>JAIUSX010000286.1:0-111849 GCA_026573805.1 Hesperophylax magnus | reverse complement strand
TTAGTGATATTTTTTTATCTAAAAGTTGGAAATCTAAAGAAAAATAGTGGAGAGGAAAATAATTGAGGGAACAAATAATTGATTTATTTATTTATTTACACCCTAATGGGCTTTTACATTCATTAAATTAAAATTACAGTTGTATAATTACAATGGTAGAGCAGCATATTTATTTAAAAATTGTTTACACACTTCGTCATAATAAAAATTTATTCAATTTATGTTGGTTTTTGTCAGTAAATCAAAACATAGTTTCATTTTGCCTCGCTCTAGAGTGATACTCTCAGTATCGCTCTGGTGAGAGACCACCATTCAGATTTAAACATTGCTTGAAATGGCTTAGTTTTGTTAAGTAACTAGATCTAAAAAAGCCTCTTTACAGAAAAATTAACAAAATATATAATTAAGACATAAAAATAAAACTAGTGTGATTTGAGATTTTCATGGCCAAAAGTATTAACATGATTTGTTTTTGGGGTGTTATGCCGTGTCGCGCTACCTCCTTCTATAACTAACGCTGCCCAAAACGTTACAGATACAAAAGGTACAGCGAGACGGCATAACACCTCAAAAACAAATCATGTTGATAAAACAAGTTATTTAATGTGTACAATAGCAGGAAAGAATGAGAATACCTATGCATTTTTTAATATGTATATTTTAATGATCAGAATTGAAATATACATATTAAATGTCCACCAAACCTTATCAGATAGAACTCGTACCTTTGGGTCCTTTGTCGTTATAACATTTTTATGAGATGTAAAAAGAAATGACTTGGTCCTGTCATCCAGGCCATCGTTATTGATGTCCAAAGAAAGTTCATTAAATTTATAAATTATAATTTCACAACTAAAAACAAGAAAAGAAAAATAAAATAAAAAAACCCTCAGTTATTCAATATGGAGTGGGGTGGTGTGATATGGGACCATACAATCATTGCATAATCCCACATCACACACGTCACATTTTTTTGTAGTTCGTTTGGTAATATTTTGAATTGAACACCACACACAATTCAACGTTCGCCCGCTATGGACCGAGAAGTGGTTGCCTTCCAGGACAGTACGCAGAATCTTTCCTTGAGCTATTTGGCCAATGATCACAGTCGGAGTCGGGTTAATTTCCCTGTGACAGAACAGCTGAAGGAGATTCCTCGCAACCTCACTCCTAAATTTTCGATACAAAATGCATTTATTTTCCTTGCGGAGCTTTGAACTGTACAATATATACGCATTCTGCACCGAAACACTTAGTAGTCTCCTGAAAAGCTTCTTGTACCAGACCAGGTTTCGCTGTCGTTCAATGGGGTAGCCTGCCAAAAGCTGATCCTTTCTGTCAACTCCCCCCATTACCTTGTTATAGTCTAGTACAATTTGGGGTTTGTATTTCCAAGCCCCAAACTTTTCAACTGCCCCGATTTCTGCTTTATGGTAGGTGGACAACATACTTACCAAGCTTTTGTCCAACCAAACCATAACATTGAGGTCCCCGCAGTTCGAGTATACGAGCTCACCTTCCCTCATTTTTGATTTGAGATTGGACTTTAATACACTGGGCACAAATTCTCGGTTCAACCGCAATGTGCCCATGCAATCCATCCCACTTCTTTTGAGGCATCGCGCTAATAATGGACTATTGTAAAAATTGTCCATTATTAGCACACGCTAATAATGGGTACACACCCTTTGTTAAACAGAGGGCTGGCCAAATCGTATACTATCTTTGCAGTGGCCCCAACTGGGCAGATATTGTGAGCACCAGAAAAGTTGTCGAAAAGTGTCATGTCTTCCGTTATGTCGTCTTCCGTCATGTCTTCCTGGTCTGGATTTGTCGATTCAGTCTGACTGGAAATGGTCTTCCCCGTATAAATTTGGAATTTCCAAAGATAGCCAGACTTGGACTCACAAAGCTCGTAAGACTTTATACCCGAGCCTGCCGCTTTAGATTTGATCATCTGGACGAATCCCAAACGGCCTTTATAGCGGAGTAAGGATTCATCTAGAGAGATGTCTTGCTCGGGCAGGTATAAACTCTCAAACTTATGGGAGAGGTGGTCCAAGACGGGCTGAATCTTTTGTAACCTTCGCACAGATAACGGTACATCAGAAGAAAGAGTTTCATTGTTGGTGAAGTGAAGGAATTTTTTTATGAGAAGAAAACGATTATAGCCCATGGTTTTGCTGAAATAAGGCATGGCGGTGACGTCAATTGAAAAGAAGAAGTCTTTTTCAACGGGAAGGGGACAAATACCTTGATGCATTAGAAGTGCCAAGAATACGTACATTTCCTCTTTATTCGTGGGAGCCCATCTATTGATACGCGCATAGCGCTTGAATTGGGTTAGCGCAATGTGTTGTTCTGCATACCTGTTAGTCTCTCTTACGATCAGTTCAACGAAATCGGCATCGAAGATTTTAAGAAAGGCATCCACAGGTTTGCCCATTTCGTCGGTATTGAAAGTTGGTCCCGGCGTACCTGTGAATATCTCCCTTATCCCATTAAAATGTGAGATATCGCTGGACCAATCGAAAGAGTAACTATCAGATGGCAGAATCGAACGCATTGCCTCTCTATCTACCTGGTCTTGTCTTAGGTCTACGGCCATACCGGGCTTAAGTGCATTGTTCATACGATGATAAGGTTTTGGTGGCATGCATAAGTTATCCTCGTCGACGTCGCTCCCTTCGTCCAGATCCGTTTCTAAAACAACAGAAAACACAAATTAACTTAACATTTCTACTTACTTCTTTACACTAGTACTTACTCCCTTTGGTACAACGCTTTAAGATAATGAACTCTTGGCTCGATCAAGTTAATCAAATACTTGAGGCGCGCAATGTCAGAATAACACAAGGGCAGGTATAAATGAGTTTGAATGAAGAAAAGAGTGAGGCGGTCCATCCTCTGCCTACCCGTGTAGCGAAATGGCGTTGTTAGTTAGTTTTATAACTTACGGTCTTCAAATGCCGACTGATCATGATGAAGAGATGCAGCTTCAAATTCACCCGCTCTGTCCATGCCTGGGTCTGAAATGTATATAACACAAATTGATTTAATGTGTCTTTATTTCAATTACGGAACGCCTCTGATATGACGTTTTAAAACAATAATCTCACTAAGTTTTTAGATTCTCACGGCCAAAAGCATTTTCGTTGTTTGTTTTTGGGGTGTTATGCCGTGTTGCGCTAACTCCTTCTTTAGCCGACGTTTCGGACAGCGTTGCAGTGTCCATCATCAGGGCAGATCCGGTAGATCCGAAGATGTGCACTGCAACGCTGCAACACTGCAACGCTGTCCGAAACGTCGGCTAAAGAAGAAGTTAGCGCAACACGGCATAACACCCCAAAAACAAACAACGAAAATAATCTCACTGTTTCTAAACACAGACACTTCCTGGCAGAACGGCATGTCCACCCACAGCTCTCTATGGTAGCCATGCTCCAGAGAGTGATCGCCCCACTGGCGTTCCCCATTCCACGATTTTCAAGCAATGTTCAATTCTGAATAGTGGGCTCTCACCAGCGCGATACTGAGAGTATCGCTCTAGAGCGAGGCACAATAAAACTATGTATTGATTTACTTAAATTATGAGAAAAACCAATATAAATTGAATATTTGAGGCGGGCTATGTCAGAATAGCACAAGGGGAGGAACGGATGAGTTTGAATGAAGAAGAGAGTGTGTGTGCCAAAACCAAGTTGTATGGCGGTCCATCCTCTGCCTACCCGTGTAGAGAAATGGCGTGAAGGTTAGTTAGTTAGTTAGTTTTATAACTTACGGTTTTCAAGTGCCGACTCATCATAATAGAGAGCTGCAGCTTGAACGTCACCAGTCCCCGTTCCATCAACGCCTGGCTCTGAAATGTACAAAACATAAATTGATTTAATATGTCTATATTTCAATTACGGAACGCCTCTGGTAAGATGTATTAAAAAAAACTCACCGTTTCCAAACGCAGACACTTCCTGGCAGAACGGCACTTCCACCCACAGCTCTCTATGGTAGCCATGCTCCAGAGAGAGATCGCCCCACTGGCGTTCCCCATCCCGCGATGTCCCAGGTAACGGCTCTGGAGAAGTCGCCCGCGTTGGCACAGCGGGAGCCGTTGCTTGGGTCGTTGTGCCAGCTTGCTCGTTGGACAACCACGGTGGGGGAATAGGCGATGGCAGCGTTGAAGGCGTGCCCTGTGAAAAGGGACACGCTACTCTCTCCGGAGATGGAATTCTGAAAACATATACATAAATCATATGAATCGTTGTCATTCACACGTGAAACAGTAAATAAAAAACAATAAGAATTGGAATAGCGCTGATTTTACTGCGTGTGCATAATGCACAGAGCACTGATCCAACCAACTCTCACGGTGGCGGAAAGCTCTCAGGGAAAAAAAATAATATTGTGTAATGCATCTAAAGACGATAACTTACTTTCGTTTAGCTTTTCTTGCAGGCGCGGTGGGGAGCAAAATCCGCGCCGCCTGCTTCTTAAATTTACGGTTTTCCAACTCCAGTTGGAAAGAAGCAGGCAGGGCTCTAACGTCCTTTAGGGCCCTGACGCGATCTTCCCGCACCATAACCAGAGCAGGGTCACTGTTAAAATAAATTAAAATATATGATGAGCTCTACCCCTTATCCACAGCAAAAAAAACCTTCTTTAAAAACATTAAAAAATACTAACACTTCAGACCGAGCTGCCAGCGCTGCTCCACGTTGGCTTCCACGTCCAGCTCGTACAGCCCCCCTCCCTCTGCCTCTTCCTCTGCCTCTTCCTCTACCTCTTCCTCTACCTCTCTGCATCGGTACACTTCTAATTAAAAATATTTCATGTAGATTTTATATTTTGAATCAAATCATAGATTTTTATATATCTTATCATATAAAAAATAGATATTTATACATGGATTGTGGAACACTTTCTTGTGGATTATTGGCTCTGTAGAAATTTGAAATAAGTAAATAAATTAATTAATTACAAAACGAAACGAAATAATCCCATATTCATTGTGTGATGGTAACTTTACATTAAATTTCATCTAATATTTTTCCGATTTTTTCGACATTTCTACTGAGTTATAAAATTACAAATATCTGGAGAAAAAATGACCACACCTAAATAAAATTTATAATTATCTCTTGGTAATGAATCATTCTAATAGAAAAACACTATTTCAAATACACAAGTGGAGTAATTAGGAATTGAATTGCAAATTAATAACTTAAAAAACCTAACCCCGCCAGAAATTATAGTTTCGTATCGAAAATATGCTAAAAAAAACCCGTTTTTTTAATCAAAGGAGTTGAAAACACATTAATAATTGAATCACGATTACACTAATATATATTATGGCGTTAAAACGCAAAAAACACAATCACTTACGGCATTTTAAAAGATGTGTAAATATAACCAATCACTCAAAAAACTTTTGCCTCGAAAGTAAAATTTTTGGAAACAAGTGTCAGATTAAAACCGCCAAATATTTATTCCAGAAGCATCTAATGATAATCGGTGTTGCCATAGAAGAAGCCAATTTTACCAGCTTTACAACGGAATAAATTATTGGCCAGGAACTGGTTTAAATAATATTATATTTAATTTTTACGAGTGGTACGTAATAAACGTCGAATAATTCGACATGCTCAATATTAGAAGAAAAAAAAACGTCGAATTATTCGACATGTTCGCTCGAGTGGTTAAAGAGTTTATTGAAAATAGAACACCTAGGTACGGTTAATCAAAAAACGTACAATAAAGTTAATTCTGGGTAGAAATTGTACAGTTGACATTCAGGACAGGTTCACTCCCTCCTCCTCAAAAAAGACCCTCTATACAGCATTCTCAAAGATGACACAGGCTCTGAGAGAAATTATTTTCTTCAGGGCCTCCTTCCGACATAAAAAAATAACATCACTGAACTAAATTATATTCCCCACAGTTTCAGAACTTTCAATAGCTTTTTTCGCTCGCACGTTCATTATTTTTCTGGATTCCACGTTCGAGTATTGTTATTTGAAACAGATGGCCCATATATTATTATTACATATTATATTATATTTCGGACATCGTTGCAGTGTGAATCATTAGAGCGGATGTAAAATGACGTGTATATTTGTGTACGTAGAAAGTTAATTCACAAATAAATCACGATCATATAGTATCCTCAACAAGCAAACTAAATTAATAAAAACTTACCCCGTAATTTCTAATGTTTTGGAATTAGTTTTATTTCCCAAAGTACGTATTCTGAAAAAAATTAAATAATAATTTGTATCACTCTTTACTACACAATACATAAATAAAAATAATAATTAATTTTTATAATAAATTATCGTTTATCGTATTCTGAAAAAAAAAAAAAAAAAATTTTATAACTTTTTACTACACAATACATAAATAAAAATATGAATTACAAATGTTAATAATAAATTATCGTTTATAATAAATATAAGCTTGTAAATCAAATATTGTACTTTTTTCTTCTCACCTATCATGCGTTGAACCCTTTGGAGATATATTGTTTTCTTTGGAATACGAGATGTCTTTCGTTTATTTCCCATCTTTGAAAAAACAATATTTATGAACTGATATACTTTACACGCTTAAAATTATCTTTATAGGTTCAAATATTTACACGTAATCGCACGTCTGTAGATCATAAAACGTTGAACGACACGTCTGCCCCCAAAGCCCTCGAGTTGGCGAATGAAGCTTTGCAATGAAAGATAAGTTAATCTTCATGTCGGAGCGAGCGCGCTATAATAAATGTGATTTAAAAGCAATAAGCGTAAGCGACAGTTGTGAAAATATTTAATTAAACATGACTTATTAACAATACAGCAAAAACTTCTTTAAAAATATCTTAAGTAGCATTTAAAGAAGCAATTTGAATTTTTTCATACCTGTAACTTGTAATATAACAGAAACACATGTGTAAATAATAATTTTTGGAGCATACTTTGCAATTTTTTTCTATCGAGGGAATTTTATGTAATTAACGTTTCGGCCCTAAACATATTCAGATAATATCTTGAAAAATAGCATATATTTTTTTAAGAACTTAGAAACTTAAAGTGTTCAAGGGAAATATGATATAAATCGGTAGAATATCGGAATTCCGGCCCTTAACGTGATTAATGAGAAAACACGGTTATAAATGGGCTGAACTTAGAAAAAACGAGACAGTTTTTCGAGGATTTTTGGAGGGTTAAATTGCAGAGTGAATACGTCGCAGTGTATTAAATAATTAAATTCAGACTTGGAAGAGTTTTGACAATTTTTCAGAGTAAGTGCGCACGGTGTTCCGTTTCATATAGCTAGACGGAAAAAACTCACTTTGGAATTCATGAAAAATGACGTCATGTGGGTATTAACAGGTAGTTAGTGAGACAAATGCTTTTGCAATTGGGGTAATCAATGCACGGGTTAACTCATACCAGAGCCCCAAAGTAAGGTAAATTAATTAATGAATTATCAGTTGCTTTTATTCGCATCTTGTCGCGCGAGCTGTAAGGTTGTTTATGTGTTTAAAGTATTTTGTTTTGGTTCTAAAAAAAATGGAGGCTACTTTGGAAGGTATGTAGTATGTTATAATTGTAAAATTTTAATATAAAACATAACAGTTTTTTTTTAAAAATAATTTTTAACTTGTGTATTTTTTTGAGGTTTAAAAATATATAATTTCTAACTTCTCGAGAATTTATTTCGGATAAAGTATCAATAAGGTTCCATGATTTTTTTTTGTAGATTGAGCAATTAATTTTCTATTCAAATCAGTTTCGATATTTTTGCTCATTAATGCTCACCAATCATATTTTGTCATTTCCCATGAACCACATACCAGATTTCCAGGCAGGAATTGTTCGAGACATGGAGAAGTTTACCCAAGAAAGAAAGGTTTCAGGGAATATATAATCATATAATCTAAATTTTAAGAATAACTCATCTCAATTAGTTTCCTTAAGTAACATTCCATTCTTCAAATAAGTTTAAAATCATTTTATTTTTAATTACCTACATACTGTAATAAAACCATGTACACTCCATTTCCAGCCACAAGCTAATGCTTCTATGGAAGAGGGGTCTTGAAATATTTGATCATATATTGTAACAAATAAACAAAAATGTACTTATATAATAAAAAAATAAAAAATAAATAAAAAAATAAATAAATATTTTAAGTAAATTTGAACGTCAAAATCTCAGTGCAAGCAGTGAAAAAAAATTGAAAAGCCAAGTACAGTAAATATCTTTGAATATAACCAAAAAGTGGATCGCAGCCTCTCGGATTTGATAAATTTTAGAATAAATATTGAAAGTGTAGATTTGAATGTAAAATTTAAAATGTTATTCACATGGCAAAATTTGCAATGTTATGACTGGTAACAAGTTGACTATGTCGTGTTATATTTGTGGTGCCAAACCCAGTGAAATGAATACTACGGTTATCAATAGAGTTCCACGACAAGAATTTTATTCCTTCAGCTTATCTACATTGCATGCCTGGATAAAAACTTTTGAATGTTTTTTGCATATCGCTTACCGAATACAACTCAAATGCTGGCAAGTCAGAGGAGATGCAAATAAACTAATTTTAAGTACTAGAAAAAAAGAATTACAGAAACGGTTTAAATGTGAAATGGGATTAATTGTAGACAAACCAAAACCTGGGTTTGGCAACACAAATGAGGTAACACGGCAAGGCGGTTTTTTCGAGAGCACGAAAAGAGTGCCGAGATAACGGGTGTAGATGCGGGGCTGCTCATAAAGAGGTTTTGCATAATTTTGCGTGCAATAGCTTCTAACATCGAACATTTTGAACAGTATGTGCATGACACTAAGGAGTTATATCTTAACCTATATGATTGATATACCATGCCACCAACTGTTCATAAACTATTATACCATTCATTTGATGTGATTAGTTCGTGCATTGTACCTATTGGGCAGCTGTCAGAAGAGGCGCAAGAGGCGCGAGATAAAGACTGTAGAAGATTTAGAGAGGTTCAAAGAAAAAAAATCGAGCTCACTTCCTTCTGAAGTGTTAAATTTACTTGTTCCACCCAATTCCGAGTCAAGAACACAATGTTTGCGATCTGATGTCTCCTCTGATGACTCCTCTGAACATAACTCAGATAGCATCTAGTTTCAACAAGCATTATGTTTAAGCACTTTCTCACAAATCTATTGGTCCAGTACACTGTCTTAAAAAAATTAAAGATGTTTATGTGCAGTAAATTTCTCTCGCCGCAAATGACTCAGATAGCACTAACTTTTCGTTTCGTTACTGTTCTTGTATAACTTTTGATATTATTATTTTATTTTCTGACTGTACTTTCTGCAACAAATGCTTGTTTTATTGAGTTCTGTTGCTAAATATGACTAAAATTGTTTTCCTAGATTAGTAATAATGATTGTTTTGATTATTTTTTATCTATTTTTTATCATTTATTTATACTTTCGCAATTGTTTCGTGATTTGTATTATATTTTCTGACTGTGCTTTTACCTATTTATTATTCTCAAAATACACATATTTTTTACTGTTTAAATTTCTTTTATTTAAAAACCTCAAATACGGTATTAATATTGTATTAATTAATTAAAAGATTTTTTTCCGATTTTTTTTTTAAAGAAAAAAATTAAATTAATCAGTTTCAACCCAAATTTTTTATATATTCAGATTAAATACTCCCCACAAGAGGGTTCCAAACACTTTTTTTCCGTCTAGCTTGTATAAAACGATACACTGTGGTGCGTCGCGAGATTTTAAAACAAAAGGGCTCAAGTTAACTTAAACAGTGTTACACAGTTTTGGAAAGCAAACGGCAGTTTTGATTTTGATAAAGTCACGGATCATAAAATAAAAGATAGTCCCGCAGGTTAATTTTGATTTGATAAAGTCGCGGGTTAAGAATAAAATTATGATTAACAATAATAAACCCTAAGAAGTCTTTCCCGAATAAAATTAAACGCAAATTGTTATGATTTAAATAAAGTCGCGGGTTAAGAATAAAATTATGATTAAAAATAATAAACCCTAAAAAGTCTTTCCCGAATAAAATTAAACGTAATTGTTATCAATTTAATAAGGTCACGGATTATAAATGAATTTGTAATTAAAAATAATAAACCCTAAAAGGTCTTTCTCGAATAAAATTAAACGCGATTGTTATGAATTTAATAAGGTCACGGATTATAAATGAATTTGTAATTAAAAATAATAAACCCTAAAAGGTCTTTCAGAATAAAATTAAACGCGATTGTTAAGAATTTAATAAAGTCACGGATTATAAATGAATTTGTAATTAAAAATAATAAACCCTAAAATTCCTTCTCGAATAAAATAAAACGCAAGTGTTAAGATCTCCCTTTGGGATTTTGATAAAGTCTCGGACAAAATTTAAATTTATAATTGAAAATTTATATACCTAAATGTCTTGTTATCGCGAGTGTTAGGCTCGATCAAAGCCGTGTTATAACTAAATTTTTGATAAAAAAATAATATCCCTGAAGTCTTCTTAAACATAATGAAAGACATACCTGATATATTTCAATAATTGCTAGGTTCGGGAGGAAAGTTCGAAGTACATTCATTACGGTGGGTAGTGTGGGTAATACGACCAAATTAGAAAAAAATAAGATTGTAGATATCTCGGATTAAGATATAAAATATTAGGTTACCATCTCAGGATAAATCTAGTAGTAATTATGGGGCGCTCCACCCAAGAGCAATGGTTGTGTAAATTCCCACCTGGATGTTGCTATTTAGCGGGTAGGAGCTTGGTAAGTGTTTTTCGTTTCCAATTGAGGTGTTCCAGTTTAACTTAGAACGAGCGTTGCTGACATCTGTCCACTAATAATTACCACTAATCCATTTTAATATCTATATAAAACCAACATGTCAATTTTCAGGATTCCCCAACAAGACCGATATTTTCTCGGTAGTATCATTCGCAAACCTTACCTCATTCCCGAATTTAAACCTCGATTAAACTTCATAGTTGGTTAATGTCTGATAGTGACGCTGCAAATTCGTATCCCACAAATATGGACTAGTCAGAAGGATTTTTTTTCTCACGCTATCATGTGATAGGGGTTGCCAACGCGGACGGAACGGACCAACGGGATGTTGAAAACTATTCCCTCTGACGGTACCGTGTTGAGTGATGGGCGCGAGAGTGGAATGAAAATTGTGATGCCACCTGGTAATGAACGGGAACATGGTTCGCAGTCGGGACGTCTAGGATGGAGACATCTTGGGGTGTCTGTAAAATCCACGTGGAGGGGGCGGCGACGTGATATCACGTGAGAATAAGTCCGCAGCGCTATCACATTATCCAATGGTGTCGACCGGGAAGCTGATGTAAGCCAACTGGAACGCTCCCTTGGCGGAATTACAGCAGCTTCTTTGAGGTGGAGTGTAGGTCTGACGGCACGTGGGAGTTTGAGCTTCATCAGACGAAACCTACACGACACACTTTCCGCGTTAGCATCATGATATGGGATGCAATTACCTTCCCCATCGAGAGTCAGTAAAGTAGATCGTTCGGAGGTATGGGCGTTGGAGCGATTTCGGAAATGGCGTGATGACTTAATTCGCTTTCTCTCGGACGTGAACAGATCCGCATTGGTCAGGGAACCTTTATGAAATGGGTTCCCAGCAGTGGGGAAAGTCTAGCCGCGTCGGAGTCAGCGTTTGATTTCTGATCACCATTCACCGTTATCGTATTGGTCAGTGGAGGAGCCAACGTAGTTTGAAAAATATTTCGTTCATATAGCTTACCCCTTCTCCTCCCCCCCCCTCTCATTCCTTCCCTTTAAAAGATTAAGTGTCGAGTAACAAAATTAATATATAATAAAACAGATGGAGGCGACCCCGGAGCTGAGATGGCAGGGAATTCTCCGAAAACCGACGCTCTATGCATGTCGGTACTATCTATACTAATTTGTGCAATAACGAAACTATTTCATGTCGATTGTTGTGGGTTTATTTATGGTCGGAAGGATAAAAAAAATACAAGTGATTACTACTGTATTAGAGTTAGGCGTTCTGTAGGGGACGAGAGTAGATTAAACGCACGGTTTTATAAGAAAAGTTTTAAAACTTCAATGGTAAAGAGATCACTCACTCTAATTTAAACGAAACTGGATTACCACAAACATATGCATTAATAGCTCGTTCATAGCTCATATGAATTTCAAAACCAAAAAAAAACAGAACGCTGAAAAAGAGCATTATTGCGAAAATAACTCTTAAGAGTTACTGTATGCTCCATACGGGGATCGAAAAGGCTTAGCTAGGGTTTCCTTTTAAGGTATGCCTTCTAAAGGGCGCCACCAACAGCTTAGAAAAATCGAAGGACAATGACCAGGATGTTACATCATTTTACAGATCAGACACAGAAGAAATCATCATTATTTTAACGTAGGTATAAATGTAGAAGGGCGGATCACCACAATCTCTCCTCGATAGCTACTTGTTTATTTAATATCTCCCCGATAGCTTCTGGTTTATTATTGTAATAGATTAATATTTCGTAGTTTTCTTGCGCTTTACGCCGCAAAATGGGGTCGCCGACCTTAAAAATTGGCATCAAAACAGTGGTTGAAATTACATCAAACTTTTATCGATTCTTAGTTCCGTACGGACAAGGTAAGAAAAAAGTGTAAAAAAAAACTTGGGAAATTTATTTGCAACTTACCTAGAACAGATGGTGTTCACAGTTTTGTGACAATTTACTGTAATCATCACTACTTGGTTCTACTACCCAAACACTTGCTGGACTTTTACTAACCCTTTCTTCTCAATCTGACCGTATTTATATTGGTGGTTTTCGTTATCTAATTGGTGGTACCCAAAGATATTAGAAGAACGAGATATGCTATGTTGGCCGCCGGACCGTAGGCGGAGTACTAGCTAATTAGGGTACTTTGAATACTATCGGGACGTGTACGCACAGAAATCTGTTTTATGTATTAGTGCGGATACCTTAGCGTAAGCGAAGGTGTACAGTAGTATTGGTGAACAAAACCGGCGACACTGGGCAAAACAATTCCACACAGTATGAACTGCTCATACCACATCTCGTTCTTCTAATATCTTTGGTGGTACCTATTATTGGCTTAGCCCGCTATTTTTTTTAAATTTGACATTAGCTACTTGTTCAGGCAGTAGTCATGTTTGTACATATTTTGAAAGGTGGTTTTTATATTTTATTTGTTAAAATTGATGTAATTTTTTTGAATTATAATAAAATTATATGTTTTTTAAATAGGTAATTTTTGTCAACATTAAAGTTACAGAATTTCCCCAGATGTTTGTGCTTTTTCCCTTATCGCTAAAAATATTTTTCTCCCTTAGATCTAGGGAAATTTCCCTAGACATTCCAACCCTGCTGCCAAAGTTTATTTTATTATGTATACTCCTTACGGAGAATTGTACAATAAAATTATTATTATTTTGCCTGCTACAGCAACATGCATTATCGGATTTCCGTATCTCCTACAACAATACATTTCTCCGCTAATATGAATGAACTTAACAAAAGGGTGATTCCCGTTTTGATACAAATATATTTACGCATACACCGAAAATGTCGTTTCTGTTTTCCGTCTTTTTCGCCGGCCCACCTGCAACTGCTGCGTCGCACAGCCGCCAGGGTGAATTACACTAAGGGCCCGTTCCCACATCTGTTTTCAAATCCTAGGCGGGTCCCGTTTTAAAATCGGATGCCGTACGGCCCTGTCCACACATCCATTTTAAAAACGGATCCGTTTTAAAATCGGATCCTACTCTACGAAAAAAATAATTTTCGATTCAACCAAAACATTTTATTTGCTCATTATTCAGTAATGGTGCGCAATGGACGACGATGAAGCTCTTGTTGTCATGTGGTACCTATTAAAAAGAAGAAAAAAAGTGAAAAGAAAATTTTGGGTACACCCAATCATAGCTGAAAGATTTTCTGTAGGAACTTTATTATAAGTGTTAATTTTTTTATTATTTTAGAATAATAATGATTGGATTATTTATATAGCGCCGTTTTCGTGAGAAAATCACCTCAAGGGCGCTTAATGGCTTAAGAATGTCTATCACTTCCTTTAACCATCTACTGGAACGAGTTTCAGTGAGCTTAACATATCAAAATACAAAATTGAGAGAGTGCATTTGTCCCGAAGAAAGGCTATCGATATTTTAAAGTAAGAAAACAATAACAACTCAAATATTTTTTTTTATTCTTGGTTTTATATGTCTAATGGTGAATGTTATATTATTGCTTTACTATTCTATATTTATAATATGCACAATATATATATTTTTTAAACTATGTAAAATGGCTGACCGATCGCCCTCGATTTAGCAGGCCACTACAACCAGTCAAACGCAGTATATTTGTTAACAATACTGACAATAATAATTATTTCGTTAGCTTTCTTACTCAAAGGCCTCATACACTATGTGTCGTATTGTATCATGTTACTGCTGCCACTACCTAGCATTTACATATAAACTTTACATTTCTTATTAACTAATTTAAGTCTGTATAACATAGGAGTAGGAATATTCTTATTTTTGTACTATTATGGTTATATGTATTTTTACTATAACTTCTGTGAACTTGCAATCTTCAAAATATTATTTTTTTATTAACTATGTATGTAAAAGCCCAATGGGCGTATAAATAAATAAATAAACAAATAAATTATGTGTTTATTAAACTAATACGCTCTTCAGCGCATCGTGCATCTTATTTAAACTTTCAGAAATAAAAATATATATTTTGAAACAAGTTGATAATTTACCGAAATCTTTTCTTTGTTTTTCTTCTAATTTCTCAAAATCCGGCATGAATAAACAGCAAACTTCTCGCCAAGCCGATAATTTAATGAATTATTTTTATACCCTTTTGTCGTTTTATCCCACAGCACAACTCTTTCTTCGACCATTGGGATTAAATTTTCGGGATTTATTTCCTTATCCATTATTACTGTTTTAACACGCAGCGTGCTTGCTTCCTTGTGACTATGAGCGGGCGGGAGGGGTCGGGGTGTGGCGGGGACTCTGCCGGAAAGACTAGGCGACAAGTGTGAACAGCTCCATACAAAACTATGAGCGAGCGAGTTCCGACACGATTTTAAAACGGACGCGCTGCGCTGGCGATCCATCCGACAAAAAACGTCGGATCCGTTTTAAAATCGTATCGGACAAGTGTTAACAGCTCCATATATCCACTACAGCCGCTAGGGCATCCGTTTTTAAAACGGGACTCGCCTCCGTTTTTAAAACGGACGTGGGAACGGGCCCTAACACTAAAAGGATAGTTCCGGAGCCGCCTGTGTGATCTGTGTGTGCTATTTAGGTTGCATGAAGTTAGTAATAGATACGCAGATGTGGCAGATCTATTTAACTGCACGCAAGGTAGGTACAAGAGGGCTATGCTATCAAATCTTTTCAATCAATATTAATTTAATCTAATTCTACCTTATTTGCACTATAGAAACTTATGTACTTGTATCTCTTGTTTACTTACTTACTCTCTAATGTCATTTCACAATCAAATGCCACATATATTTGTAATTCTTTTTTTTTTAATATTTCTACGATTTTAACTGTGACATGTTATCATTGTTTATGGTATATGTATACCGTTGATATTAAATAAATTTCTAATGAACTAAATGAAAGAGGTTGTTCTCAAGTTTCGTGCAAATTTTCAAATAATAAAACTAAATGTTCCCGTTTATATAACTTTTTTGTCGAACAAGAGCCTAGAACTACCCCCCGCTACCCGGTACATACCCCGGATCGTTTACTTCGTTAGAGAGGGATAGAGTACAGTAGATTATCTTTTGAGATGCATATTTCGGGCCGCGAAATCAACGCGTAATTTCTTAATGAACTAATCGGCCTTTTGCTCCCGATTGAGATCTCAAAGCCACAAACCGACGGACATCTCGCAAATATCGGATAAACGGTAAATTCAAATATCTAAAATCTAGTCGTGCTTCAAGTTCAAGATGCCAAACGAAACGACCATAGACATCCTCTCAGCCAACTGTCTCAGGGTTTTTATTTTGATAGTTTTATTTGATAACGTTTCAGATCACAGAGATTACATTATACAGTTGGTGAAATGTTTGAAACCTCAAAATGTCTCAAAGTTTGGATGATGAAAGTTGATGCGGCGGTGATGAAACCTGATCATGGTTGCCGTCCGGCTGATCTAGCTGCTATAAAGGAGACCAATTCAGTGACTTGCCTGCTACGGATGCATTGTTAGGAAATATTTTTCCGAAAATTAAAGCCCGTTAATATGTGTGGCAACAAAGATTTGTGTAACGTCAAAAAATTGTGCAAGTTTGGATTGCCAGGGTAGTGCCCGATTATTGTTTTGTTGAGAGTTTTTCGGGTGGCTGCCATGCGATTGGTTGGACGGGCGAGCAAAAATAACGCAGGTAGGTAGATCGGAACAATACGGGAGACGACGATTCCGCGGTGCGCGTGGCGTTTGGCGAGAAAAAATGGAGATTGAAAATAATAAAAAAGATCACGCGGATACCATGAACCGATCCTTCGGAGACTTTCCGTGTAAATTTACAATACATAAAAGAGACGTTTTGACTCCTGCGCGAGATCAGCCGGTTCTTAGTTCGAGTGTGGTTGTTCGGTGAGATTGAAATGTTGAAGGATACAACCTTTCCGTGTAGACTAACCAAACAAAAAACAAACGTTTTGACTCCTGTGTGAGATCGGCCTGTTCTTTGTTCGAGTGTTGTTGTTTGAAGAGATTAAAATATACAACCAGTTATTTGGATTAAAAAATGGTTTTATTCGTGAGTGGTTTTGAAGGGTAATGGAGACTACACCTTGGAGACTGCACTGGATTACCAAGCATGCTGTCGAGGTGACGCAAAGATGAAGCATCATTGTCCCTTTAAACGTTCAATGGATGCTGATTAATTGAGGATGGCCTCGCGCACTCCTTCGCACTCCATCCCACGAATCTCTACCCGGCGCAATCTGCCCACCGCTGGCGGACTCTCAAAACACCTTCAGACGTGACAACATGATCAAGGTTCTTCAATGCTTTTACACATTGTGTCTCCTTGCCTTAGCCCCCATCATAGCCCTGGTGATTGTGATGATTTGAACAATCACATAAATAAACGAAATGAATGTACTCCAAAAAAATTTTGTTTGGGCTAACAGATAAGATTTATTGACAGGGGGGCTTGAAGAAACACATTCCGACGGGAAGGGAGAGAATGGGTAGACAGTCGGGTTTTGGACTTGTGTACGTTGACAGCTCCGGGAAATCGATACAAATCAGAAGTGTTGTGTATTACAGTTAATTAGAGAATTCAGACGGTGTTAGAAAGCTTTCCTGAATATTGAATTAAAGTGAAAAAGTGATTGGACTCAGTGAAAATAATAATAATAATAATAATTGGATAATTTGTAGAGCGCCGTTTTGTGAAAAATCACCCCAGGGGCGCTAAGGGTTGAGCGATCGCGATTATAATATAAAATGTGTTAAATTAAACGTGATTTCGTAAATATGTAGTTCAAACTAAATTACTTGTTTTAAGAACATGAAAATAATAATAATAATGATTGCGTTGTAAAATAAAGTGAACGTATTTAAAGGCGGGAAGTGTTTAATCGGGCTAGGTTATTGATTTGGCGAGATGGCATTTTATCCACGGAGACCGAAAACCAGAGAAACAAATATATCATTAACTGTGGGTTCGAATCCTGACAGATTAGGGAGGTACAATTTTATTTACAGGAATATTTAATTACCCTTTTAAAGTCGTAGGGAGGGGAACAAAATTGAACAGATTGCAAGGGTTTCGCTAAAATGATGAAAGAAGCCGGTAGGGAGGGGACCGAAAAACTAAACTGATTTAGCTATGTAGAGTGTAACCAGGTAAGCTTCACGCTGAGAAGGAGAGGTGACTAACTGGGTGAGTTTTTATATTATTTATTAAATTTCAGAGGACCCTTTTAAAAGACGGATACAACCGAGGTACAGGAATTAAGTTTACGACACCTGCCGCCCAAATAATGTTATCATTAAAAGGGATGTGCTAGGCGAACTGTCAATCAGCTGTGAGCGAGAGACGAGTCAACGACCTTTTCATATGTAGGCCGATAACTTTTGTTTAAGGGGAATGCCTTGGACCGAGGGTCATAATATCGAGAATTAATCTACCTGCCGATCTGTTATTCTTTTAAAACATTACGAATCAAATCATGACGTTGTCCCTGCGGTAGGTATTGAATCGCCGACGAAATATAAAATACCCATTACAAATTAGGCCAACCAATATAAATTTGCAGTATAAAAATACCTATCTACAGGGTACTTACCACAACACTGGCGTACAATTGAAACAGCGAACACTATGAGGCCGAGAGGCGCGGTGTACAGTCAGTCAAAGGGGAAGTTTTGCTAGCGTATGACCGCCCGAATAGAAAGCGTTCGGATGCAACCAGACAAAACAAAATGAATATTTTTCTTCTGTTATTTGACTTTCTAATTTAATACTTTTCATTCATTGTTTGACTTTCTAAGCTGCGAATTGGGATGCACAAAACAAATCTAGAGTCAAAAGAGGGAGATGATAATCTCCGAAATAAAACTACCAACCGAACAACTTTTCTCAACAGGTACCTTTCGAGAGGTAGGCAGCCTCTTTAAATTAAATGCAAAAATCAAACCAATTATCCGTTTATACCTACCTGAGAGGATAGGTATTCAATAGAAGTTACCCATACCTAATACACGAGGGTGCTAGTAACCTCATAAAATAAATACTGGAACCAAATATTAAAGTACAGACAGTCCTCATCCTAAATTTGGCATTTCGAGTAGACCTTACATATATCTCACATGATAATTGGCTGAATGGGTAGGCACACAACCTATCGTTAATAAGCTGGCTAAATGTCGACAAGATCGTCGTGTGTTATATATGTTATTGACCTAGAAAGGGATGTAAATCCCCGACGACGAGGGAGTTACAACGTTTTCTAGAGGTGGCACGTAACTTAGGACCTTACGTGTCACATTTTCGCGACTAGATTCGTGACAAGGGATGTCATGGTTTTCCCCTTCTACACTCAGTAAAGTAGTTTTTCCTGGAGGTGTATGAGATTGGGGCAATTCTGAAATTGGTGATGAGACCTGGTTTTCTCTATTCTGGCGTGACGGTTGCCGATTTGGAACAAGGGGAGACCCGGCCGGTTGCGATATCCAGACACGCAGATATCGATCGCCTTGCTCAAATTATCATCCATCGGTTTTGTTTGGTAAAGAGGAGGAGTCAATCTTAGCTTGATCAAATTCATTTTCTTTCCTCTCCTTCCCCTCCTAAAATATACACATGGATGGCGCCGACAACTAACACCATAAATTTATCGCATGTTTATCACACACATAAAATCTAACACTTTATTATACTCACATAACCATATGACAGGTAGAATCACGTAGTTAGTTGGGGAGCAGGCGGCTTAGAAGATAAGGTTTATGAAATGATTTTAAAACACAGCGGTAATGGATTCAACTCACTCTATCTCAAAAGAACCGAGGGATACCACACATACAAAGATAACTAGGTTTCTAAACCGAGAAACAAAAAACCAACACAACGTTCGGTGAAGCCTTTTTATACTGAACCGTCACGTGAAATGAGTACGTTCAAGGTCGTACGTCACGTAACGGTTCAACTCGAACCGATTCATAATCTCAGGACCTTTGACTAATGCGCGCTGAAGCACGGTGTTGATAAATAATCTCACATAGGCTGGTGAGAGGCAAAACCTCAGGGTTGTACGTGCTGAAGTAAGGTGTGGATAAATAATCTGAAGTAGGCTGGTGAGAGGCAGAACTTCAAGGTTATATGTGCTGAAGTACGATGTTGATAAATAATATGAAGTAGGTCGGTGAGAGGCAGAATTTTAGGGTTATACGTGCTGTAGCACGGTATAGATAAATAATCTCACGTTGGCTGGTGAGAGACGGGACTTAAACGTCATACGTGCTGAATAATAGGAACTTTTTGATGTGTATCAAAGGTGGCAGATGAAATGGTTCAAAATGAAACTATTTATGAAACCCTCGTATCGTGATGGCGATGCGGTTTTGGACAGGATCTTTAGATGAATTCCCGAATGCAGCTAGGTTAAATGATCAGATTTGGAGCTTATAAAGTGGTTGATGTTTTGCCGAATGATCTTTTTGAAGTGTTGGGTCCTCAACCCAACGGCAGCACTTGTAAAAGAGTGACTTTGAAGAGAGCAAATGGCCGGCTGAACTAATTTCTGTAATGGTCAGGAAGGGCGAACAGTGTGATCTATTAGTCAGTACCACTGTGGGGCTAAATACATTATAATCCGTGTAATTATTTTTTTATTATTTTCAGTTTCCTGCTTTGATTCAAAGTATGGCCGTATTTACAGCACATTTAAATATTAACTGTACCCCGCTAAGCGTTTCAGTGGCTCAGTCTGTCTGTGCAGATAGAGAAACAATAGCGCGTGCTGCTTTTACGTCCAAAAGAAAGCGTAGTAAAAGTAGCGTCGGTCAACAGGAAAACTACTTCAGCTGCCATGCGTATTGGCCGTTAAAAAAGGGATTGACTGGACCGGGAAGAGTCGGTCCCGGTCCCAATGGCTGGGAATATAACCTTACTGAATATTGGACGTTTGTATTGTCATAGACCGTGAAGACAATATTATATTATTTTTTATTAAAGGTAAAATTATGTTTTTACAAGACAAGGTTTTTATGCAAAGCACAAAGGATAACAAATTATATGCTGCCGACGGGAAATAAGATGAAAAAAAAAAGCAATAATTGTTTAATGAAATACTAGTATTTATTGCATTATTTGGTGGTTTAAAATAAGCTGACGTAGCACAGTGGTTCCATGCACCTGACCGACCGCGACAGTCAGAAGGTGCCGGTTCAATTCCTTTCGGCAGCATTAATTTTTTCTCGGAATTTTTTTTTTTTTTTCATTTGCTTTTGTGTTTTAGGCTAATAATAATTTGGTACAATATTATATTTCATCATAACCATTTATTTGGCGTTTTATTATTGCTAACATTATATTACTCAGGTAGTTAACAATAATGTTAATTTTTTTCGAAGGTAGCAAATACTTTAAGGTGTGACATATTAATATGATAAGACACAATTTGTAATTTGTAAAATACACCACTTTTACTTTTCAATTAACGAAGATTGAAAATTGGGTTTCGCTTTTCCCAAGCTTCGTCAGGGCTTATGATTACCTAAATATAATTAGATACAGGCACATATTATATATTAGTAAATAAAAACCATGAGTTATAGAGATACAAAATAGAAAGAAAGAGATACACATAGAAAAGGAGAGGACGAGTAGGTGTGTAGGGGGACAGTTTCAGCGGAGATTATTAAATACTGCGAGAGGAATACATCTCGGCCTTTGAAATAATCGAGTATTTTTTATATATCTAAGTCTTTTTATAAGCCCAGAAAAAAATAATGTATAGGCCTATGAAAACTGCTTTAAAGTTCGAAATCTCCTACTTACGAACCCATTTTCGGTTATGATTTTATTGTATAATGTGGCAAATTAAGTTATTTTTAAAATGATCGGAAAAAAAAATAATATATATGCCAGAACATCCACAAAATAAAATAAAAGGCACTTTTTGGTCATGTTTTTTTCTTGCATAAATCAAAACAGGCGGATGGCGTTAAGCGGGAATTTAAACCTTATCGCCATCTATAAGGGTTGTTATTGATAGCGGCTCAATTTAAAATATTACACGACATAGACATAGACATCGATAGACATCAACAAGTATGAAGGACAGACAGTACGGCGTATTCACTACTCTGCTCGCTAGTTTGGTCATAAAGACTGAGGGGAAAAGCGGCGGGCGAGCATGTGCGCTGCGAGCAACATGACGACGATGTAAAAATGCTCGTCGCTCGCCTGTGACGTTATGCTTACTATACTATATACCAGGGGAAACCAAATAGCGGACCGAGGTCTGGATCCGGACCGCAGCACAGTGGGATGAAAATCGCCTTTCATAGACATATAGACTTGAATTTTCAAGGGTATTTTTTTTGGCTAGATGTGGATTCTGCTGATAATAACTATGCTATAAAATTTCGTACGAAGCAATTGCGTGTACAAATGAAGGAGTTATCATTTTTTTAAGAAACATTTGTATGGCACTGACATTGAAAATGAGGCTATCTCTAGAATCATAAGGTTGGCCATTCTATCCTTACACACAGATATACTACTATTTATTTGTATTTTTTTGACATACTTCGTATTGTGGCGCAACTTTTTAATGTTGATGTTGAAGCTTAAATGCTTTACATATGAGTATGCTTTGTCTAGTTTACATTATTTTAATAATGACGTCACTTCTATAACTCATTTTAAAGTTAGTTTTAATAAATTTAAATGACTTGGTAATTATGAATTCACTTTTAATGAGTGAGAGTTAGACTAAAAAAGACTTTTATCAGTAACTACCGTCGGTGCACCACCGGTGGTTGGTGCCAAAAAAGGACTAGTTCACCTATTGCGAAATAATATATGGTGTTTAATAAGTTATGAAGTTGTTTTTATGATAGTGTAAGAAATAATTGTCGAAGGACCTTTGATGATTGAGCAATGACCACTGCACATAAGACAATATTTGTTGTACGGATAAAGGAAGGACTCACCATTAGGAAAGGGCACTCGCTTCTTCCTGTCTTTTCTCCTCACAACAATGTCACTTAACACGAAGCGGCTTGCACGATATCGGCGGGAATAATTAGGTAATAAGATAAGGGAGATGAAATCTCGCGCGGATGCGGTTTTATTGTGAGCGGTTCGGGTTATTGCAACATACTGATTACCAAAGGGCACATAAAAATGAGCAGGAATGGAAAGGAAGGTAGGACAAAGGACAATAATACTATATCAGTACAGTGGTCGCAGGTATGTGTGTATGTGTGCATGAGATGTATGTATAAATTAATGTCTATTGCGCATTGGCGCAACCATGCCCCCCGCCTGGAAGGGGATGAAAAAATCCACTTCCATCCATAAGAGGGTCAGTACGCTTTAACGTTGAAACGAACAAAATTGTAGTAACACGCGGTAAAATTAATATTAATTTGTAAAAAGGTCAGAAAAATGTTAATATGTGATACTATTGTATTAATTTAGTAATAAAAGTAATCAGCGGTAAATTTAAATTAAATTAAACAGAATAATGCAGAAAATAAAAGAGAGGACCATAGATGTACCATATGATGGCCAAGTTGCCAAAGACTATTATTGGGACGGTAAAGGGCAGAGTTTTACTACTGCTCTGCGGTATATGCCGGTGTTCGTTTTGACATCAGCAACACGGGTCACTCCAAACCGGGATATACGTTGACTATTATGCTAATAGGCCATTGAAGAGGCGCAATATTGTCACGCTTGATCATTACAATTGTGCCTGCCGTTACCGGGTTTAGACTCGTGTTCCATTTCTGCCGCGATTGTAAAGTATTTAAATATTCCATACGCCAGCGGTTCCAGAAAGTCTGGACGAGATGATCAACGAGATGCTTCCTTTGCAGTAAGTTTACGGACTCGTTGGAGAAGTCAGCGGCGGGTAGAGATTTTAACGGCGTAAGTGTTAAAAAATGCGCGGGTGTTAAAGGTAACGGAGCTGAAACATCGGTGACACTAAGTACCGACAGCGGACGTGAGTTTAGAATTGCTTCAATCTGAGAAAGCACTGTCTGCATCTCTTCGTATGTCAGTAGAGAGGTACCTACGATTTTGTTTAAATAACTCTTCAGGCATTTAATGTTACTTTCCCAGATTCCACCAATGTGTGGATATTGAGGAGGATTCATCTTCCATTCGATGCGGTTTTCCCGTAGATTATTTGAGAGTTCCTTCTTATAATTACGCGACTCTATTAGATCGAATAAAGAGTTTAAATGAGACTTAGCTCCCACGAAGTTCGTTCCATTATCGGAGTACATTACACTCACAGGACCACGACGAGATAAAAAACGCTTGAAAGCGTTGAGAAAGACTTCGGTGGAAAGTTCTGAAGCGAGTTCGATATGAACCGCACGGGTCACTAGGCAGATAAATATGCAAATGTATGCCTTTTGACTTCGGACCTCCGACGTCTATAAGGGATTATTTGAAGCGAGCCAGCGTAGTCAACACCCGTGTGTAGAAAAGCCTTGGCTTCGCGGACGCGACATGCGGGTAAATCTCCCATTATTGGGAATTGTGGTTTAGGCTTAACCTTGAAGCACGTATTGCACCGATGTACGCGCTTTCGGACCAGATTACGCGATGAAAGTATCCAGAATCTTTGTCTTAGCAGAGACATGAGTAAAGTGGGACCCGTATGTAAGTTCTTGATATGATAGTAATCTATTATTAAATCGACTACATGATCACGCGCGGGTAATAGAATGGGATGACGACTGTCAAATTCTATTTCAGCGTTTTTTAATATGCCTCCTACCCTTAGAATACCGTGATGAAGAAACGGATTCAATTTTGTAATAGCTCGCCGAACCTTCTTCCCATCATTGACTGCCTTTATATCTTCGGAGAAATGTTCTTGCTGTATTGATTTTATAATAGCTATTTCTGCAGTTAAGATATGACTTAATTCGAATGTTCGCGGTAATTTCTTAATGAAACGAAAAACATAGATTACAATCCGAATTAATTTCGGCCATGAACTAACGCGAGAAGCTAGGGCACACAGTAATGGTGGAGCAATTGTTTTGAGGCGGTTATTGTTTTGAACGGACATCAAAACTTTAGTTTTCAGTTCGGGTGGATCAGATACAGATTTCGAATCAAAATGCTGTAAAGGACAATCATTTTTAGGTAATTGAGCGAATGCGGGGCCATTAAATTATAACGGATGGTCTATGAGTTGAGCGGGGGTAAGACCACGCGATAGGCAGTCGGCGGGATTGTCTTTCCCCTTTATATGATAGAAGCATTCAGCCCCCAGGTGTTTTTGCATTTGTGACACACGATTGGCAACGAAGGTCTGCCATTTCGCAGGCGGAGAATTTATCCACGCTAGAGCAACCGTGCTGTCGCAAAAAGCTAATGTCGTATGAGCTCTTGAATTTGATGCGTAGGTATTACTGACCGTATGCATTAATCGCGCAAGTATTAGCGCTCCACATAGTTCTAATCGCGCAAGTGAAATCGTCTTAGCAGGAGCGACTTTGGATTTGGCACATATTAAACTAATTGTGATTTTATCAGTATTCGGACAGTAAACTTGTAAGTAAATAACACCTCCGTATGCGCGTTCAATTGCGTCTGAAAAACCGATAAGGGTTAGTACACATTGGTGTTCGATTCCTACAAAACGAGGAATTTTAAAAGATTGCAGTCAGCGGCGTAGCTACCTAGGGGCTACGCGGGGCAGTGCCCCGGGGCCCTCAAGCTCAGGGGGCCCTCGAATCCTTACCAGAAATGTCGATCGAATTGAACTTTTGGAAATTTCTCCCATTTTCAAAGTAAATATGACAGGTTGCAACTTGCAACCCCACTTTAATCATGACAACTCAGTTGAGAGAAATTCAAAAGTTATGCCCAGGGAATTCCTCTAAATTCTTTCTGTAGGTTGGCAGTGTTGTCAATTTGACGGATAGTGATATGTGCGTCATTCCCCAACGACACTTGTAGCGTATTAAAATATGGATAAAAAGAAGAAACCCAGTGGTGCATTTAAACGCAAACAACGCCAAGAAAGAGAAGATAGTAAAAAAAATTGCCCAAAATTGCCAAGTTTTTTAGTCAGCCTTCTGCAAGTACATCTGGCCAAAATATTTCTATTGATAGTGACTCAAATAATGTGGTAACTGAAGTGTTGGTTAAGAAGCTTGCTGAAGAAGATTCGACAATTATTGCAGTTGAAGATACCTCCGCAGCCGATCATGTGAACGTGGATGATGTTTGCATGACACACATAAGAGCGGAGGGTTTGGAGGAACCACAGCCCTCTACATTTTTCGAAAATGTGTACGACAAATCTTCTTACGACTTGGGAAACTTCACGAACAAAATATTAAGTGATAACGAAAAACGTCAAATTCTTGATATGGGGCCTTTACAGCCTTCAGGTCCTTTTCCAACAGACATCAACCAGAACAATAGGTGTTTTTCAAAATCGTACTACTTTTCGTGTTCTAAATATGGGCCAGTTAATCCTTTTTTGTTGTGTTATTCCAAAATACTAGACGCTGCCTATTGTCAAACCTGCTGGTTATTTGCTTCACAAAGGAATAATGTTTGGTGTACGGGAATTCAAGATTGGAAGCATTTATCAGAAAGAATTAAACAACACAGTTGTTCAAGTGACCATTCGGAAGCATGCGCTGTGTATAAATTTTGGAAAAAAAACGATACTAATACTATCGACAAGGAACTTGAAAATGAAATTCGCAAAGAAGCATCATTTTGGAAAATGGTTCTTCAAAGGTTATGCGATATCATACTTACCCTAGCAAAGAGTTCTTTGGCTTTGAGAGGAGATCAAGAAGACTTAAGTCAGGAAGGATACCATCTGTCTGTATCTGTCCTTTGTAGAGCTTGTCGCCCGATATGATCACATTTTGCGCCAAGTTTTGGATATGCCCAAAGGTAATAATAATTATTTCTAAGTTTTTTATCGTTTTATTTTGTTTATAATTATTAACTGTTTAACTTGACTTGAATTTTTTGAAATTGTGTTTTTTTATGTTTTTAGGATCTACAAGATATCTGAGTGCAACAATTCAAAATGAAATGATTGAGAGTTTGGGGACCAAACTCGAAACCCATCTACTAGAACAAATTAGAGCGTCACCGTTTTTTGCCATCATAATGGATACGACACAGGACATATCGAAGGTAGATCAGCTAAGCATTGTTGTGAGGTATGCAGTAATAACCAGATCGGAAAATGGACAGCCAATTAATATAGAAGTAAAACAAGTGTTTCTAGGCTTTTATGCAGCCATCAAACATGGCGTAGTAGATTTAGTCAACCATGTGACAACATTATTTATCGACAAAAATATTGATTTAAAAAAATGTGTGGGGCAAGGCTATGATGGAGCCAGTGTGATGAGTGGTGTGTATAATGGTGTGCACAAACATATAAAGGATATCCAGCCTAACGCAGATTACGTACATTGTGCCACTCATAATTTAAATTTGGTGATAAATGATGCCGTTAGCAGTTGTGTGAAAATACAGATTTTTTTCACAACGTTGCAAGATTTGTATCACCGATTTCCAAACCGAGAAAAAATATTTAAAATTGAGATTTTCAATAATGTACTAGACACAGTAATATCTCAATAAGATACACGTTTTGATGGTATGAGTGCAGTCTGTCATATATTCGATTTTCTAACACCAACATTTTTTGTTGATGAAGCAACTTTATTACAAAAGTGTGACGAATTCCAAAGAAAATATTCAGATATAATAGGCCCTAGTTTTTCACTTCAATGTATTAATATTTACCATCTAGTTTTACCTCAACTAACTCAAGCATGGACTGTTCACCAATTATGTAAGGAAATAATGAGCAAATATGGAGTGCTAGAATGCGACCTAACGGAAGTATTTACAGCAATGTTATTATTATTTACAATTCCTGTCACTTCTGCAGCAGCTGAAAGGTCATTTAGCAAATAAAACATTATTTAAGAAATAAGATGGGCCAAACTCGACTCCAACATTTATCGCTAATAGCAATTGAAAACAAAACCGCATCAAGCCTGGATTTAAACGAAGTCATTGATACTTTTGCGAAAACTAGAGTTAGGAAAAAATTGTTATTTAGTCAGTTGGCAGGCCCGACCTTTATATAATAAACCCTTGAATCTTCTCTATTTCGTTTTATTAGCCAAACCTACACCAAGTATTAATTGTAATTTATGTTGTTACTGTTTAATATTTTTATTAACTACCCTGCAGTCTGCAGTGCACAAAAAAGAGCTTATGTAGCTTAGCATTTTTAAAGTGTTTGTATATTTCATCTTTTTATTTGATAAAACCTAATCAGTTTGCATAGCAGTGGGCCCCATTTTTTAATTTGCCCCAGGGCCCTTGGTTACCTAGCTACGCCACTGATTGCAGTAATGGCAATTCTTTTTAAACTGTCGCCAAAGCGTGACAACAGTTCCAGGAGGAGTATCGTCCCAATCAAGATTGTATTCCCAAAGAGACTTAATTATAAGCTTGGCTAATAATACAACTGGTGCAACGAAACCCATCAAATCCCAAAGACGAGCAATCGTCGAGAGAATGTTTCGTTTAGTACAAGTTCTTTCGTTGGAGTGTACAACAAATACGAAATTATCTGAAGCGGGTATCCAATGAAGCCCTAGTATTTTTAGGTTTTCATCAGGATTAAATTCCACATGTTCCTTAACACGACGAGCTGAAGGAATCGTGGACAAAATATTAGTAGCATTGCTAGAGAACTTTACAAGGTCAAATCCTCCAGCAGCGAACAGCTGAATTAATTCCGTCGATAACTCGGAAGCTTCTTCGACCGACGAACAACTGGTGACGAAATCGTCCATATAGAAAGAGCCATTTTCCACCAAGTTTGCAGCAAGTGGAAAACGAGGTCGTTCATGCGACGCGAGTTGGCGCAGTGTACGCATTGCCGAAAATGGGCTACAAGACATGCCGAATGTGACGCGATTAAATTCGAACAATTGTAAAGGGTCGCTATTGTTAAATCTATACAGTATTCGCTGATAACGACGGCATTCTTCTTGCACTACAATTTGAAGATACATTTGCTTTATGTCGGCGGTTATAGCTACTGCAAACAATCGGAACTTGAGTATTATCCGAAACAAATCACCTTGTAAATTCTTACCGGTATGTAGAATTTCATTGAGCGAGTAGCCCGAATCGGATTTCATACTCGCGTCCAGAACCATGCGGATTTTGGTAGTTAATTTGTCCTCGCGAACTACAATATGATGCGGAATGACGTAATGGGGTAAGTCAGAATTATCGACACGCGAAATGTACCCTTTCTGTAGGTATTCGCGCAATATTTTGTCGTACTTTAATTTTATAGCGGGTTGAGCGATTAATCGGCGTTCGAGAGATCGGAACCGGCGCTCAGCGGCTGGCAACGATTCACCGAGGATAGAAGGACTGTTGCGAAACGGCAACGCAACAATGTAACGACCTGTCGTGTCACGGGAAGTGGTGAGTTTAAAAATTTCTTCACATTCCTGTTCATCAGGCGTTAAAAACTTCTCGTCTGGAATGTCTTCCAATTCGAAGAAGCGCGAAAGGCAAAAGTCATCATTTTTCGCGAACGTACAAAATGATGGTGTGGCGTTTATACTTAGGGTTTCAGTCATCGTTGGAGCAGTGCCTAGGATGAGATAGCCCAAAGTCGTTTCGATAGCAATTGGCTGGCCGGGATAACCTCATATTTTGTTTGCTTTAAAAATGCGAGCAAACATGTCACATCCCAAGATAATATCAATCTCACCGGGCAATTGGAAAGTATTTATTTATTTATTTATTTATTTAGACGCCATAAAAGGCTTTTACAATATACATGATTTATGTTTACAGTGGTTCACAGGAGCGAAACAGTATTATGTTAAACAGAATAATTACAGAGAAATTATGTTGAAAATTAAACAAAAATAACATCTGGTATTCATAGGTACATTAGCATTTTTATTTTCAATCCGTACAGTAGTTTAGTATTGAGGTTATTGTTACCTTCAATATTGAATTTGGTTGAATTTGCTGAGAACTAAGAGTTAGCTCTATTGAATCAGGGCTATCAGTAAGACATCTCATAACAATTTTTTTGTATTATCTGCTAAGGGCAAATTGTCGAGATACGACAACGAGGCACGGTTGACGTTAACAGTAGGCAATTCACTAGTTATAGTTTCTACTACATAAGGTTCAATCATATACGAGTGAGCGTCGTCGTAGCGGGAGTATAATTTTAGACAAGTTATGCCCTTTGTCAAATTTCTCGAGTCGCCTATTCCCGTGACGTAAGTGCCTTGCGACGATCGCACCGTGAGATTCAAACGTAAACAGCATTTGCGCGTAATAATGTCCCTTTGGGAGCCGCTATCTATTAGAGCGCGTATTGTCTGCACCTGGCCCTTAGCATCTCGGGTAGTGTAAACGGCAGTTCCTAAGAGTGCAGTAGTATTTGCTCTAGTAAATGAATTTGTCACGCACAGTGATACCGGGCTTGCAGAATTTGAATCGTCATTATCGACATCTGCTTACGACGCACAGTGGGCTGAAAATCGCCTTTCATAGACATAGAGACTTGAATTTTCAAGGGTATTTTTTTGGCTAGAAATGGATTCTGCTGATTATTACTATGCTATAAAATTTCGTACGAAGCAATTGCGTGTACAAATGAACGAGTTATAATTTTTTTAAGAAAAAATTGTATGGCACTCTCATTAAAAATGAGGCGATCTCTGGAATCATAAGGTTGGCCGTTCTATCCTTACACACAGATATACTACTATTTATTTGTATTTTTTTGACATACTTAGTATTGTGGCGCAACATGCGATTTTTTTTTTTTAAATCCTCAAAGTTGAAAAAAACACTTTTGAATGTTGATGATTCATTTTAATGGTTAAATGCTTTAAATATGCAGTGTTAATAAAATATTATAAACTAGACAAAGCCTACTCATATATAAAGCATTTCAGAATCAACAGAAAATGAATCAACAACATTAAAAAGTGTTTTTTTCAACTTTGAGGATTTGAAAAAAAAAATCACAATTTGCGCCACAATACTAAGTATGTCAAAAAAATACAAATAAATAGTAGTATATCTGTATGTAAGGATAGAATGGCCAACCTTATGATTTCAGAGATAGCCTCATTTTTAATGTCAGTGCAATACAATTTTTTCTTAAAAAAATGATAACTCCTTCATTTGTTCACGCAATTGCTTCGTACGAAATTTTATAGCATAGTAATGATCAGCAAAATCCATTTCTAGCCAAAAAAATACCCTTGAAAATTCAAGTCTCTATGTCTATGAAAGGCGATTTTCAGCCCACTGTGCGACGCGGGAGACGGTATTTGGTCTCGTTGTGGTTTTCGCTGATCAGTTTGTTTGAAATGCAACAAACTATGGTGGTTGAGAGTGCATGATTTGCACGTACTCTTTGATTTGCACGCTTTTGTGCCATGCCTAGTACTGAGTCAGTTCACGCAAACTCGTATATTCGATGACTTAATTAAATTAAATCGCTCGCGTGGTTCTAAACCAGTAAATTTAGAGCATTGATACAAAGGGTGCGATCCCCTTTTACAACAAAAACAAATTTCGACAGAGTGATTGTCGCCTTTTTCGACATTAATAAATGTCTTTGCGGAATTATTATTATTTGAGCCAAGACGGCTCGACGTAGGTTGTGCGATTTGCGCGCGATTAAGAATTCGTTGCTATCCTCTCACAAAATCAATTAGTTCAGAGCTGGACGGGAAACTTTCATCATTCCGAATAGACGATTCGAAAGCCTTTGAAACGTAACAATATTGGCCATCCAACCACGTTGGCGCCATTATAACGTAAATTACCACGTTGTGCGGTATTGTAACCTAGATTATGAGGTGAAGGGCATGATTACCTCAGGAAAGGTTGTAACATAAGTGTAGTAAATAAAAGAAGGGAGGAAATGAATTCCAAAATACAACATTTATTTCTACATCATTTAAACAGCCTTTAAATAACATGAGAACTCTTTTAATTAATGACAAATAACTCAGGCGTGTGCAACAACCGAAGATTGAATGCACGATTGGTAATTTAAAAATTGCATAGAGAGCGACAAATGGATGGTGACATTCAATATTTAACTAACCTGATGATTGGTAATAATGGGCGCCAAGCGATGCGGTATGCAAAGCTAATATTTATAAGCAGAACGATGGATGACCAAAGGCAAATTACTAAACTGCGGTGTCATCACCGTTCGTAAATTGTGTCAGCTCATGGCGTGGTTCGTGTCCTCCTCTGCTAAGCGATGTTCCAGAAGCGCAGCCAGTTGAATACTGAATTGTCGAGCTGCGCGTCTTGACCGCGAGCCCCGTCCCTCGTTGTCCCGGAGTTGCCATAGTTGCAGAGTTGCCATAGCTAGCAGCTGTAAATTAGAGATGGGCACTGAATAATGCTAAGGCTCTGTAGCGGGCAGGAAATGACTGCTACAATGCCCCCTCAGCCAAAGGACTTATGGCTATAAGTCTGAGGTTCGCCTGACACCTCCTGACAAGTTTGATACACCCTGCAGCAGCAGAAATATGTGGTGCGGATTAGGCGGGTAGTAGCGGCTTCGGCATTGAAAAAGTTCCGTATCCAAATATTTCCTTGAAGTTCAGTAAGGTCTGGAGCGGTTGAAACCCCGAAGAATGCAGCATAGATATGAAGACGGAGGCGTAAAGTCCGAAAGTCTTCAGTTGACCCAGCATGGAGATGACGAGAGAAGAGTGTGGTCCAGATGTCTTTAGTTGACGTAGTATGGAGATGACGAGAGAAGAGAGTGGTCCAGATGTCTTCAGTTGACGTAGTATGGAGAAGTTTCCTTGATGGTTGAAGAAGTCTAAACCTACCCAACCCTTGGTCATCGTTGAAATAAATAAAAGAAATATTGAGCAAATTGGCAGGCCCTTATCGAAGAAAGAGTGTATATAAAAGAATCATTGTTCTAAACACAAAAGATTTAATAGTAATAGCTTATAAAACAAGCTTAAAAAAAAAGTTGAGCAAAACTTGCAACAGAGTAAAAAGATTTTAACAAACTTTGTTGTAAAAACACGAAAGTTATCACAGAATTGTACTTTGACAATGATATTATATGTTGTAAAAATTTTTGAAAAAAAGATTTTAACAAACTTTGTTGTAAAAACACGAAAGTTATCACAGAATTGTACTTTGACAATGATATTATATGTTGTAAAAATTTTTGAAAAAAGATTTTAACAAACTTTGTTGTAAAAACACGAAAGTTATCACAGAATTGTACTTTGACAATGATATTATATGTTGTAAAAAATTTTTTGAAAAAAAAAGATTTTAACAAACTTTGTTGTAAAAACACGAAAGTTATCACAGAATTGTACTTTGACAATGATATTATATGTTGTAAAAATTTTTTAAAAAAAGGATTTTAACAAACTTTGTTGTAAAAACACGAAAGTTATCACAGAATTGTACTTTGACAATGATATTACAAAATAAATAAAAGGTCAAAAAACCTATAATAGTTAAACGTCATGATGACTGATAATAAATAAGTAAAAAAATTTTCACAAACGAAAAATTTAAAATTGAAAATTAATTATGCAAATATATGTACCATGTACCCGTAGATAATAAAAGTTAATAATCAAACCAAAATACGCCTTTGTATTTAAAAGGTTATGCACATCTTGTCAATAGATGGCAGCAGAGTAGAAAAGAATAATAAATTGAAAATAAATATCAATAAATCTTCTTGCAATAAATATTGAGGAGTATGCCAAAAGTAAATAGAAATAATGTAGAAATTAATCTATTAATTAATTTCATTTTCATGCACATATTCCTCCGTCACGGAGCGAACCAGTCAGAGACTGAGGAATACCGTTGAAAATCGACGAAACATAACATAAAACATGAAATACGTAAACATATACATGACATAATAAATAAACACATAAAATATATCTGTTATCAGCCGATCAGCTATCATGGTTTGTTTCTATTATAAGCTGAATAAGCTATCATGGTATTGTATCTATTATGAGCTGAATAAGCTATCATGGTATTGTATCTATTATGAGCTGAATAAGCTATCATGGTATTGTATCTATTATGAGCTGAATAAGCTATCATGGTATTGTATCTATTATGAGCTGAATAAGCTATCATGGTATATGTTAAAGCTAAAAGCTTGTAACATGGGTGTTATCACATAACGAAACCCAGTTATGGTGTATTAGAGCGCATCATTTGCAGACTCAACCATAGATGAGAACCAAATCCTCAATAATTGAAATAAACAAACACAAGTACATTACCGACAATACAAGACAGGACGTCATAATGTTCACCTTAATAATAAAAAAAAATTAAAGAATTCAGAATAAAAAATATTGTTAAAAGATGAATTCTTGTAAAGCGAGCCCACTGATCCGTTTCGGAAATGTAAAAGAAATTGTTATGTTGAAAAAATTAATTCAATAAATAGAATTTAAAATGTTCATAAGAACAAATAAAGAAAAGTTGCAAAAAAAAATGCATCAAAAACTCCAACCCAAGAAGTTGAAAATATCACGAAGTTAAAAGTTAGCGCAGAAATACCAAAGATGGCGGTAGCAATATTATAATTAATATAAAAGCCAAAAAAAATAATTTCGCAAAATTATTACCAAAACGAAGAATTTAAACAAAAGCGCGGTATAAAACCACAAAAGAGACCTAAAATATAACCATGAGATCCTCTTAAACGAAGTTGTAGATAATGACGTGAAAAGAAATTACAAATTATTAATTAATAAAAATTCCAAAGTCCGATAACATTCAAAAAGCGTGAATTGAGATCTAATAAATCCTCAATGTGAGATAGATAACAAAACTCACCAATTAAACAGTAACGCAAAATGAAAAATTTAAAAATCCATAAAAAATTAAAAGTAAAATTTAAAATTCCAAAAATATTTTATGAAAAATAATTATAAATAATTATTTCATTATTAATTATTATAATATAAATTACGAAGACAATTTCCAAGAAGGAACTCAAAATAAATGTAAGTGTATAATTTATTAATATTCACTACTTAATATTACGGAATAAAAACGTACCTAATACCCACAGTGTGCACGCCAAAAATCGCTCCGCAAATAATATTCAAAATTAATAGTTTATACATCGAATTTAATAAAAAAGACATTGATAATCGCATAACTGTGTAACAGTAGTGAACTTCTTTACTTTATTTAAATAATAACGGCATCGTTATATACATTTTTAAGTGATTTTAAAATCTGTGAAGTGAGCTTGTACAGTGTTGTTGCCTGTAATAACCACTCAAAATCAGAATACCTAACATTTCTAAGATTCACAGCACTAATATAACAGTATAATCGCAGGTCCCGCTATATCGGTGGTGGCTAAGCGGTTTAGAGCGGCAAACGTCACTTGCTTCAAGCGCAGTCCCAAGGGAACAGAGTTCGCTCCCTGCCCTAACCTAACGGCTTTTTTTATTTTAAAATAAGTCGATTTTAGTACACCAACCTTCTACATAAATTACAACGCCATCTAGGTGCAATACGCCAAAAACACATTAAGATGAACAGGCAAAAGAAAACCACAAAAAAGGCGCCATCTAGCGATTCGGAAGAAGACTATCACACTAACAAAATGATGAAATTTATGGAAAAAAAATTTGAGGACTTATCAGAACAGTTAATGAAATCTTTTAACGAACAACTAAAAAATGAACTCAGAGAACTTAAAAAGTCTGTGGAATTCTGTTGTAATAAAATTGACGAATACGAAGAAAAAAATAAAATCAAAGATAATTTAATTAAACAATTACAATCAGATAATAAGGAAATCAAAATGCAATTGAACAAAATGGAACAATTTCAAAAACAAAATAATATTGAAATACAAGGTGTTCCTTTCAAAGAGAATGAAAACTTACCTAAAATAGTTCACAATATATTGGAAACAATAAAATGCGAAACTGAATTACCTAAAATAACAAACACATATAGAATTAAAAACAGAAACCCATTAAGTAAAAATCCAGGGATAGTAGTTTCTTTTCAAAACAAAGAAAGTAAGGACAATATTATAACCCAGAAAAGAAAATATGGTACTTTGTACCCAAAAAATATAAATTTTTCTGAAGATTATAAAAACATTGTTTACATTAATGAACAATTGTCACAAAATAATAAACACCTCCTATTTCTGGCGAAATCATCAAGACTAGGCTACAAGTTTATCTGGGCAAAAAATGGTAACATAATGATGAGAAAAGATGAATTAGCCCCAATCATCCACATAAGGCAGCCGGAAGACATTCCCTCCGAATAAACAAACAAGTGACGATAATACATGTATAAATACTTCATCATTGTTCAAAATGTCTGATGAAAATTTTTTGCATGAAAACTTTATATGTAAAAACACAAGTGAATTAAATAATCATTTTAAAAATGTTAATTTTTCAGTTCTAAATATGAACATACGGAGTTTAAGAAAGCACTTTGATGAACTCTGTGTCCTAATCGAAAGTCTAGATTTTTCTCCTAGTATTATTATATTAACAGAGACACAGATGAAAGAGGTAATACCCTATAACCTGCCAGGATATATAACCATTTCATCTAAATGCAAACATACTGGACACGATGGAGTCACGGTATTTATGAATAATTGTCTCATGAAAACTGCTTTCGAGATTTTAGATTTTAAAACAGCAAATGCTATTAAATTAACATTTAACCATAACAATTATAATTATTTGCTAATAGCTATCTATAGATCACCTTCACTAAATGAAACTCTCTTCAATAACGAACTTAATTCGCTTTTAAAAATGACTAACAGAAATAACTTCAACTTCGCAATATTAACCGGTGATATCAATATAAATATAAATGAAAATAACAAAAGAACAAACTGTATAAATGAGTACTTAGATTGTTTGTCGTGTGCTGGATATCAGTCTTACATAAACTCACCAACTAGAGAAAATTTGAATAACTCCACGACTCTAGATCACATATTTGTTAAATCACACAAACACCTTATAACAACATCCTCAACTCTAATAACAAACATTACCGATCATTACCCAACATTTTACGGACACAACATCTTAACTGCAAATTCAAAAGAAAATTCTGAAACAGTTGAAAAAAATAATATTAATTACCTCACATTAAATAATCTACTTCTTTTGGAAAATTGGGATCAAATTCTATCAATTTCAAACCCATATTCAGCATTAGAATCGTTTTATAAAACTCTCCAAGAATATATTTCAAAAAGTACAAATAAAATTGTTATATCTAAGAGAAAATATAAAAAAATTAAACCTTGGATAACTGTAGGAATAATAGTCTCCATTAAACAAAGAGATAAACTATATAGAGAGATGCTAAATTATCAAAGAGCCTGTCAAAAAAACAATGTCAGAACAATGTCCTTCATGAAAACAAAATATTTACTGTATAGAAATTTACTAAATAGGTTAATAAGAAGTTGTAAAAAAAAATACTATGGTGAACAAATTGATAATGCAAATAATGATACCAAAAAAACGTGGAATATTATTAACGAAATAACGAATAAAAAAAGAATAGCATCAACTGAGGTTAAGGAGATTAAAATAAATAACAATATTATAACTGACAAATCTGACATTGCAAATAACTTTAACAACTTCTTCACAAATGTCGTCGACCAAGTACTTGAATCATCCAGTAAGATTGCTAATACAGCGCCCGCTGACTCATCTCTGCTTTTGGTACCAACAAACAATTCAATTAACTCATTAGATTATTTTACACCTATCACAACTAATGAAATTGAAAAACACATTGACAGCCTAAAACCAACAAATTCTTCAGGAATTGATAATTTATCAGGTAATACACTAAAAAAAATAAAACAATATATTTTAACTCCTTTGCAACATATTTATAATATATCCCTAAAAGAAGGGTATTTCCCAGAACAATTTAAAATCTCCACTATAATACCAGTTCACAAATCGGGTGACACGCACATATTAGACAATTACAGACCTATCTCCTTAGTTTCAAACCTTTCAAAAATATTTGAAAAATGTATCAAAAATAGAGTTATGAAATACCTAGAACAAAACAATATTCTGTCCGAAAATCAATATGGCTTCAGAAGTAAATTAAGCACTGAAGATGCAATATTCGATCTGACAAAAAATTTATACACATCTGTTGATCAAAATAAAAAAAGTCTAGCTATATTTTTAGACTTAAGAAAAGCGTTTGATACTGTAAATCACAATCTACTCATAAAGAAAATTAATCAAATAGGTTTCAAAAAAGATGCACTAAAAATTCTCACTCACTATCTCAAAGACAGATTACAAAAAACAAAAATAGGGAACTTTTATAGCACAGAAACAGTGATAAAAAATGGAGTACCACAGGGGACTGTGCTTGGCCCAATTCTGTTTCTAATATATATTAATGATTTATGCAATGTTGTAATCCCTGGTAAAATTGTATCTTACGCTGATGATACAGCAATAATAGTAAATGGAAAATCCTGGCCTGAAACTTTTTTAAATGCAACAAAATGTATTTCATATGTCTTATCATGGCTAACTTGTAATAGACTTTTCTTAAACTATAATAAAACATTTTACCTAACATTTTATAAAAACAGTAAAAACAAACCTCCCAATAACCTTAAAATTAGACTACATAATGCTAACTGTAATAAAGTAACATGCACCTCTTGCTTTGAAATTGGAAAAATTGAAAAGATCAAATATTTGGGTATATATATTGACACAAATTTAAACTGGCAACCACAAATTAATAACACCGTTTCTAAATTAAGATATCTGACGTACATATTTTATAGACTTAAGGAAGTACTCAATGTTGACAAATTGAAAATGATTTATTTTTCTCTAGTGCAATCCTCAATTATGTACGGTATATTAGGATGGGGTGGCGCACTAGATACATTTATAAAACCACTACAAATAGTACAAAATCATATTATCAAGGTTATATATAATAAAAAGAGGACATTTTCGACTGATCAATTGTACAAGGAATCTCAACTATTCAATCTCCGTAAACTATTTTTACTTCAAAGCCTGAAATACGTCATGAAAAACCAAAATAAATTTCAAAAATATGAACCCAAAATCAACTTTAGAAGAAATCATGTATTTTATACCCCACAAACCAATACCAAACTAATGCAAACTCACAGTAGCTTTATTGGACCTCGCACTTTTAATCTACTACCAAAAAAAATTCAAGTAACAACTAAACTAGCGCAATACCAAAAAGTATTAAAGTTGTGGCTGTACAATGCAAATGTTGAAGCATTATTCATTTAATTTTTACTTTTTTCTATTTTGTTTCTGTATAGTTATTATTATTTTATTTTGTGTTCTTTTAATTCATATATATTATCTTACAATCTTTATTTTTACTTTGATTTATTTTTAATATGCTCCTCTTGCACAATCTTTTAGAATAACTTTAATTATAATACTACCGTTTTTCTTTATTATGCTTACTGTTTTTTATTTTATTTTTACTGTTATGTATTTTTAGGTACAAAAATCTAATGTATTAAATTATATTACCCACGCACAGGCTGCGCCTTAGTGGGTTCCCTTTCATATTATTAAAAAACTTGTATTATGAAATATGTAAATTGGGAAAAAATAAAGGAATAAAAAAAAAAAAAAAAAAAAAAAATATTCACTACAAAATAAAATCGGAAATTTATTGACAATAATTACTACTGCGTAGTTAAAATAGATTATTATTATAAACTCGCCGTTCAGTCGCGATCGGAATGCAATGATCCCTCATTACAAGCTGGATTACAAAAACCTGTGACAATACAATGCAGTTCAACATTGGAGTCAACAATATTAATGTTCAACACTAAAAATTCTCAACACTAAATTATGATTGAGAAAAAAAAATTCTACCGCGGATATATTATTATCAGGATTGTAAAATGTGATATTAAACTTTCAAAGAAATTATTATGCAGTTATTAAGTTATGAAGTTATTAAGTTATAAGTATTTTGTGGCAAAAATAAATAAGTAAATTTCGATCAAATGTACCAAATAAATCCTCCGAAAAGAGATGGACACAAAGACGAAAAATGTAACATATGAATTTATATGAAATTATTACGAGACTATGTTTGTAACATTTGATTAACTTGAAAATGGAAGAATTTAATTTGGAGAGATTTCCAAACAATAATTATTAAAGATTATAGCAAATAATTAATTACGTGTGATTAATTCCAATATATCCTCTTGAAGAGATGGTAATTAAAGCACAACATAAATAATCAAAATTTAATAAATGATAGGAAAGTTCCCTTCCCAAAATGAATATTACAAAAAATAATTTATTAATTGTGTCGAAACACGTCAGCAATTCCATTGTGGTCACCATAACCCGTCAGTCAGAGTGAACAAAACGGAATTACAACTAACCTTCCGTCAAATAATATTATTACAACAAAAAGGAAAAATCTCCCAAATCAAAAAAAATTCCACATGGCAGTTATGATTAAATTACTTTGAATTTAACAAAAAAAATTTTAAAAAAATATACGCGATCAAATCCTTGCAAAACGTAATAAAATTGAAAGTAATCAGCAAAATAAAATTACGACGCATTTTGCGTGCAAAATGATGAGTCACAAAACAATAATAAAACCGTGAACATAATATTTCACTTACCTCGCTATGAAAGCAATAAATGTTATTGTAAGCCGTGTTATATGCGGCAGCAAGAAACTAGAGCGGCCCTCGCTATGAAATTTTACCCATATTAGCAACAGAGTATTGTAAACTGCGTCTCGTCTAAACGCATAGTCAATAGGTGTACCTGAATAGCTAGAAACACAAAAGTAAGCATAGTGCAGCGATTAGTCACGTCCGTGGACGGAGTACCATTCTAAATAAAATTATATCAAGGTGAAACATTATAACAGGACAAATAATAAAATTGAACAAATAACGAAATCCGCTACCGAATCCCGGAGTATCAACTGGCATAGCATTTAATATGTAAAATTAAATATGTACGAAATTTTTTTTTTTTTTTTTAAATTTAAAAGGTTAAAAGCAATATTAATTTTTTTTTTTAAATTGAATACAATTTTTAAAAGAAACACAGCCAGGTGAATCATCACATATACCGATACTATGAAACAGATGTGGGAATCTGGATCAAGATTACCACAAAATTAAAAATATACGAGATACCCACCACATCTCGCAGAGTATTCACGGCCAAAAATAACTTAAAATAATTATAGTAATTATCTTAAATTAAATAATAAGAAAGCAAATATTAAGATAAAAATACGGACGAAAACGTCGCAAAACAGAGAAAGACCACCATGAGCCGACATAAAATAAAAACCTTTATCAAGTTAGTCAAAAAATGTCACCCACCAAAAAAAAATTAAAGTCAACTCTCAATGCCAACCAAATCGAAATAAATAAATTAAATGCCAATCGGGTTTAACCACGTGGGTGCGCCATTGAAACGTAACAATATTGGCCATCCAACCACGTTGGCGCCATTATAACGTAAATTACCACGTTGTGCGGTATTGTAACCTAGATTATGAGGTGAAGGGCATGATTACCTCAGGAAAGGTTGTAACATAAGTGTAGTAAATAAAAGAAGGGAGGAAATGAATTCCAAAATACAACATTTATTTCTACATCATTTAAACAGCCTTTAAATAACATGAGAACTCTTTTAATTAATGACAAATAACTCAGGCGTGTGCAACAACCGAAGATTGAATGCACGATTGGTAATTTAAAAATTGCATAGAGAGCGACAAATGGATGGTGACATTCAATATTTAACTAACCTGATGATTGGTAATAATGGGCGCCAAGCGATGCGGTATGCAAAGCTAATATTTATAAGCAGAACGATGGATGACCAAAGGCAAATTACTAAACTGCGGTGTCATCACCGTTCGTAAATTGTGTCAGCTCATGGCGTGGTTCGTGTCCTCCTCTGCTAAGCGATGTTCCAGAAGCGCAGCCAGTTGAATACTGAATTGTCGAGCTGCGCGTCTTGACCGCGAGCCCCGTCCCTCGTTGTCCCGGAGTTGCCATAGTTGCAGAGTTGCCATAGCTAGCAGCTGTAAATTAGAGATGGGCACTGAATAATGCTAAGGCTCTGTAGCGGGCAGGAAATGACTGCTACACCTTCACTGTCTCTATGTCAAGACGTTTAAGGCCCAGTTGTAGCAATATAAATTCTGCGAGATCCTTGATTAGTAACTGTTTCAGTGCGGCAATGTTAGTCGCGTATGTATCTGCAAATTTTTTTAGAGAAGCGGGCGTAACCGAAGTAACTGCAGGTATTTTCAGCAATCGATCAAAGTATGACTCAGCGAGAACGCGTGGATCATTATATTTGGTGCACAATGCGTCCCATATCACTTGGTAATTTGTACCGGTAGGTGTGATAGTTTTGCAAATATTTAATGCTTTTCCCGTCAACTTGCATCTTTTCTGAATTATCCAATGAATTATTTAAATGGATAACCGAGATATAAGTCTCATAGAAAAGAGGCCAATTTTCTAATTTTCCGTCAAAGCACGCTATTTCTAAAGGCGGTAATTTAATTTGACGGCGAGGTTTTTCAACTGGATTGGCCAGCATGTTCGCTTCGGTATATTTAATAATGCCGAAAATTTCCAAAAAAGCATTTAATTGGGAATATTCAGCGACTGCTTCTGGATTCAATTCCAGTTCACAATTAACCTTTTCATCTAAAAGCGTTATAAATTCGGACCGAATTCTTTCTAATGTACTTGCGCCTGATAAGAAAGATTGCCGATTGTTAACACTATCAGAAGCCTTCTTCATCTTGTCGAAGACTGATTGTAAACATGCAAAACTAGCGGCCAATTTTGCATTCAAACGTTTCAAAAGTCTTTCATCCCGAGACGACCCGGACGCGCTTGTAGCCATTTTCTGATTCTGGTTATTTTATTATATAATGCGGTAAGAAATATTATTATAATAATATTTATATAAAATAAATTGATTAATATTCAATTTTTATTCAATAAATTAACTTTTATGCCCGTAGGGTTAACTCAGTGCGGGTGCCGTGAAGGGTTAAGTATAGATAGTGCGGGTAGAACAAATTTATCACTTTACGTCTTATTGAAGTATTATTCTTTTTATGTATAATACATCCAATACTGGGATGTATTACAATTACCAAATTGTTTATAATGAAATGCGGTTAATTTTAAATGCGGTTGATATAACAATATCGGTATTATTATTAGAAATAGATATTAAATAGCGGTATCGGCATATATTAAATCTATTTTATTTGCGGGTAAATATGTTATTTCCATTCAAACCATCCAGTAATATTGGATAGGAATATCCAGAAATAAAATGCGGGTAATAATTAATTAATTACGCGGGTATGTAAAACGCAATAACACTCTTATGGTTTATTACCGAAATTACGGAAATTATCAGGCTCGTTTGGACCAACTATGGTGTTTAATAAGTTATGAAATTGTTGTTACGATAATGTAAGAAATAATTGTCGAAGGACCTTGGATGATTGAGCAATGACCACTGCACATAAGACAATATTTGTTGTACGGATAAAGGAAGGACTCACCATTAGGAAAGGGCACTCGCTTCTTCATGTCTTTTCTTCTCACAACAATGTCACTTAACACGAAGCGGCTTGCACGATATCGGCGCGAATAATTAGGTAATAAGATAAGGGAGATGAAATCTCGCGCGGATGCGGTTTTATTGTGAGCGGTTCGGGTTATTGCAACATACTGATTACCAAAGGGCACATAAAAATGAGCAGGAATGGAAAGGAAGGTAGGACAAAGGACAATAATACTATCTCAGTACAGTGGTCGCAGGTATGTGTGTATGTGTGCATGAGATGTATGTATAAATTAATGTCCATTGCGCATTGGCGCAACCAATAGATTTCTTTTCAACATTGATCATACGTCAGCAAATGTCTACTTATGTTTTCGTGGCGATAAAGAAAATGTAACTTCCATTTATCAGATATTTTTAAACACATCAATGAAGTAATGGTGTTTGAAAGAGAGAGTACGAAAACATTGTGCAATATAGCTGTGAATGAGGAATACTTGGAGCAGGTGGATGAGTTTGTGTATTTAGGAAGTGTTTTTACGAGAGATGGGAAGGCTGACAGAGATATTGAAAGAAAAGTAAATGCAGGTAACTCCATTAATGGAGGACTGAACGCAGTTGGCGCTAACAAAAAATTGTCCAAAGAAGCGAAGTTAGCAGTCCACAATGGAGTGCTGTATGAAAGTGAGGCATGGAACTGGCAAAGAAAGGATGAAAGTAGATTTTTTTAAATTTTTTATTTTTTATTTATTTATTAAATTGAATATAATTACATTTAATACAATGTAAGATATGGGTAGTCCCACAAAGCTGCTATAATCAGCTTGTCTGTAGGTTCTACCATTTAATGTTATAACATAATACACATTAGCTTAAGTTTAAATATTAATAACAAATATAATGTTTAGGATAGATAAACGTTTTGTTTATTTATTAACCACTTTTTGTCAGTTTAGGGCAGGGTTCCTCATTATTTTTTAAGTTAAAGTTTTCGATAATTTTTTTATGAATCACAGGTATCAAATAGTCAAGTGTTCTGCTACCATACTTATTAGATATTAGTGGAATTTTTAGGCATTTTTTTTAGTAAATCTTGTTTTGTGACTATGAATTGAATGCTGTTGAAATGAGATCCCTGAGGCGTATGTGTGGTAAAACCATGTATGATCGTGTGAGGAATGTGGAGATCCGCAAAGAGTGCAAGGCTGATGTAAGCGTAATGAGTAAGATCAAGAAAGGGACGCTTAGATGGTTTGGGCATGTAGAGCGAATGAGCGAAGAAAGGAGTGTAAGGAGAATATACGATGCAAATGTGAATGGTAGCAGAAGTCGGGGACGCCCGAGGAAGACATGGCACGACCAAGTGAATCAGATACTTGAGTCGGGCCATGTTAAGTGTCAGAACAATAGAAGAGTATGTATGAGACGATGTATGAATGTGAATGAGGCTAGGAGTGTGTGCCAAGACCGAGTTGTTTGGCGGTCCGTCCTCTCTGCCTACCTCTCCGGAGAAACGGCGTGATGGTTAGTTAGTTAGTTATCAATGATCTGAACCTTAAACTTCAAGGCCAAAGAAAGCTTGTATGGGAGCTTCTGAGAGAAGTAAACATCTTTTTGCGAAAACTCGATCTTTTCAACATCGGATAATGAACTCCTGTACTTACCTAATTAAAAAAAAAACAGCAGTGGCACTGAGCTTAACGTCGGCCAATACAAGACGTTCATTAAGGATCTTAAGGCGAAGCTTAATGCCAAATCACTATTTTGATTAATCTTTATAACCAATTGGTGTACATTATGAAAACCAAAAAATATGGTTTAGTTAAATTGAAGTTTTTCCTGTCGCTTCGCTTGAGTAGAATACAAATAAAAAATAAATTACTCAATAAAAAATATAAATGCAAACTACTAAAAATTTTTTTTTTCAATAGAAATGTATGAACGCATAAAGGAAACAACTTTTAAAAAATACGGTTTTATAGCTAAGATTATCTGTGACAGTTTCACTTGATTAATTTTTTTCTTTCTTATAAAATTATTTACAAAATAAGTAAAAACCAGTTTTTTGCTTGAATTCGAACGTTTATAGACTCCGTTTGTTATGCGATTTTAATGCCTATTACCTACGATATAAGGTATACCGAGAATATACACATTTTTGAAAACAGATTCACAGATATTAAGAAAATTGTGAATGTCTTCGAAATCCTCAGTAACATTTACTAACTGCATCCCGGTGATGAATGGAGCAATGAAGCTGCAAGTATTTTCCTGAGTAATAAAGTTGGTCTCCAGATGGAAATGATCGATTTCCAAGAAAATGCAGTTTTAAAACACCAAAAACAGGAAGTTTATTATCAAGAGTTTTGGATAAAATATGTTTGTGGTAATAAAAACCCAGAATTAAAAGAAATAGCATTGAAACTTCTCACTTCATTTGGGTTATACACATACCAGATGGACTCCTGAACAAACTATGCTAACTTAACGTGGCCGATAATCGTAGGAAAAACAGCGGATGGCGAACGAAAACTTGATTCTGGTAGAGGGGAACAGACCCGTGACGGGAACGTGACCCGTGACCTCGGATCTACCGGGGACGGCGTGGAATCCAGGGAAACCAGGTCATCCTTCACTTAGGGGAGACAGAGCGCAACGCCTTCAAAGCGCTTCTGTAGAATCTTCATCCGAGAAGCACGTGGAAGCCAAGGAAGCAAGGTCATCCTTCACTTAGGGGAAACAGGGCGCAACGCCTTCAAAGCGCTTCTGTAGAATCTTCATCCGAGAAGCACGCGGTCCAACCAGACTCCAAGTCTTACGGACTTCAGAAACAGCAATCCGTGACTTCGCGACGCGGGGTTAAACAGGCATAAAATTCTAGCCACTGCTAGGACCAAACTCTTTACAATTTCAAGTCCAAAACACAAAATCCACAAAACTGAGCACCGGCCATCACCGAAAATAGTGGGGTTCCATAACCTCCACTAAAAATAAAAACCTACACGAACTTTTCGTGTTAGGAAAAACACCCCGCGCCCTTTTTAAAAGATAAGAACAACTTCTAATCACATGATTAACTCAGATTAAAACACCTTAAATGGTGAGTGACCAAATCCGCGTGCAGCTAGCCCAAGCTGACGGGGAGGAAGTGACCATAAACAAAACTATATTTTCTTCCTCAAAAAATATTGCCAAACTTAAAAAAAAAAACACCATAGACAAAATAACCCAAATAGGCAAGAACTGCACTTGTCACATATAGCCCAGTCAATGAAGGTTTTGTGTCGGAACTAATTCCCCGGAAGCTGAATTTTTCACAGATGTTAGAAGACCTTTAGGCATGTATTTTTACAAAAGTCCCCGACTTTCCCCCTTGTGCTTCCTTCCCCACCCCCTCTTGAATATATTTTTCAAAGGCTTTCGGAATACGCTAATATCTCCTTAATGGTTTTATAAAATCAGATTATTTATTTTTTGTTTGTTTTTAATTAGTTATTCTAAAAAATTGTATTCTTCTATTTTTGCGAGAAAAGCTATACAATCTCTACAATTTTTTAGTAAAGGAAAAATATCAGTTTTTTAAATAGTATTTCAGAATATATTTGCATATAACTTTTTTCTGAGCCTGTTAACGAAAAAAAAATCAACAAAACTTGTAGACAATATTTTTAGCTACAACATAATGTATATAATGATGGGTTTTAATTTATAATAAGGCACGTAGGCTGTTAATAAGGAGCAAAGCGCGCGGCGGCTCGAACGCGCAGCTGTTCGCGGCGCAGCGAGAAATTACAAAAACCTAAGGAAAGTAATGATTGATTCATGTGTTTGCTTTTTTTATAACAAATTCATTTAACTTTGAAGAGTTTTATTGTTATTTACCAGTTTTAGTTCGGAGGGGAGGGGGGGAATATAAATATTTTTCCCTGCCCAAGAAGCGCTTTCATTATCCACCAACCGTCGTGCCCCGGTCTGGCTAAACAGTCATATTATGTTGTATTATTTTTTTTCGTTAAGACGAAATAAGATCCCAAAAAAATATCAGTTATGGGCGTGAACGCGCTTTAAGTGGGCGAGGCAAATTAGTTTCACATGCGCTCCGCTTCGAATAAAATATTATAATATTTCGGGGTGGAGAGGAGAGGAGAGGTGAAGTAAGTTGAAACGGGGAACACGCTACACCACGAACAGTACGAAGTCAGAGCAGCGATGAAATCCACTAGATGGTACCCATGAGTAAGGTTTGAACATGAAATGCTTATTAATGGGCGTCTTTCAAACTATGTGAATAGTAATATTAAGTTGAATGTGCATGTTTTAGGTAAATTTCGATAGAAACGTTACCTATTGCTGAAGGAGCTCATGATTTTATGATTCTTATCAGATTTCTGTAACCATACTGCTAGACGGTAGGCAGTAACTTATGACTCGTAACCGACGTGTTCTTCATTGACTGATGTCAAAGCAATACGGTATTCAATCACGAATCATTTTCATAATATCTGATCATAATTATATCTGAATATATTGACAAGATAAGTAAAATATCAGTCATTTTAAATATTTATTATTATCGTTTACAAAAAGTTACATAAAACAAATAATTATGTAATGTAAAAAGCATAAGATGCAACTTTTTTTTGTATAAAGGCCATCATTATCTTATTATCTAAGATATGTGGAGGATCACGAACATTCATAGACCTTGTGACTCCAGGATCGATAAGCTCGACAAGAATGCAATCCATTTAAAAATTAGTTAATTTAATAAGTATTTTTTCTTCCCAGAACTTGTCATCTCGAAGTATACGCTCAACTATCTCTAAGTTAGATAATTACAATCATAAAAAGAGTCGTGCTGCGAAATTCTATTTAATATATTTAAAGAAAAAATATGTCCTCTATTCTCCTTCCTTCCAGAATAACGGGTTTCTTCTCTTCCTGTGTAAACAAAACTTTTACTTTATTTACGTCAATTGAAAACAATATGTATGGGAAATATGTATTTGAAAATTTTTTACGACTTCAATACGTTCATAATAAAATTATATGTTTAAATCAGTTATTACTTGCTCAGAATTTTTCTCCGGTGAAATCGGTCCTTTCGACATCGGATTATTGATATATTAAGTATTTTCGTGATGAAATAAAAACAATATTAGAAAAATTATGTTAATTCACTTTTCAATCAAATTTTGGCATTATACACACGAGCGTATAAGTACGTATATACGGGTATATACAAGTGTATAAATTACCTGCTGTAATATAGATAGAGGTGGTATATTGCTGAGTCTGGAAGCAAGCATTAATTGCACATTTTTTCTGTGTTCTTTATTCTGCCTTTCATTTTTTTCACCCTGCTTACTAGCGGATACCTGTTCTTTTTTTCTTTGTTGCCATATGCCTTTGCCTTTGTTGTTATATGATATTGGTCGGTTTTTGTATTGATTTGTTGATGATAAACGTACCTACATGTTATCTGGGTTATAAATGTGAGAATGTTGTCGATATATTTGGGGATTCCGTATTATAGGCCAATACACTTAGCGCCAAAAAGGGGGTTGCGATCGTAATTATTCCGGTAGTCCCAATTTTTTTATATGTTTTATAAACTGATCCCATGATGTATAATCTGAATTTCCGACCATGGCACGCCTGTGCTCGCGCCACCATTTAAAAAAAACCGGCTGTAATCGCGCCAAAATCTAGTTTTTCCAAAATATCTCATTCCCAATGCAAATTTCGGCTAAATTATCTAAATAATTAAAGTAAAACATAAAATTACCTACAACTTTTGTGAAAACAATTTTCTTCAATCCCTAATAGGTACCGAGGTAGAAAGTCGTAAAGGTGCGTATATTTTTGAAAAAAATAAGTTTTTTGCGCGACTAGCTTTGATTTTTTGTAAATATCTCGTTTCCAGTACAATTTTGTGTAAAAATTATTGATACTAATTTTGTAGAAAATAAAATTTCATAAAATAAATAGGTATATTTAACTGAAACGTAAGTATATATTAGCCAAGAGATTTATTATAAATTGGTTCAATTTTACCTTAAATTTGAAAATCATTTCAACGTAAGTAAGTGCAGTAACTTGGAGAGATAATTGCACAATCCTATCTACAACAAATGATCTAACAATCTAAACTTAAAAGATTAATGACTCTTTTTAATATTCGAATGACTTTAGGTACTTAATAGGTGACATATGTCTAATTGTCTGTATGGAGAAAAACTTTCGATGTAGAGTTTTTGTTTTATGGAAAAAAAACATTCGAATTTCATAAATTAGTTGTTGGGTAATTTAACTGGTTTTGGTGGATTAGAGCTTGGATACATATTAGAGTTAAAACACATAAATTAAATACCTATTTATTTTATGAAATTTTATTTTCTACAAAATTAGTATCAATAATTTTTTCACAAAATTGTACTGGAAACGAGATATTTACAAAAAACCAAAGCTAGTCACGCAAATAACTAGTTTTTTTCAAAAATATACGCACCTTTACGACTTTCTACCTCGGTACCTATTAGAGATTGAAGAAAATTGTTCTTAAAAAAGTTGTAAGTAATTTTATGTTCTACTTTAATTGTTAGCTAATTTAGCCGAAATTTGCATTGGGAATGAGATATTTTGGAAAAACTAGATTTTGGAGCGATTTCGGCAGGTTTTTTTTCAAAATGGCGGCGCGAGCACAGGTGTGCCAAGGTCGGAAACTCAGATTTCACATCAGGGGACCAGTTTATAAAACATATAAAAAAATTGGGACTACCGGAATAATTACGATCGCGAATCGCTAATTGCCCTGGAGTATTAGTAATGAAACGAACTCTTCACAAACACTTTATTGAAATATAAGAGAATACCACTCCTTAGTAAAAAACTCCTTTTATTTTACCATAATTTATTAGATATACCATTGTTACAACTAACATGACTGTATAATTAGAAATTTATGTAAAAGCCCAGTAGGGCGTAAATAAATAAAACTAGGAAAACGATTCTAGTGAAGGGGCACTCTATAACATTCTGTGCCGCTGGTTGTGACAACCGGTTCGCCAAGTGTCGTGAAAAAAAGGATTAATAGTAAAAAAGTCTACTTGGGCTAGAAATGATACATAATAACTTAACGACAATACTTTAGTGTCATCTTTTTTCTCAAGTGCCTACACATTTACGCATTTAATTTTTTGTTAAAATATTATATTAGGTATTTATAGCATGTCTGAGTTCTTCACAATCAGTTTTTCCGTGCTCAAAAATTGGTGTGACTGAAAGCCAAATAATATAATTTATATGTAAAAAGAAACTACACTGTTTATAATTATTATATTTGAAATACTTTTTATATGAAATAAGTTTTACTTGATAATCATTTTTAGGCGTGACAATTACAAATAAAAATCACACATAACAGCGGAACTTTTTATTGAAAAAAATATTTAAGGTAATATTTAACTATTAAAATAAATAAACTTAAGAATTAAAAAACTTCTACTAAATAAACTGTTTTCATATTTTTTTAACAATGTCCAAATTTATCTGAAACATGACCACTGTACACATTTTAAGAATAAACAATTGAAAAAAAAAAGTATTCTTTTATATTGGTGAAACATATAAAAAAACCTTCACTCACTTGAGGAAGAAGTTAAATTATAAAAAACAGAAAATTTCACTAATAGATTTCAAAGTAATCGTTTGATTAAATAAAAAAATACGTAAAAGAAATGACCGGAGCGACGGGCCGGGTGACACACAACCTTACAGGCCGGAACTTTGGCGGCGTCTGAATCATTACGTAGTAACTCCTTACCAACGCGCACACAAATATACTACGCACAATCCAGATTTTTGAAGTACTGGCGGTCGACTTTGGTTTATCTGGCCAGAAATTGAATTTTCGCGAGTGTTTTTATTTTAATTAATTCTTATGAATACATTAATAAAATCTCTAATCTTTTTTGAGGGATTCGTCGGGAAGTTACTAATTCATCGTCTAGAAAAATAAAATCTGGTACTTGCCGCTTATCTTACAACATTTTACATTTAATAAAATGTACTTATCGTTTTACATAATATATTTAATGGTAAGGTCCTGTTTTTATTAATCTTAAATATAAATAACTTGCATCCCTTCGAATCCCTCTAGAAACATTTAAGATTTTGGTAATAAGCTCATCAGAAATAATTAAAATGTGAGCGTCGGGGCAATCCCTCAAAAAAGATTAGAGATTTTATTAATGTATTCATAAGAATTAATTAAAATAAAAACACTCGCAAAAATTCAATTTCTGGCCAGATAAACCAAAGACGACGGCCAGTACTTCAAAACTCTGGATTGTCTGTTGTATATTTGTGTGCGCGTCGGCAAGGAGTTACTACGTATTGATTCAGACGCCGCCAAAGTTCCGGCCTATAAGGTTGTTTGTCACCCGTCCCGTCGCTCCGGTCATTTCTTTTATGTATTTTTTTATTTAATCAAACGATTACTTTGAAATCTATTAGTGAAATTTTCTGTTTTTTATAATTTAACTTCTTCCTCAAGTGGGTAAAGGTTTTTTTGTATGTTTCACCAATATAAAAGAATATATTATTTTTTTTCAATTGTTTATTCTTAAAATGTGTACAGTGGTCATGTTTCAGATAAATGTGGACATTGTTAACAAAATAAGAAAACAGTTTATTTAGTAGAAGTTTTTTAATTCTTAAGTTTATTTATTTTAATAGTTAAATATTACCTTAAATATTTTTTTCAATAAAAAGTTCCGCTGTTATGTGTGATTTTTATTTGTAATTGTCACGCCTAAAAATGATTATCAAGTAAAACTTATTTCATATAAAAAGTATTTCAAATATAATAATTATAAACAGTGTAGTTTCTTTTTACATATAAATTATATTATTTGGCTTTCAGTCACACCAATTTTTGGCCACGGAAAAACTGATTGTGAAGAACTCAGACATGCTATAAATACCTAATATAATATTTTAACAAAAAATTAAATGCGTAAATGTGTAGGCACTTGAGAAAAAAGATGACACTAAAGTATTGTCGTTATGTTATTATGTATCATTTCTAGCCCAAGTAGACTTTTTTACTATTAATCCTTTTTTTCACGACACTTGGCGAACCGGTTGTCACAACCAGCGGCACAGAATGTTATAGAGTGCCCCTTTACTAGAATCGTTTTCCTAGTTTTATTTATTTACGCCCTACTGGGCTTTTACATAAATTTCTAATTATACAGTCATGTTAGTTGTAACAATGGTATATCTAATAAATTATGGTAAAATAAAAGGAGTTTTTTACTAAGGAGTGGTATTCTCTTATATTTCAATAAAGTGTTTGTGAAGAGTTCGTTTCATTACTAATACTCCAGGGCAATTAGCGATTCGCGATCGTAATTATTCCGGTAGTCCCAATTTTTTTATATGTTTTATAAACTGGTCCCCTGATGTAAAATCTGAGTTTCCGACCTTTGCACACCTGTGCTCGCGCCGCCATTTTGAAAAAAAACCGGCCGAAATCGCGCCAAAATCTAGTTTTTCCAAAATATCTCATTCCCAATGCAAATTTCGGCTAAATTAGCTTAACAATTAAAGTAGAACATAAAATTACTTACAACTTTTTGAAAACAATTTTCTTCAATCTCTAATAGGTACCGAGGTAGAAAGTCGTAAAGGTGCGTATATTTTTGAAAAAATAGTTTTTTGCGCGACTAGGTTTGTTTTTTTGTAAATATCTCGTTTCCAGTACAATTTTGTGTAAAAATTATTGATACTAATTTTGTAAAAAATAAAATTTCATAAAATAAATAGGTATATAATTTATGTGTTTTAACTCTAATACGTATCCAAGCTCTAATCCACCAAAACCAGGCCAAAAATTGAAACAGGGGTAAAGTATTTTAAATTTCATTCCTTAATTTTATTTTCTTCAACAATTATTGTTGTGAGAACATATACGTTGACAACAATCGTCATGCCGGTGTCAGACCTAGCTATAAATATAGTAGATGGCCTATTTCAGCATATCGGTCGCCATACATTCCCAATGGGAAGACCACTAAAATAGGCCAAGCCACTACATTTATACTCGCAGCTAGGTCTGACATGCCCATAAACGTAATCACAACATAAATTTAAGATTATTAATATAATTAAGATTATAAGGTACATAAAAAAAGAGAAAAATTTGTATTTTCGTAAAATTTACATTTTTTGACATCCTTTTCTTTTTTAGTTACGTTGTCAGCATAACAAAAATTAAAATTAATGGTAGATCAGTTAAGACAGAAGTACGAGCCCTTGACTATAGTTTCTTACTCCTGGCCCTGAATAGCTTCTTCATCTGTCTCACCAATCAAATTTGTGGCGACCGGGTCATCGTATTCCTCGTCATCGTCATCAACGAAGCAATGAATGCAGAGTAGGGAGCATTTCAAACCCGATTTTCTGCAGATGCACTTTCGCATGTCAGACCTAGCTGCGAGTATAAATATAGTGGCTTGGCCTATTTTAGTGGTCTTCCCATTGGGAACGTATGGCGACCGATATGCTGAAATAGGCCATATACTATATTTATAGCTAGGTCTGACACAGGCATGACGATTGTTGTCAACGTATATGTTTTCACAACAATAATTGATGAAGAAAAATAAAATTAAGGAATGAAATTTAAAACACTTTACCTCCGTTTCAATATTTGGCCTGGTTTTGGTGGATTAGAGCTTGGATACGTATTAGAGTTAAAACACATAAATTATATACCTATTTATTTTATGAAATTTTATTTTCTACAAAATTAGTATCAATAATTTTTTCTCAAAATTGTACTGGAAACAAGATATTTACAAAAAACCAAACCTAGTCGCGCAAAAAACTTGTTTTTTTCAAAAATATACGCACCTTTACGACTTTCTACCTCGGTACCTATTAGAGATTGAAGAAAATTGTTTTGACAAAAGTTGTAGGTAATTTTATGTTTTACTTTAATTGTTTAGATAATTTAGCCAAAAATTGCATTGGGAATGAGATATTTTGGAAAAACTAGATTTTGGCGCGATTTCAGCCGGTTTTTTTAAAATCGTGGCGCGAGCACAGGTGCGCCATGGTTGGAAATTCAGATAATACATCATGGGATCAGTTTATAAAACATTTAAAAAAATTGGGACTACCGGAATAATTACGATCGCAACCCCCTTTTTGGCGCTAAGTGTACTGGCCTATAATACGGAATCCCCAAATATATCGACAACATTCTCAATGAGAGATCTCGGAATTATTTTGGATGAAAAACTAAGTTTCGCCAATCATATCCACCAAATTGTAAACAAAGGCATGAAAACATGTGACGAATCAAATTTCGTCACAAATAAATTTGAGTTATAAACTGAGAGTGTCCCGCAGTGTGCGCCCAAAGACAAGTGTTGACATACGGGGGGTTTAAAGAAAGAAGTGAGTGGTGCGGGGTAGGGCGACGCGGTGTAAGGCGACAGGTCCTACGAGAGGAACCTGAACAGTATATAGGGAGACAGGAGAGAGACGAGCTAGTTAGGAAGAGGTTCCTAAGAAACAAAGAAAGTGAGTTGTACAAAGTGGACAATCGATATCGCCGGTTAAACTAAAAAGTGAAATGGACATTACTAAAAGAGGATAATAAACGAACGTATTGTAAAGTGCTGTTGCGATTTAAAGTGTCAACCAAACATTGCAAAACTAACAGTTCAACGGATAGTGCTGCAAAGTGCCGATGTATCTTGTGAACATTAAATAGTGATAAATCAAAAATATAAACACTGCGTGCCACCCACTGCCCACCGCCACAACCCCATTGTTGCATTCGGACGACACCGCGCCTGGAAACGCCCCCGCGGAACGCAGAAGATTCTACGAAGTTAGTTGTATCCGATCCATATGACAATTAGTTAAGATTTAGATGTAAGTAGACATAAGCATAATTTAGATTTAGTATTAAGATTTGAAAAACCTGATTAAAATCGAGACTTAAAATTATTACATGTTCTTAATTAAATTCACCTCCCTAGTCCACACCCAAGCAACCCGAATTGGTGAGAAAGCAGAGTACACAGCTGAAGAGGTAATTATAAAACAGCAATATATTTAACTATGATTCTGAGCTAGATACCGGAGATGTTAACATGATATTGTCACAATGGCGCCCAATGTGAAGCGGTTTTAGATATTTTACTATATCTATCACTAATGTTATTGACATTCCTAAAACCCATCCCTGAAAACAAGGTAAATATTTGCATGTTCTTATTATATTTAATCTTCTGTACTGTTTCTCGCTCTTTTCATGTTTTGTCTCGAGTTACCTACCGTTATTTGGGTGTTTCGTTTTTTTTGTACAGCGTAAACAAATGTACTGTGATAAGTCAGATGCTATGCGTCTCATGTCAAGTGCTATTTTTTGTCAGGGGGCAGTTAAATCATTATAAAACAAACTAGGCGGTTTGACACATTTGGGACTGTAGGTACCTGAAGATCGTTAACCCTCTCGTCACCGATCGATATTTTCTGAAATGTTATATTTTATAGGACACAAGTAAGATAAAATAGTTAAAAGCTTTAAAATTTTTCAAAAGTATTGTATTTAGGATTACCGCTATTTGCGACATAAAATAGATCATCATAATGTCTTCCGTTAGCTACGAATCAAATACGAAGGAGATCCATGACCCGAACGGTCTCTCCAAGGAAGATCTGATCGCCGAATTGAAAATCAGAAATTTAACCCCCCAGAAAACCATCCGAAAAATGAGGCAACAAGCAATAAAATTTAATCATAATATACCAAAAATTACAAAAGAGGACCAGGAAATAGAAGATTTCCCAAAAGCGGTATCAAAAATCGTGATTAAAGAGACAAAATACATTAATTTGAGTACACTTCTGATTAAATACAATGGCAAAACATGCGTACGAGATTTCATTCAAAGATTAGAAGAAATCAGCTCTGCCCGAGGATTTTCAGAAACTGACATCACTCAGGGGTTTGTTGAGTTAGTTGAAGGGGTCGCTCTTATTTGGTACAGAACTATTAAATCTTCGGAACTGACATGGGAAAACTTGAAGACCAAACTGTTAAAGCAATTTGAAAGAGCCGATTCACAAATTACTGCGCGTTTGAAGCTGTACGATTCACGTCAGGCAGACGAAGAAAGCGCTGCGGAGTTTGTGCTAATTACGCAAGCTAAAAACTATCGCCTCGACAACCCGTTATGTGAGTCGGAACTTATATACATTTTGAAAAAGGGTTTACACTCAGCATATGCCGGCACTGTAGCGGGAGCACGCGTCAATAATATAGACGAGTTGGTGCAGGTGTGCAATGATCTCGAAACATTCTCTCCTAATATTATAGAAATAAGTGGATTGCCAAGGGCGGGCATATATTCACAGAGAACGGATATAGCACCACGTAGAGAAAGAGTTTCACAGACGTACGGATCAGCACCACCACGTGCAAACTGGAGGAGAGGGGAGAATAGTCCGAAGTGCTATAACTGCGATGAAGTAGGCCACATTAGCAGGGAATGTAGAAAACCGAAGAGAAATTCGTACAGGACTACCAATGCACCCCGCTACGAGTTACAAGCTCTGGAGTTCAGAGAGTCGGTGCCAGTCAGTGCAACCCCTTGTGAAGTGACCCAAGAGATCATAAAAAACGAGTAACCGATCGGCCCGGAGCAGCACAAGCCGATCGGGAGTGGAAAAGCTGGCTAGAATTCGTGAGGCTGTTTTATTTAAATGCAAGATGTGAACCTATACGGTGCATCAGAGGAAATGATAACCGTCCTCATGTTGATATCGAAATAGATGGGAAAAAATTTACAGGACTGTTAGACAGCGGAGCCTCAGTAAATTGCATGAATGGTAGTACTTATCAGAGTTTGAACATTAACAAATACCAGAAGAGTGAATCGCACCATAAGATATTTACCGCTGACGGAAAACAACAAAGAAATGACGGATGCATTACACTGCCTGTCTCATGTGAAGGCGTTACCAAATTAATGACATTTTACATTGTCCCCACATTAACTACCAAACTTATCTTGGGAGTAGATTTTTGGGTTGATTTCGACGTTGCACCTAACCTTTTTAAGCATATTAAGTGCACGTCAGATGAAAATGCGATTGATACCGTGGCGCAGAGTCAAAATGGAGTCGACTTAACACCGGATCAGGCAAGGAGGATGATGTTGATTACTGAAAAAGCGCGAAACATTTCATTTGAAGAGAAGGGACTAGGACGAACACATCTTATTGCACATTCGATTCAGACCGAGGGACCGCCCATCAAGCAAAGATACTTCCCACTATCACCGGTCAGACAAAAACAATTGGAGGAAGAATTAGAAGAAATGCTAAAGATGGGGGTGGTTCAACCATCGCGTTCACCATGGTCGAGTCCTGTTGTGATGGTGGCCAAGAAAGATGGATCTACACGACTGTGCCTTGATTCTAGATTGCTCAACTCCGTTACCCGTCGTGATTCCTACCCACTTCCACACACTAAGCAAATCCTTGATAACCTGCGCAACGCAAAATACATATCATCAATAGACTTATCAAAAGCCTACTGGCAAATACCACTCACCCCAGAGTCAAGGGAAAAAACCGCGTTTGTAGTACCAAGGAGGGGATTGTTCGAGTTCAAGCGCATGCCATTTGGCCTAAAAAATGCTGGGGCTGAATTACAAAGGCTGTCAGATCAGTTGTTTGGACCTCAGTGGGATGATCACGTTTTCTGTTTCGTAGACGACCTCATAATCGTTTCACCTGACTTCGAACATCACGAGCAACTACTACACAAAACCATCGATCGGATCAATGAAGCGGGATTAACTATTAATCTGGGCAAATCTGAATTCTGTAAAAAAGAGCTGCGTTTTTTAGGTTACTTGGTAGATGCTAACGGACTTAAAACGGACCCAGCTAAGATAAAAAGTGTACAAAATTATCCTACACCCAAAAATTCAAAGCAATTAAAGGGTTTCCTTGGCCTTTGTGGCTATTACAGGAGATTTATCAAAAATTTCTCTACTATAGCGTCACCATTGACTAAAATAACGGGTGCTAAAAATGGAAAAACTAAGTTTAAGTGGACTGATGAAACCGAGAATGCGTTTCAAGCACTAAAAAATACGCTAACGTCCGCACCGATATTGCGATGCCCTGACTTCGAGAAACCGTTCTCCATACATACGGATGCCAGTAACTTAGGAATAGGAGGAGTGTTGACTCAGATCTTTGAGGACGGAGAACACCCTATAAGTTATTATTCTAGATCCCTAAATAAACACGAAGAAAATTATGGTACCACCGAAAAAGAATTGCTTGCTGCATTGGACTCGGTATATCATTTTAGATCCTATGTAGATGGCAAGGAATTTACATTGGTCACTGATCATTCGAGTCTTAAATGGCTGCACAGCCTACAAAATCCATCTGGCCGATTGGCTCGATGGGCCACCAGACTTTCTCAATATGAATTTAAAGTTATACATCGGAAAGGATCCCAACATATTGTGCCCGACGCTTTATCTCGGATGGAAGTCGGCGAGATAAAAGAAAAGTCGTCTCAGAAAAACGAAGATTGTTGGTACACGGATTTATATGAAAAATGTTTAAATGATCCGGCTGCAAATTTACGTTATCGTATTGAGAAAGACATTCTTTACTATAATGTTGAAAGTGAAACCCCCTTGACGGGAAATTTCGAGTGGAAAAGGGTTGTACCCTATTCTAAACGAGAAGAAGCGATAAGAGAATGTCATGATTCTCCTACAATAGGTCACCCGGGAACATTTAAAACATTTAAGAAAGCTCGATTGCGATTTCATTGGCCGGGGATGTACAGAGATATTAAAAAATATGTTAAAAAATGCGGAACCTGCAAGGCGTACAAACCATCAACAGGGGCGCCTTTAGGTCAAATGTCCACTCCGAAGTCAGTCAGCGCCCCCATGGAAATGATTTCCATAGATTTAGTTGGCCCATTACCTCGCAGCCGGTCTGGACACTCGTATATATTGAGTTGCATCGACGTATTTACAAAGTACTGTTGGTTGTTTCCCCTACGTAAAGCTACCTCCGCGGCCATCATAAAGTGTTTGGAATTTGGTATATTCTTACCATTAGGGACTCCGAGAGTACTACAAATGGACAATGGGAAGCAATTCATATCTCGAGAGTTAAAAGAGTTCACGAGAAAATACAATGTACCTATTTTGTTCTACAACGCATACTACGCTCCTCAATCAAATGTAGTTGAAGCTTACAATAAGACAATTGAGACGACACTAAGCATAATGATCAAGGAGGATCAGCGGGCGTGGACCTCTCACTTGCCAATGGTACAGACTTCAATGAATAACACGGTAAATTTTTCCACCGGATTTACACCGTATTTTCTATTTCACGGCAGAGAACAAATGCTGAACGGAGGTTTTCACCCGCAGAGTAATAATGTGACATCAGAATCTAAAACTGGCCTTAGAATAAACGATACACAATTCTATGGATCATCCTTAAAGGAACTCCAAACTGTTTTCGATATAGTGCGGGATAATTTGCTGGTAGCTTTCCAACGAAATGCAGGTGCATACAACTTACGTAGAAGAAAAGTAATTTATAAGCCGGGGGACGTCGTGTGGAGAAAAAATTTCGTGCACTCTGATGCTGCTGCATACTTTTCAAGTAAATTAGCTCCAAGATTCATCCAAAACGTCGTAAAAGAAAAAATTTCCGACGTCTTATATCTTCTAGCGGATACAAACGGAAAGGAGACAGGTAGATATCACATTAAGGATCTAGTGAAATCGGAGCTACCCACGATTGTGATGTGACACGGTGGAGATCGGAAAAATAGGTTAGAGTAAGTTATATATATTTAGTCCATTTTTACACTTAAGTTTTGGCTAGATTAAATTTCCATTTTATATTTCAACATGTTGTAACGTACAACGCGATACTCTGTAATATCTCACTGTAAAAATAGAACAACCGCGAAGATGATACAAAAGGATTTTGTAGCGCATTCATATCGTGCAAGTTAGTAAAAATTTGCTGTGTATGAACGGCATAAGAATAACAATGTATTTTCTATATGTCATTCGGAGAAATTCATTTTCATACCACAATTTCGATCAATTTTATGTGTTCGGTAAAAATCCGATAATTAAAAATTGATGGCGGAAGGCGACCGATAGAGAGGGGAGAGAAGGGGTTAAGGCGCATTCACTTAACGCAATTTGATGAAAACAAATATCTTCGTTCGGCGAAACCGTACATTATCTTGTATCTAAAGTCTCGCAATATTTCGGATAGTAGTCTGCGCAGATGAGAAAATAAAAAGGCGCGTGCGAATGTGATGATGAACTGAATTAGTTACGAATTGGAGCACTTACCACCGACACGATTTGTGAGGTACAAATACTAACGTTTGATGAACTTAGTATGAGAGTACCTAAATGTCTCCATATCTAAAAAGTAATCTGCGTGCGTGATAAAAGACCGGTGTTGGTAGAGGTGCGTCCACAAGTTAAAAAATGTGAAATGCGAACGGAAACGTAAAGGAGCACTGAACGTTCCACGATTTGAGTGGTACAAATATGCATGTTTGACGAAATTACTATGAGAGTACCTAAATGTCTCCATATCTGAATAGTCTGCATGCGTGATAAAAGACCGGTATTGGTAGAAGTGCGTCCACAAGCAAAAATGCGAAAACGAAAGCGAGCACTGAACGTTCCATGATTTGAGTGGAACAAATACGCGCGTTCGTTGAAATTAGTATGTGTGTACCTTGTTTTATTCTATTTAATGTGGATGACTTTATATTAAAACACTGATTGTATTTTATGAGATAGACTTTTATTCTCGTGACGGTTATACAGAGAGCTTGTTAGCGTGACCACAGACGACAATACAATGTGTTACAATCACCTCTAGCACTAGTGATGTGCGACACCAATAGTGATGTTACATCCCCTTTCTTTATTCATAAAAACAATAAAAATTCAAATACATTGATATTAGACATTATGCTTACATACAATACAATAAAATCTTAAATACACTGACATTAGACATTATACCTATCGGGTTGTTTGACCACTCTACCATATCTGGTAATGTAAGGGTTGTTCAAATTATTATATTCTCCCACCTGTCCCTCATCTCCAGCTTCTGCCTCTTCAAGTGCCGGATCAGATCGCATGGACAGATGGTCATTATTAACATTTGTATTATATCTCATTTTTAAGTGAATTCTATTTCGTCTGTACGTGTTACCATAATAATCTTCAACAATATAAGACCTGTTACATTTTAATTTTTCCTTGACCACAGCTGGTAACCAATTACTTTTAGGGTTTTTCTTAAAATACACATAATCTCCTGTTTTAAATATAGACATAGGTTTTGCATTGACATTATAATATTTAGAATTTTTTGAATTATTTTTTTCAACGCAGTTTTTGTAATCTGAGAATCTTACAACCTTTGGTTTTAATTTAATTTGAGTTGAAGGAATATTCATTCTTAAAGTTCTAGACATTAATAATTGAGCAGGTGACGGTAAATTGGCTTTAGGTGTGTTTCTATAATGTAATAGAGCTATATAAGGATCTGTATTTGTTTCTTTTGACTTTTTTAGAATATTTTTTATAATTTTAACAGAACTTTCTGCCTGACCATTAGATTGAGAATGATATGGACTAGTAACTACATGTTCTATATCCCAATCGTATAAAAATGATTTGAATTCAATAGCTTGAAAAGGCGGACCTCCATCAGAGACTAAAGACATTGGTATACCATGACGTGCAAAAATAGATTTTAAGTGAATTATGACATTTTTTGCAGTAGAATTATTATTTAGGAAAGCAGTTTCAATAAACTTTGAATAGTAATCTGTTACAATGAGGTACGTTTGATTATCAAAATACATTAAATCAATACCTACTTGTTGCCATGGAAACTTATTAATTTCATAATTTATCAGTGGTTCCTTCTGATTAGAAACTTTAAATTTATTACATATTTGACATTGCTCAATTAAATTTTTTATATCTACAGTGATACTAGGCCAATATAAAGTATCTCTAGCTAATCTTAAACATTTGTTTATTCCTTGATGTCCTTCATGTATTTTGTTTAACATTTCTTTTCTCATAGTTTGAGGTACTAGCAATTTATTACCCTTAAATATTAACTCATTAATGACATGAATTTCGTCTTGAATATTATAATAACATTTTAAAGTGTAATGAACTTTATCTTTGCTATTCGGCCAACCTTCATAATAATATTTTTTTAATATTTGCATAGTTTCATCCAAAGCAGTAGCATTACTCAATTTTTTACGATATTCTTCACTAATAGCTAAGTTCATATATATTGAATTTACATGACAATGTAGATCAGACTCATAATCGGGTATATAATGATCTTTTAAAGCTGCTCTAGATAAAGTATCTGATATATACATTTCTTTACCTGGGACATGTATAACATTTAAATCATAAGATTGAAGAGCTAACATCATACGTTGCAATCTAGCTGGTACATCATGTAAAGGTTTTTTAAATAAATAGACTAAAGGTTTGTGATCAGTTTGTACTGTCACTTTGTTACCATAAATATACTGATGAAACTTATTACAACCAAATTGTATGGCAAATAATTCTTTTTCAATTTGAGCATAATTTTCCTGCGACTGTGTCATTGTTTTTGAACTAAATGCAATTGGACGGTTATTTTGCATAATAACTGCTCCTATAGCTGATTTTGATGCATCGACTGATAAAGTTAGTGGTATTTTTGGATCATAATGACTTAAAACTGTTGCATTTGAAATAGCCTCTTTCAAAGTTTTAAAACATTTTTCACAATTTTCATCCCATGACCATATAACATTATTTTTTAATAAATTTCTCAAAATTTGTGACTTATTTGATAAGTTTTCAATGAATGGGCCCAAATAATTTACCATTCCTAAAAATCTTTGTAAATCTTTGACATTTTTAGGAGACGGCAACTCTAAAATAGCTTTGACTTTCTCTTTGTCAACTTTTACTCCTTCCTTACTAAAAATATAACCTAGGAAACATACTTCCTTGACTAAAAATTTACATTTCGACTTATTTAATTTTAAGTTGACTTCTCTAGCCCTTTCCAAGACTTTTCTTAACCTAAAATTATGAATTTCTTCAGTTTCTCCATAAATTAAAAAATCGTCGACAAAAATTAATATACCTTCCAGATCTCCAAACAAATCTACCATAATCCTATAAAAAATTTCCGTTGCTGCGTTTATTCCAAACGGTAGTCTTAAATACCTGTACCTTCCAAATGGAGTTTGAAAAGTACATAAATCACTACTTTCTTCATCTAACTTCAATGACCAAAATCCAGAATAAGCATCTAGATGTGAAAAATATGCAGCACCTATAAGTTTTGATCTAATTTCATCGATGTTTTTTAATGGAAAATATTCTCTCATTATGCAGTTATTTAATTTTCTAGGATCAAGACAAATTCTTAATTTACCTGACTCCTTGACAGTTATGACAACAGAATTTACCCAAGAAGTAGGTTTAGTAACCTTTTCAATGACCTTCATCTTGTCCATGCGATCTAATTCCTCACGAAGTCTGTTTTGTAAGGCAAATGGGACTTTCCTCGGAGGATCAACGCACGGAACGGCATCTTGACGAAGTTTGAGATGAACGACAGGTGGTAAACATCCGAGACCCTGAAATATGTCATTATATTCAGTAAATAAGGTGTTATGATCATATTGAACATTAAATATTCTTTTTATAATTCCAAATTCCTGAATAGTTGGAAGACCTAAGACTGATTGACATTCTATATTTGTGACAAAAAATATTATTTTACTTATGACATTTCCATTGATTTGACATACAATATCACAATGACCAATAATAGGTATTTTATTACCTCCAAATCCTGACACTTTTGTAAAAACTTTTTGTAAAATTGTATTACATAAATTTAACTTTTTAAAGTTTGTCAATGACATTACATTTATATCAGCTCCTGTATCCAAGATACAGTCTAATGTTTTATTATTAATTATTATATCTATGTGCCATGCTTGACTTGAATAATTGTTATTATTAATATTTCTGATTGTTGCAATAAAATGACCCTCAGTGAAATTAGCACTGTCATCATTGGGTTTTGATGACTCTAAGTTTAAATTTCTGACTCTATTGTGACAATTATTTTTAAAACAATATTTAGCAAAATGACCAAAAGAATTACATGACCTGCATTTGACATTGACTGCTGGGCACTTGTAGCGATGATGCTGACCACATCTTCCACATGGATTGATATGACCACTTGACCTTGGCTGTGATGATGATGATGGTGACCCATGACGACTTGAAGATCCAAACTGACTTGATCTTCTTGAAGTTGACCCTCTTAGACTTGACTGACATGATGCTCTCGACTGTCTTGAAGTATTTTTATTATGACTGATTTGAAGAATATTTTCTGTGTGTGTTTGTTGGTTAATTTTCTCTGCATTGCTTTGTGACAATAAGATGGTTTTTGCAATTTCAATCGTTTTTTGTAATGACAATGTAGAATCTTGTAATAAGCGTTGACGGATATGATTTAAATTTGCACACATATTTGCAATAAATATGTCTCTTACCAGAGATTCTCTTAAATTTCCAAATTCACAATCCAAACTTAAATTTTCCAAGTCCAATAGAAAATTATTGATGTCTTCTGAATTATTTTGTTTTCGTGTAAAAAATGAATTTCTTATCATTGTTAAGTTTTTGTGAGGTGCAAAATATTCATCAAACTTTTTCTTGACTTGTCGTAGCGTGCTTGATTCCATGTTCATGTTAAATGATTTGAAAATTTCCATACCTTTGGAGCCAATTGAATGAAGCAGAATTGCGATTTTTCTTTGTTCTGTAGCTTCTTCCAAACCTGACGCTACCAGGTATATTTCGTAGTCTTGCCACCAATTTTTCCATTTTGAATCATTATTCATATTATTTGACAACACTTGCAGATTTGACAGGGCATGAAAATCATGTTGTATGTGCGACTTTTGCGCGTCCTTCGCCATTTTAATTATACTTAATATTTTTCAATTTATGTTATTAACATCCAACTTCCAGTATTATTACTATTTATTATCGAGATCGCACTTCTGACACCATGTTTTATTCTATTTAATGTGGATGACTTTATATTAAAACACTGATTGTATTTTATGAGATAGACTTTTATTCTCGTGACGGTTATACAGAGAGCTTGTTAGCGTGACCACAGACGACAATACAATGTGTTACAATCACCTCTAGCACTAGTGATGTGCGACACCAATAGTGATGTTACACCTAAATGTCTCCATATCTGAAAAGAATTCTGCGCGCGTGATAAAAGACCGTAAAATATGTAAAAGTGCGAAAAATTTAAATATAATTGGATGATGCATTGAAGCATTGGCCAGCAGGGATGATAAAATGTGACATGTTGAGGTTGCATCTTAAAAGCGGTTGAATGAGAGACAGAGTATCCGGTTTTGGTGGTTTCTCCGCGTAATAGAAACTATCTGGCGCTCAATTTCCATTGTGTATCACGTCGGGAGATACACTACAACTCTGTTACCATATTTTGTTTAGTTTTTTATCATTCATTTCATTTCAGAGGTACTATGTATGTACACCAGATTTCTTGTTTTTGTTATCGAAGATGTAGGCGTTAATAGATTAAGGTAAATGAGGAGTGAATAAAGATTAGTAACGGCCTCTTTTGCAAAGTACAACTAAGGTTTAGGTTTAAGTGATCAACGTGTATTGATAAGGAGTTATGCGTATGTAAGTATGGAATTCTATTATACTTCAGACATGCCAGCAGAACTGAGGGGAGAATAAACTGAAGTGGTAGGTATGAATTCCCAACTCCTTCCCTATCCTGATTATTTGAAAATTTTATGTTGTCATTAATAATATTGTCATTAATAATGTTGTCATTTCATGTTAGCATTTAAAATCCTGTCATTAGTTTTTGGTCACATACTTGGGAAGAAATTTGTAAACAAAAATTGAAAGGTTTATATCCTCAAGTGTCTGGAGAGGATTAGATCGCTTGGTTAAAATAAAAAGTGTTTATGTTAGTAGAGGTGTTAGTATTCATCGTTGATTTTAATGTGTTTTATTGTCACTTTTATTGTTTTCATGTTATTTTATATTGATAGGCTAAATGTTTTGACTTGAGTTTTGTTGTGGGTTTGAAAGAGCGTGTAGCGAAAAGGATTGTCGTTGAAAATGAGATATGATGAAAAATAAAAAAAAATGATAAGGATAAGTAATGATAAGAAATGTTAAATTTAGAATATTGAATTGTTTATAATTTAAGATTTACCATGTTTAGAGATAAGAAGGTTGTCATGTAGGAAAAGGGAAATAGAAAATTATGTTTGTAGAAAACCATAATTTTCTTTTGTAACGAAGGGGGTATTGTGACGAATCAAATTTCGTCACAAATAAATTTGAGTTATAAACTGAGAGTGTCCCGCAGTGTGCGCCCAAAGACAAGTGTTGACATACGGGGGGTTTAAAGAAAGAAGTGAGTGGTGCGGGGTAGGGCGACGCGGTGTAAGGCGACAGGTCCTACGAGAGGAACCTGAACAGTATATAGGGAGACAGGAGAGAGACGAGCTAGTTAGGAAGAGGTTCCTAAGAAACAAAGAAAGTGAGTTGTACAAAGTGGACAATCGATATCGCCGGTTAAACTAAAAAGTGAAATGGACATTACTAAAAGAGGATAATAAACGAACGTATTGTAAAGTGCTGTTGCGATTTAAAGTGTCAACCAAACATTGCAAAACTAACAGTTCAACGGATAGTGCTGCAAAGTGCCGATGTATCTTGTGAACATTAAATAGTGATAAATCAAAAATATAAACACTGCGTGCCACCCACTGCCCACCGCCACAACCCCATTGTTGCATTCGGACGACACCGCGCCTGGAAACGCCCCCGCGGAACGCAGAAGATTCTACGAAGTTAGTTGTATCCGATCCATATGACAATTAGTTAAGATTTAGATGTAAGTAGACATAAGCATAATTTAGATTTAGTATTAAGATTTGAAAAACCTGATTAAAATCGAGACTTAAAATTATTACATGTTCTTAATTAAATTCACCTCCCTAGTCCACACCCAAGCAACCCGAATTGGTGAGAAAGCAGAGTACACAGCTGAAGAGGTAATTATAAAACAGCAATATATTTAACTATGATTCTGAGCTAGATACCGGAGATGTTAACATGATATTGTCACAAACACTAGGCTTCGTATTAAGAACAACTAAAAACTTTAACTCCATACAAGCCTTAAACTGTTATACATATCTCTAGTTAGAAGCATAATTGAATATAACTCAGTAGTTTGGTCTCCCTCTTACAAAATTCACATTAATAACATTGAGCGAATACAAAAAAAATTTCTGCGTTTTATAAATTTTAAATTAAATATCCCACTAGAAGACTTACAATATCATTTCTTATTAAACACTCTAAAAATACACACATTGGAAGACAGGCGTAAAATAAACGACTTAACTTTTTTATTCAAGATTCTAAACTCTAAATTCGACTGTTGCGAACTTCTGCAACTCATAAACTTACGAATACCTACAATAACAACACGACAAAATACACTATTCCACTGCAACACACATAAGCGCAATTACATTGCGAACTCCCCAATACAACGGTTTCACACCATGGGAAACCAATACTTAGGTGATGTCGAAATATTTAATATTAACTTTGCGAATTTTGTGGATTACGTAAAAGACCTATTTCAATACTATTCCTAAATGGAAGTTATATTTTTGTAAACCAGTCAAATCGCTGTATTTTTTAATTTATGTTCTTGTTATTTTTAATTTTGTTTCTCGCATATACTTATGTAATTTTATTTTTATTATTTCTTTCTTTTCTTTCTTATGTTTCAAAACTGTCATTAAATTTGTACCACCCACATGTAAAAGCCCTCTGGGCGTTAAATAAATAAATAAATAAAATTTATAACCCAGATAACATGTAGGTACATTTATCATCAACAAATCAATACAAAACCGACCAATATCATATAACAACAAAGGCAAAGGCATATGGCAACAAAGAAAAAAAGAACATGTATTCGCTAGTAAGCAGGGTGAAAAAAATCAAAGGCAGAATAAAGAACACAGAAAAAATGTGCAATTAATGCTTGCTTCTAGACTCAGCGATATACCACCTCTATCTATATTACAGCAGGTAATTTATACACTTGTATATATCCGTCTATACGTACTTATACGCTCGTGTGTATAATGCCAAAATTTGATTGAAAAGTGAATTAACATAATTTTTCAAATATTGTTTTTATTTCATCACGAAAATACTTAATATATCAATAATCCGATGTCGAAAGGACCGATTTCACCGGAGAAAAATTCTGAGCAAGTAATAACTGATTTAAACATATAATTTTACTATGAACGTATTGAAGTCGTAAAAAATTTTCAAATACATATTTCCCATACATATTGTTTTCAATTGACGTAAATAAAGTAAAAGTTTTGTTTACACAGGAAAAGAAGAAACCCGTTATTCTGGAAGGAAGGAGAATAGAAGACATATTTTTTCTTTAAATGTATTAAATATAATTTCGCAGCATGACTCTCTTTATGATTGTAATTATCTAACTTAGAGATAGTTGAGCGTATACTTCGAGATGACAAGTTCTGGGAAGAAAAAATGCTTATTGAATTAAATAATTTTTAAATGGATTGCATTCTTGTCGAGCTTATCGATCCTGGAGTCACAAGGTCTATGAATGTTCGTGATCCTCCACATATCTTAGATATTGTATGTAAAGAACGTCAATTTGGAAAGAGTCGTTTAGATTTCGACGAAATGCTAGTTTATTGAATAATTATTTTCGTTTTTTATATAAAATTATTTTTACTATTTCTAACTTATATTATAATAAATGATGGCCTTTATACAAAAAAGTTGCATCGTACGCTTTTAACATTACATAATTATTTGTTTTATGTAACTTTTTGTAAACGATAATAATAAATATAGAAAATGACTGATATTTTATTTATCTTGTCAATATATTCAGATATAATTATGATCAGATATTATGAAAATGATTCCTGATTGAATACCGTATTGCTTTGACATCTGTCAATGAAGAACACGTCGGTTACGAGTCATAAGTTACTGCCTACCGTCTAGCAGTATGGTGGATGGTATCGACTAATTCATCAAACAAGTTTGACAGAAATCTGATAAGAATCATAAAATCATGAGCTCCTTCTGCAATAGGTAACGTTTCTATCGAAATTTACCTTAAACATGCACATTCAACTTAATATTATTATTCACATAGTTTGAAAGACGTCCATTATTAAGCATTTCATGTTCAAACCTTACTCATGGGTACCATCTAGTGGATTTCATCGCTGCTCTGACTTCGAACCTTAGAGTAATAATACTAATAATCTTCGAACTGAGTTGACCGAGCGCACCTCGCGTGTTCCCCGTTCTAACTTACTTCATTCCTCTCCACCCCGAAATATTATAATATTTGTTACGATGCGGCGCTCAGGTGAAACTTCTTTGGCATCGCCCACTTAAAGCGCGTTCACGCCCATAACTGATATTTTTTTGGGATCTTATTTCACCTTAAGGAGATATTACCGTATTCCGAAAGGCTTTGAAAAATATATTCAAGAGGGGGTGGGGAAGGAAGCACAAGAGGGAAAGTCGGAGACTTTTGTAAAAATACATGTCTAAAGGTCTTCTAACATCTGTGAAAAATTCAGCTTCCGGGGAATTAGTTCCGACATTGGGTCTTTTTTCCCTTCATTGACTGGGCTGATAATATTTATGTGACAGATTCCATTTCATTCGTCCATTCAATTTATTCATTCAATCAAGAAAACAAAATAGAAATTGCGGAAAAAGAACGGAAACGTTTGTTAATACGTTAAGATGATAATTATAAAAACAGTAATTATAGGCATTCGGGAGTCAATAATCTCCTGTTAAATGTAATGTACGTGCTAAATGCAAATACAGCGGCCAGTGGAAAAATACTGGATTCAAGCTGATTCCGCTTATAGCTACACGGTTCATTACTGACCTTTCCATTGTTATCGTATCGACAATATCGACAGTACAAATTGTACACGCAAAAATAATGTTAAAAGAACAATGACGGTTTGCTCGAACGACTTAAAAAAGTGATAACACATATACATAATTCCAACTGCCCGGATCTAGTATTTTCAACAACTTACTATTATTATACGGCAAGTAAGTAGGTAGGTACATATCCCATTTTGAAGAATGTTGTGAGGTTGAACGAAAAGGAAAAAAAGGAAATGTAAGGTTAGGAAGTACCTACTTGGTACATAATAATATGTAATCATTATCGACTATAAGAAACGCCTAGAATATTTTAAATTAAATCAATGTCTACTAAGAAATCTCAAAACTTTCAGTGGCAGGATTCCGTACTTATTTATTGATATATGGAAATACATTAAATAATATTAAATTAATACCAGTGTCACAAATTCGTGACTTGGGTGTAATATTCGATGAAAACTTGTCATTCATTGCACACATCAACTATATAACTAATAAGGTTTTAAAGATACTTGGCTTCCTTTGCAGAACTTTAACTGATTTTAAGTCCATAGATTGTACGAGAACCCTCTATATTTCGTTAGTCAGAAGTCAATTGGAGTATAATTCACCTATTTGGACCCCTTTATATAAAGTTCACTTCAATAATATAGAAAGAGTTCAGCACAAATTTCTTAAGTACGTAAATTTTAAGCTCAGAATTCCTATTCATTACATTAATTATGTCAGTTTGATGAATCAATCGCATCTAATAACACTGTCTGACAGGAGAATTATTTCAGACCTGGTTGTGTTACACAGAGTCATTAACAACTTAATTGATATTCCTGCCATCATTGCCACTATTAAACTCCATGTGCCGACTAGGAATACATGAAAAAATATAACATTCTTCTGCAATACATACACGAGCAACTATCAGACACACTCACTGACCAATAGGATGCATGATCTGGGCAACAAGTATGGGGGCGCTATTGATTTTTTTATTGACTCCATTTATAGAAGTAAGCATAATCTATACCAACACTTTGTCGAATCCTACAAATTAGAGTAGCGTTGGTAAATTGGTTTTAATGATTTGTCTTATATGTAGTGTTGTTGTAATTTCTTTTTTTACTTTATGTTACTCTTACGTTTTACTAATATTGCATCATATTTAGTTTTTATCTTAATTATTACTTACTGTCAGTATCTCCTGTATAATACAGATATTCTCCTATGTACAGTGTACACTTCATCATGTATCACTTATATGTAAAAGCCTTTTTAGGCGTATAGTATATAAATAAATAAATAAATATGTCCCAGAACTTCTATTGTTTTCGCTTGACTTCACTTGACCCAAACTTTATTGTCTCTTGTTTTTGTTTTACTCTTAAGCACCCACATTGTTTGGTGAATATTGTGTGGTTGAAGGAAACAGGAGAGGAGAAGAAGAACAGAAAGAACAAATTTGGTCTGTAACAGAACTGTAGCCATTTCAAGCAAGTCTCTTGCCAATACTTTGAAAGTTTCCGTATTTTTAAAACAACTTTGTTTGAAGAATGGTCAATAACAAGAGATGCGAATCTCAAAGTTTTAATCATTGACTTTATACCTACACACAATTTAAAGGTATGCTTTACACGAAGCCAGTGTTTAGTAGCATCGCTTAGTGAGTGAGTTTTAGTCGAGGGTTAGTAAGCGACCGTTTTACTACACAGTGGCCACTAAATCGTTCTACTAAACACTGATCTCGTATGATTTCTCGTTCACTAATCTTAATATTTCACCTACCAAAATATTTTATTATCACAGTTATAATCTTCTACAACTATTTGAGTGTATACGACAGTGCCAGTGAGAGCGAATGCAGTCAACCAGAAAACCAGATATGACTAGTTTGTCACAACGGTTTGCGTTATACATCATCCTGAATTCATAATCCGTTCCGATTACATAAGATAATCATCTCGCTGTAATCAGCACGCAAGAGTATAAATAATTATAATTTAATTATATTGTGTAGTAGTAGTGTTTTAATCAATTCGGATCTCCGGGTGGGGACTGCTCGAGATGCTAGAAACACAAAGTCAATAGCGAAACCAAAATCAAATACAAAGAACCAAATAGCGAGATGGGCAACGTGGAATGTCCGCACATTACTGCAAAACAGCAAACTGGATAATCTGAAAGCTGAGATGCAAAACGTAAATTTGAATGCCCTAGGTATAGCAGAGATGAGATGGCCCAATTGTGGAGACTTCTGGAGTGGTGACTACAAAATCATCCACACAGGATGCATAAAGGATAAACCTGGCCAAGGAGGAGTAGGCGTTGTGCTGTGCAAGGAGTGGGGACGAAGGGTTAAGGGATACGTGCAATATAGCGGAAGAATTATTCTAGTCAAAATAGAAACAAAGCCTGTAGACACTGTAATTATCCAAGTATATATGCCAACATCTAGTCATAGCGAAGAAGAAGTAGAGGAGGTTTACAGTTCGCTAGATAAACTTATATCAGAGATAAAAGCAGGTGAAAATTTGATTCTCCTGGGAGATTGGAATGCTGTTGTAGGAGAAGGACGTGAAGGAACTTGCATTGGACCCTTTGGGCTGGGTGCAAGAAACGACAGAGGAAACAGATTGACAGAATTCTGCGAAAAACACAAATTAGTGATAGCAAACACTTGTTTCCAACACCACCCAAGACAGCGATACACCTGGAAATCCCCTGGAGACAGACAAAGACTGCAAATAGACTATATAATGGTTAGACATAGATTTAAAAACCAAATAAAAGACTGTAGAAGCTATTCCGGCCCAGATATAGATAGTGACCATAATATGGTAATGGCCAAAAGTCTTCTAAAACTGAAAAAAATAAAAAAGAGAAATAATTTCAAATGGGATACAAAAGTATTAAAGATAGAAGAGATCAGCGACAGTTTTAGGGAAAAGACGCAAGAGTGCAACTTAATGGAAGAGGAGAACGTGAATGAGATCTGGGAAGTGATAAAGACGAAGATTATAACTACGGCAGAGGAAACTATAGGCAAGGAAAAACCCCAAGCAAGGAAGGAATGGATAACCGATGAGATCCTAAATATGATAAAAGATAGAAGAGAGCTCAAAAATGATAAAAGATCTGAATCACAAAAGGAATGTAAAGTGCTGAGTAATAAAATAAATCGAGAGTCAAGAATACCCAAAGAAACATTCTACCAGAATAAATGCGATGAGATAAACGACGACCTCAAGAGGGGAAATGTAGAAAGAGCTCACGCTGCGGTGAAAGACTTCTTTGGGATGAGAGTTGGAAAGGGTAATGCAATAGAAGGAGAAGACGGTAAAATACTCTTCGAAAATGACCAAATAGGAGAAAGGTGGAAAAGATATCTCGAAATGCTGTACAATGGAAAGGGAAATTGAGGTAGACGCAGATGATTTGGGAGATCCAATCACTAGAGAAGAGTTTGACCTCGCACTGAAAAATCTCAAAAACGGGAAAGCACACGGAATCGATGACGTTCCGGCTAAACTAATAAAGCCAGCAGGAAAAGGAACCACAGATGCCCTGTTTAAAATGATACAAACCATGTATAAGACTGGAGAGATACCAGAGAATTTTGACAAATGCCTAATTGTCGCATTGCCAAAGAAGGTAGGCACGACGAAATGTGAACAACACAGAACTCTTAGCCTAATATCCCATGCCTCAAAAATATTGACTAATATCATTCTAAAAAGAATCGAACCAAAAGTAGAGAACATCCTTTCCGGAGACCAGTATGGCTTTAGAAGAGGTGTAGGAACCAGAGAAGTAATATTGTCGCTACGAATACTACTAGAAAAAAGAATAAAAAGAAACCAAAACACATTCATCGCATTCATAGACCTGGAGAAGGCTTTCGACAAATTAGAATGGAAAAGACTCTTCGAGATTCTGAAGAGAATTGATATAAAATATAGAGATAGACGAATAATCCAGGCGCTATACAAGAATGAGGCCGCTATAATTAGATGTGACAATGAAACAAAAGAAGCCAGTATAAGACAAGGGGTGAGACAGGGATGCTCTCTGTCACCTGTTCTTTTTAATGCTTATATACAGAGTGCGATTGATGACTTGAGAGAGAGAATGAGTCACAGAAAAGGTGTAAAGATACACGGGCAAAAGGTGGATATGATAAGGTTTGCTGACGATATTGCTTTGGTTGCTGAAAGCGAAGAAGAACTGCAAGAGGCCTTAACAACCATGCAAAACATTCTTCAAAACAACTACAACATGGAGATAAATAAAGACAAAACAAAGCTGCTGACTGTAGGCCGAACGCAACATCAGATGAGAGTAGAGATGGCAGGAGTTCCACTAAAGAACACCGAGGAGTTTGTCTACCTCGGGAGCAAAATAACATGGGACGGTCGGTCTAAGAGCGAGGTCGACAGCCGTATACATCAGGCTAGGCTAGCATTCAATAAAAGGTCGAAAATAATAGAATCGAATAATATAGACCTAAAACTGAGAATACTCCTCATCAAGACCTATGTATGGAGTATCTTGATGTACGGCTGCGAAACATGGTGCCTATCCGAAAGAGATAAACGGAGACTAGAGGCTTTTGAGATGTGGTCCTATAGAAGACTGTTAGGAATTTCCTGGAGAGACCATATTACAAATGAGGAGGTTCTCCAAAGAATCGAAGGAGGAAGGCACCTGCTCAGGACCTTGTCCGAAAGGCGTGCAAGATGGATCGGCCATGTTATACGACAAGAAGGCCTCTTGCATGTCATAATGGAGGGTATGACCGAGGGGACCAACTCTAGGGGACGCCCACGCCGAGAGTACCTGGGGGACCTGCTGGTGGACGTGCGCTGCTCATCATATACAGAAGTCAAAAGAGCCGCACAAGACAAGGAAGAATGGAAGAGGAGATTAGATGAAATTGCTGCAAACCAATCCCAGGATTGAAACCAGAGAGAGAGAGTAGTAGTAGGTATCGGGTGTCACGAAACAGGTTCATAAGTTAATAAACTGTTTTGTGAAAAAACTCAAAATTGGTAACGATTTGCTCGGTATAATAAATTTCTGTTCTAATTCTAATAAAAAAATAGACGTAGAGAATAGTAAATTTGTGGCTTATTAAATAATAATACAATTTCGTGCATGGTGTGCTTTTCCCGGTATCCATGACCCGATTGTTGGTCTCTTTCTAGTGCACAAACCCAGCGTATGTGCGAGAGGAATGGATTCAGTTGTCGATTACATACACCAAACAGTTTCAACACACTGCACTCAGGTTTCGTAAACAAACTTTTTATATACATTACCGCCATCTCTTGAAGAGTAGAATAATCACAACAGTAATGTTTCTAGTTGCGTGACATCTTTTGGTGAATAGGATAAGCTTTCCAGAAATAAAAAAAATTTCTACGTTGATTTCTGTTGACCAGTAGAAAAAACATTCGTCACAAATAATATGTATTTTTATAATATATACCGATAAAGAAGGGTTCCACTTACCTTTTGGTTTATGACTCAGATGATGTCCAAATAATATATATTATTATAATATGAACCGATGAAGAAGGGATCGATATACTTTTAGGTTCATGACTCAGATAATATCTAAAAACTGAAACGGGAAATTTAAAATTATCAGTGCTTCATAGATGTCAGCAAACTATTTTTTGAAATACTGGTATAAATATATATAATGCAGAAAGCGAAGTAGAAAATCCCCGAATATAAAATAATGTTCTTCTTTCTTCTATGATGAAAACAATAAAACTTGATTGATAATAATTTTATTATATTTAAAAGATATACTTATGTTTACAACACAACGTTTTTATGTGAAGCACAAAGGATAACAGATATATATTTTGTAAGAAACAATTGAACAAAGAACAAACTGCGCTAACTTCAATTTAAATTCATATTTTTGCGTACTTGCTTATTCATGATTACAATCAAAACGCCTCAAATAACCACATTGACGCACGAGACCGTCGCGAACTGATTGACTCAATTTAATTTTAAACTCGAACGGTTTTTAACCAGCCATGTGATTGTATTTAAATTTGACTCTAAAAGTTAATTAACATGCAAAAAAATATTTTTCTATTACATTCTTGCATCTGTGATTATCAAACAGGCCATAGAGAACATAAAAACGTAGAAAATATTCAATAAAGATTTTTAAAACTGCCACTGGCGGCAATTTCAAATCACAAAAACGCAAATTTCGCGCATTTATAAAGTTTAAGATTTTTTAATAATTTATCTATCAATTCTAAAAATATAGAATAATTATTAAAATATAGGTGAATTCATTGGCTGTATAGCACTATAATCAGTTTTATGTTTCCGTATTAAAATTCGGAGGTTTGATTTTTTTAATGTTGGCGGAAAATATTCAAAATCGTCGCCAAAAAACCGCGAGCAATCGGAGAAAAAAGTTTTTTGACGCGCGATCGTTCGAGTGGTTAGGTAACTAGACAAGCGTATATTTTTTTAACTAGCCGTGGGATTTAAAATAAACTCATTTTATGTCAGATAGGTACCTAATCAAGCGCGCATTTTTTTACCATCCTTGATATGTGGTTGTATAATTTCCCAATAACCAAAAAGTACTGGATGAAACGATTCGAGAACATGAACCTATAAAGCCCTGGGGGTCTAGCACAGTCAAATCGATAACTTTACAATATCGGATCGATAGGCGTAACTACCGATCATTTTATACCAATTTCCCGAGCACGGTCTCACTGTTGATACCCAGACTGATATTGTGCCATGATTAGAAGATATTATATTACATTTTACGAATGGCTTTATTGTTCTCGATGTTTTATGATTCCCTGGCTTGTTCTTGAACTGGTTTGAATTGGTTTTTACTTGCCACCAATATAGGTTCGTTCAACGATATTGAAAATATACAAACTTTCGGTAACATTTTATTATCGTCCCTCTGGGAATAATAAAGGCAGTACCTACCGTAAATATTTGGTTTGCTTTTTGAATTATTTAAAATCTTATATACACTCAGGAGACTTGAAAATAAATAGGTACATTTTGAGGAAAAGTAATGACTATGTTAATTGCACTCGATGGATAGAGTAGATTTATTATTGAAGAAGAAGATAATACTAAAAAAACTAAACGAATCACGAAACAGAATAAGACACAGAAAATATAAAGATAACGGTCACAACTAGGAAATGAACGCTTACGTCTTACCGGGACAGCGTCTTTAGCAACTCAAGCATTGGAACCTAATAATATATAATTAAGTCATAATTATCGATCTCATATATCCAATTCAGAATTGACAATATATTATTATTTTGCAACAAAAATTTTCCCATAATTTTAGCAGGTAGCTTTTTGAATGATATCAAATTTCTAATTAATTGGTTTGTAACCTAGATAGTGTCTCGGATAAACATATCCGATTTTTATGTATATGGGATACCTAATGACTTTTCAAAAAGTTTCCAAAAGTATATAGAAAATAAAACAATTGGGAAGAGAAATTGAATAGAATAAAACTATATATTAGACCACAGATAATCTACGTCGTGTAGTATTTTAAATTGAGCCGCTTTCAATAACAACCCTTACGTAGATGGCGATAAGGTTTAAATTCCCGCTTAACACCATCCGCCTGTTTTGATTTATGCAAGAAAAAAACATGGCCAAAAAGTGCCTTTTATTTCTGGATGTTCAGGCATAAATATTTATTTTTTTTCGTTCATTTTATAAATAACTTAATTTGCCTCATTATACAATAAAATCATAACCGAAAATGGGTTCGTAAGTAGGAGATTTTGAACTGTAAAGCAATTTTCATAGGCCTTTAAATAATTTTTTTCTGGGCTTCTAAAAAAGACCTATCTAAGAAATACTAGATTATTTCAAAGGCCAAGATGTATTCTACTCGCAGTATTTAATTAAAGCGTCTGAAACATTTCTAGGCGACCAAATTTTCAAACCAAAAACAGATGATTTTGCATTACTACGTATGGCATCGCCTTAATTATATTTTTACCAGATCAATTATAAAATATAACCCTTATCAACTTTGAAAATCCATAAAAAAATTAACTTCTTTAGCCAACGTTTTGAACAATATTACAGTTTCCATTTCATCACACATTTTTATGTTTGTATGTATAATATTTTGCATGCGTGTTTTCCTAGAAAACCTCCAAAAGATGGTCTTCGATATCCGAAGTGGTTTTGTCCAGATACCATGACATATAAAATTGAAGCCTACTGGCTGTCGGCATGATTATGATTTGTTAAGTGTCCATTATTTCACTTTTTTACAATTTATTACTTTTTACAATTTCGTTGAGCACCATATCATCATCCCAAGATGTTCTGGACTACGTCAAATCGCTACGTAAAGATAGTGGTATTCAAGATAACTCGATGCATCGTGATCGGGAAGTTTAAGATAAAAAAATCATAAATTCCCTCTACCACAAGTGGAACGTTCTTAATTTTTGAACATCGTAGATTTAGAAAAGGTACGGATTACGTATCAAAATCGTTAAACAAAGGCCATCAAGTAGATAGTTCATACAATGATTTTTCAAAGGCCTTCGATACTGTTAATCACGACGTCTTACTCAATAAACTGGCGGTAATAAGATTCTCCATTAGACTACTCACCTTTTGTGCTAGCTATCTCGCAGAGAGGAAGCAGTTTGTGTATCACGGACTATTCCAATCTATATTTTTTTTGTACGATCGGGGGTACCCCAAGGCAGTAATTTAGGCCCACTCCAATTTTCCATATTTATTAACGACATTACAGAAGTAATTCTGCATTCTAGGTTTCTTTTCTTTGCTGATGACCCAAAACTTTTCTTAGATATACCTACAGTCATATATTGATAGAATCATTGACTAAAGTAAAATTAATCTATTGAGTTTAAAGTTTATAAATGTTTAATTTTGTCATTCGCAAGGGAGAGTTAAATCTGATATTACCGGTTTACAATAGATGCCTGATGTTTAAAACGTGTCTCGACCAAAAAGGTTCTTGGAATCATGTTTGATAGTAGGCTGACATTTCATGCTCATATTGAGACGGCATGTAGCACTTCACTGAGAATTCCGGACTTTGTTCTACGCACTGCAAGGAATTTTAGAGATAACCGGGTGCTTATAGTTTTATTTAATTTCTTAATAAGGAGTAGACTCGAAAGTGTGTCGGTAAACCGGACGGTAATAAGGACGGCTCTATCCTACCGAATTTCTTTAGGGTATGCTTAGAATGAACCATCTACGGGTCAGGAGGGATGTGCGCATTGCTACACATTTTTTCAGACTGATTCGTTAATGGTTTGAAAACTCGGTCATCATGTGAAGCATTCATTTCTGTGTTCCCGATGGTTATCTCCGTCACCGACAACATATCTATCTCCTGTCCTGCAGGAATAACTTGCCAATGGTCATGCAGGTTGGTAGAGCTATCTCGCTGTTGAACAGAATTAATTCGGATATTGACATTTTTAGCATCAATGGAAAAAGACAAGCTCTGTTTTACTAGATGATGTACCCACCGTCTATATTTAAGTAAAAAAATCCATAACGAATCAATTTAAAAACGAATTAAATGAACAATTTTGTAATGTTTTTAAAAATTAATAAATAAATTGAATTGAGTTGAATAAATTGAACATCTCCTTTAAAACGTTGTCTAAAGAAGGAGGTAGCGCAATAACGCATAATACCGCAAACATAAATCACCATAATACTTTTGAACGTGCAAATCTCATATCATATCCAAATATGAACATAGTACAACGTTTATTTTTCTGATTTGATTTTCATGAAGGTTTACAAGAGAAAATATTTAGTCCGTTTTTGTCCAACAGACCAAAACGTAAATCGGGAGAAATAGCGCTTTAAAGTTTTTTTTACGAAAAACGCATAAACAATGAAATTAGCTCATTCTAAGCTTACTAAAATGATTTAAAGTGATAGAAATTATTATTTTTAAGTAAAATTCGTTCCAAATTTTTAAAATTACGCAGAAAACACGTTTTTAATTAGGATGTAGGAGAAAGTGTTGAATAAACACGCTCGGAATGTTGTTTAAATTTGGTGGACTTAAGACAAACTGCGTTTTGTAAACACATTACAATTTAAAAAAAAAAAACTTCGCTTGTATCGTATAAATAAATGCTTTCTGAGAACAACTGCATACTTAACTCAATTTTTGCCAAAAATGGTCTTTTGGATAAAAACGAACTAGAGCGACGAGCTGTCCAGAGTTATCACATACAGTTATCTGAGAAATTAAAATACTGTTAAAAACGTGATTGTAATCCATTTCAAAATAAAATATGTATCCATTCAGAATTTATTCGAACACGTGTTCAAGCAGGTGCGCTTTTCCTGATAAAAAAATATGACGATGAAATTCAACAATATTCGTGTTTTACCAACAGTTTGTTAGGAAACCTGTCAATTCATTCGTTAAAGGCCTGCAGTCCCGTGTTAAACAAGAATACGAATAGTTTGTATTTTTTTAATAAATTAGCAATTTTTTATATCAGTATGTTTTCTCTGCGTATCTACGGAAAATATTACGATATCCAAAGGTTAAAACTTATTAAATAAACGCCCTTGAGGTGATTTTTCACGAAAACGGCGCTATATAAATTAGCCAAATATTATTAAAGGTCTTAAGGCGATGTACTACGTTGTGTAATATTTTGAATCGAGCCGCCATCAATAACACTCATTACGTAGATGGCGATAAGGCTTAAATTCCCGCTTAACACCATCCAGCTGTTTTGATTTAGGCAAGAAAAAAACATGGCCAAAAAGTGCCTTTTATTTTATTTTGTGGATGTTCAGGCATAAATATTTAAATGTTTTCCGATCATTTTATAAATAACTTAATTTGCCACATTATACAATAAAACCATAACCGAAAATGGGTTCGTAAGTAGGAAATTTTGAATTTTAAAGCAGTTTTCATAGGCCTTATGAATTATTTTTTTCTGGGCTTATAAAAAGACTTATGTACAAAATACTCATTTTTTCAAAGGCCAAGATGTATTATACTTGCGGTATTTATTTAAAGCATCTGAAGCATTTCCAGGCGACCAAATTTTCAAACCAAAAACATATGATTTTGCATTACTACGTAGTGCATCACCTTAAGATTTTTATCTCTGGTGGTTTTTCCAAATATTCCAATATTCCAATAGTCCGAATTCAGCTTATTCTACGGTAGCCTGCTGTTATTGAATTTGGTATTTTATTTAGTCATTGGAGTTGGTCACGTCATTGTAGTAATTATTCGTTATTTTATACAAACGGTTAGACGCAAATGGGCAAATATGTACAAGTTCTTACGTACATAGCTGTTTTCTGCTCAATGACATTATGTGCGTACCAAAGGAAAACTAACCTAACAAAATATTGCGTAGTACAATATAAATAGGTACTATGACCATACTATTATGTTATGCACATACTTCCGAGCTAAATGCGTATAAACCTACGTCTAGGATCCAAATGAATTTTATGCATCGCTACTAGAACTAACTTTATTAATAACTATCTATTATAAAGTGGCGTAGTTTATTGCGTACTTGTTGTGATTCAGTAACCCATCTATTTTTAGTTTGCAACTACCTTATTTATTATCTCAGTATTCTCAATATTCCGTCACTTTAGTTGGGCAGGGTTCTAATTTCACATTACCTTGTTCTGAGATATGAGAAGTCGATTTCACATAATATTGCGCAGATGACACACGTACACTTCACTTTGACTTTGGTTCAAGATTTTGTTTATGATAGCCCGCGACAATCGAGCCCTATAGGTCTGAGACAGAGGTATGAAATCGTTGGATCACGACAAAATAGAAGAAATTGTAATTTTATTTTTTTGTCGGTTTTTATTTAGGTATTAGAGCCAGGAAAGAGTCTAAAAGGGTCGATAAGATGCACTTAGTGGCATGAATAGCTAAGAAGTGACTAGAGAGACTAAAATAGACTAGGAGAGATGAAGTGATTTTGCACAAGAGCGGCGCTGTATAAATCTGTATAATTTTCAGGGTAATTATGTACCACTAGTGACATCTATGAAAGCTAAATTATGTTATTCATGAAAGGTTCTCGCCTCTGCTAATTGCTTGATTAAATTCTGTCAGCAAAGACGATTTCTGTTTTGCGGCCTTTTAAATTTGAATGTCAACAGTCTTTTGTCAGGTTATAAAAAGGTGGTCTTTGCTTACAAACGCGCTCTAATACGAAAACAATCAAAGGTTTCACCTCTCCGAAATAACTACGGGAACTAGTACCGGTACCCAGAATAGTTATTAAAAAGTGCTTAATCATACCTGTGAAATTGGAAGTTTATTGTCAAATAAAAAGTGATTCAGTTTAACTCTCAAGAATCTGACTTATTATTCTAAGGACCCCAATTTATAACATGGTCCTAGCGATCCGGATATTGTAATCCAAGCGAGATTACAGAAATTTAAACAAAAACCAAGCGGCCAAAAATATTGAAGAGATCCTTGAGAGATCAAGCTGGAAGTAGCTGGAAGTCTGAGAACCTGGAAACACGCCATCGCATCAGACAGATAAGTCCAATCCTTCCAAATCCAACTCCTATCACATCTAGAATTCCCAAAATATCCTTATTATTTTATTCAAATAATAATATTAGAAATAATTTGTTACAAGATATTCCGATTTACTGTTTGTCAACATCATAAAAATTGCAAGTCATAACTTAATTTTGTATGACATTTCACAATAACAATATTACCTACGTGTTTTATGTGCAGATTTTATCAAAAATAGTAAACATTGTAAGGATTTTGTCATCATTTCTTTCAAATTGGAGTATTAATACGCGAATAATTTACCAGTTTTAGTGAATTATTTTGTGATCATTTAATTATCGGAAATTTATTGTCGCGATTCATAATACGATGGAGAAATTGAAAGGATTAGTAAACAAACGCGGAGTTTTAAGGGGAAAATTAACCAGATTCAATGATGCATTGAATACTCTTTCAGCTCACGAAATAAAACTAAGATATGACAGAATTAAATCTATAATTGATGAATTTGAAGTTATTCAGGATGAAATTGAGGAAATCTCAGATGTAAATGAAATCGAAAATGCTTCTCAGAGAGAATCATTTGAAAATCAATATTATTCATTAATGGCAACGGCCAAAGGTGCATTAGAATCCGTAGAACAATCGAGGGTAGAAATAAAATTACCTGACCTAAAGTTACAAGAATTCCACGGAGATCAGAAAAATTGGAACACCTTTGTTTTTTTTTTTTTTTTTTTTTTTTTTACAGTAATACCGCACAAGAGTCCCAACTGCTCCCGTCTGGAGCCAGTGAGACTATGGCATCCCCATTTGGGGTATGTTGTGAGGCTGAGGGTATTGGGGAGGGGAGGGAGATGGGGAAGAGGAAGGTGGGGAAGTACCTGGCTATTCAGATCTGGTCACCAAACACGGCTAGAGCCATTTCAAGCAACGTTTCAATTCTGAATGGTGGTCTTACACCAGGGCGATACTGAGAGTATCTTCCACTCTGGAACGTGCCGCAAATATACTATATATTATATATACTTTATATTATTTTAAATTAATTAATTGTGAAATAACACAAATTAATCAAATAAAATTTATTTGCGCACGCCGGGTTCGAACCCGCGACCTTCGGATCTGTAGTCAAAAGCGTATACCACTAGACCACGCCGGCCGGCCGGCTTTGTAGAAACTTTTAAGAATATAGTTCACAATAATAAATCGATAAGCAATGTACAGAAATTTTATTATTTGCAATCTTGCTTAAAGGGAGAAGCAATTAAAATCATTTCGAATTTAGAAATCTCTGATTCTGGATATCAAGGAGCATGGGAACTATTACATGAGAGATATTCTAATTTAAGGGCAACTGTACATAAGCATATTCAATTCATATTCCAAATGAAGGAAATGAAGCAGGAAGATGCAGTCGCATTGCGGCGATTGATAGATGGAACTAACGTTAACTTAAAGGCTTTACACAACTTAGGAGTTCAAGTAAATCAATGGGATGCTTTAATTATTTACATAATTTCAAACAAATTAGATGAGATTACTAGAAAACATTGGGAACAAAGCCCTATTGAAGGGAAGTTGCCAACACTGAAAGAGTTCTTGAAATGTTTAGCTTCACGAGCTCAAACTTTAGAACTTATGCAAACTACGGACAAAAAACCGCACAGCCAAATTAAATCACATTTAGGGATTAATAATAGGGAATCAACTGTGTTATTATCTGTAAAAAAGGGAAAATGCACATTCTGCAGTGAGGATCATCCGATCTTTTACTGCAAAAAATTTCTAAAATTAAAAATATCGGAAAGGATAGAAGCCTTGAAAAAGAGCCGAGCATGCTTCAAATGTTTGAAGCCGGGTCATCTTGCACAGGATTGCAGGATCACCTTTAAATGCAAACGATGTGACAGTAATGATCACAATACGTTGCTTCATAAAGAGGGATTCCGAGTAGAATCTCCAAATTTAGGAACTGAGGCAGAAGATGTCTCAGTTAACAATCATTCTGCCGTAGGTAAGGCAGAAAATTTAGTATTGTTGTCTACGGCGATAGTAGGTATCGTGGGTAGCGACAATAATTTATATAAGGCAAGAGTACTAATAGACTCTGGAGCACAATCCAATTTTATGAGAGAGGATTTTGCAAAAAAATTAAATTTAAAATTTAATCACATAAATAAGCCGGTATCGGGCCTATACAATAATGTTACACACATAAGGAAAAGTGTGTCGGTAGACTTTAATTCTTTAAGAACTAACTATAAAAATACAATATCTTGTCTGATATTACAGGAAATAACCACAAGTCTGCCGCAAACATCAATACCAAGAAACCAGATTAAGTTGCCTCATGGATTAGAATTGGCAGACCCGAATTTCAACATCGCAGCGCCTATCGACATCTTGTTGGGGGCTGAAGGTTTTTGGGACATCCTGACCAATGATAGAATGAAGTTGGATACCGGTCCCACACTTCAACGAACACAACTGGGATGGATCGTGTCAGGACCGACCAACATATATCCCAACCAAAGGCCAGTATCACAATTCTGTAGCTTATCCATAAATAAATTAAGCAATCAAATTGAAAAATTTTGGAATCTTGAAGAAGTCAACCCCATGAAATATCAAAATCATGAGGAGAAAGCTTGCGAGGCTAATTTCATAGCTACTCATGCAAGAGAAGAAGACGGTAGATTTACAGTAACTTTACCACGCCGTCCTTGTATTAATCAATTAGGAAACTCATTGACAACAGCTGAGAAAAGATTCCAAAACTTAGAAAGAAAATTATCTTCAAATACAGAATTAAAATCACAATATGTACAATTTATGCGAGAATACCAGGAACTAGGTCACATGGAGGTATGTGATAAACTAGAAGGAGATCATAACTCCTATTTTTTACCACATCACGCCGTCATTAAGGAATCGAGCTCCACCACTAAGGTGAGGGTTGTTTTTGACGGATCAGCCAAAACTTCCAAAGGAATTTCCCTGAATGACGCCTTGATGGTAGGACCTGTCATTCAAAAGGATTTATATACCCAATTGTTACTTTTCAGAAAACACCAATATGTCATGACAGCTGACATCGAGAAGATGTATCGGCAGATAAATGTGAGTGCAGCTGACCGCAACTTGCAGAAAATAGTCTGGCGCGAATCGCCGGAAGATGAGATTCAGCATTACAAGCTGAAAACTGTAACGTACGGGTTAAGTCCTTCCTCTTTCCTAGCTACAAGATGCCTACAACAAGTTGGTATGGATAACCAAATTACTTTTCCTAAAGCTAGTCAAGTCATAAAAAACAATTTTTACATGGATGACCTATTGACCGGAGACGATAATTTGGAATCCTGTAGAAATTTAAAAGGTCAATTAATTGACATATTGCTGTCTGCAGGCATGAGGTTAAGAAAATGGAGATCTAATATCTTGGATTTGTCATCCGAGTCGGGCCAAGCTGAAATTGCCGGACAGAACAATTGTGAAAAAATTCTATCTGACAAACCCAAGAATGAAAAAATTCTGGGCTTAATCTGGAATAATGAGTTAGATTATTTTTCTTATGTTATAACAAAACCATCAAAGCATAGTGAAAATAAACGCCAAATATTGTCAAGCATAGCATCAACATTTGACCCATTGGGGTTACTTGGACCAGTTATTGTTGTGGCGAAATTAATAATGCAAAGGTTATGGCAATCCAAGGCTTCCTGGGATGAAGTATTACCAAATGAAATACTGATGCCATGGAGAAGTTATATAAATGAATTAAACCAATTGAATGTATTGAAGATTGAAAGGAAAATTGTATGCAAGCACGCTAGTAATATTAAATTACATGGATTTTGTGATTCCTCTGAAAAGGCTTATGGAGCCTGCATTTATATCACATCAATGGATCACAATGGCAAGCAACATTCTCATTTAATAACATCAAAATCCAGAGTAGCGCCATTAAAATGCATATCATTACCCAAGCTGGAACTATGTAGCGCTGTATTACTAGCAAAACTAATAAAAAATGTCAAACAAGCATTAGGTATGATGGAAGTAGATACATATTATTGGAGTGATTCCACGATAGCGTTATGTTGGATAAAAGGTCAACCAGCACGTTGGAACACATTCGTAGCGAATCGAGTCGCTGAAATTCAAGAATTTAGTAACCCAGAACAATGGCGTCATGTGCCATCTTCTGACAATGCAGCAGATATATTATCAAGAGGAGCTACTGCTGATCAATTAGTGAATTCCTCAATATGGTGGCATGGGCCAGAGTGGTTGACTAGAGAAAACAACACTTGGCCGCTATCGAAAATATCTTGTTCAAACCCTCCGGAAATTAAAGGAAAAAATGTTTTAATTGTAACTAATCCGGAAGAATGGGACATCTTTAAGAAATTCTCTTCTTTAACTAAACTAAAACGTGTAACTGCCTATGTATTAAGATTTATAGATAATTGTGATAAGTTAAAGACCAAAATATCAGGAAATTTAAACGTTGAAGAACTTGAATTAGCTTTGAAATATTTAATTGTATCGTCACAAAAATACAGTTTTCAGGCAGAACGAGAAGCCTTAATAAAAAATGGAAGTGTAAATAAAAATAGTTCTCTAAAGGCTCTCAACCCGTTTTTACATGACCAATTAATACGAGTTGGTGGGAGATTGTCCACAGCAACACATTTAACTTTTCAACAAAAGCATCCTATTATTTTACCTGCAAGGCATAAGTTGACAGAATTAATAATACGTCACTATCATTATGCGAATTTACATGCAGGAGCACAAGCGTTACTAGCCGAAATAAGGTTAAAATTTTGGCCGATATTCGGTAAAAACACAGTGAAACGAATATTACATAACTGTATAATATGTTTTAGATGCCGCCCCGTCGTAGGCCAGCAAATTATGGGTAATTTGCCTATGGACCGAATAACTCCTAGCAGGCCTTTCTCTGTAACCGGCTTGGACTACGCGGGTCCGCTCCAAATCAAAAGTGGAGTTCTGAAGAGAGCTCCTCTAATTAAATCGTATCTATGTATTTTTGTTTGTCTTGTTACTAAGGCTGTCCATTTAGAGCTAGTAACAGATTTATCTAGCGAAACTTTTTTAAATTGTTTGAAACGGTTTATATCTCGCAGAGGTCAACCCAAGAAAATATATTCCGACAATGCTTCTACTTTCAAAGGAGCATGTAATAAACTGGAGGAACTTTATGCCAGTTTGAGAAAAAATGATGACAAAATTCAGGAGTATTTAGCAAATAGGTCAATTGAATGGCATTTTATCGCTCCACGCGCACCAACGCAAGGAGGTCTGTGGGAGGCCGCAGTCAAGTCTGCCAAATATCACTTGTATAGAATTACTAATTGTTCATCTTTAACTTTTGAGCTTTTTTATACTGTACTATGTCAAGTCGAAGCCTGTCTCAACTCCAGACCCTTAACACCACTGTCTAACGATCCTAATGATTTAAATCCTCTGACTCCTAACCATTTCCTTATGGGCATAAATGCATCTGTTATTCCAGAAGAAGATGTCCGAGATGTACCATACAACAGACTAAATCAGTATCAAAAAATGACAGAACTAATTCAATCCTTTTGGTTCAGGTGGAAAAAGGATTATCTGGGAGAGCTTCAACGGAGGAACAAATGGCAAACCAGCAACCAGAGGTCCCTCCAGGAAAATGATCTAGTTATTTTGAAGGAAGATAACTTACCACCCACTCTATGGAAAATGGCTCGTATACTATCCTGCCATCCTGGAGCTGATGGAATCACAAGGGTAGTCACCCTCCGGACATCACAAGGGACGTTCGTGCGACCAATTACCAAAATCTGTCTGCTACCCGTAGAAGACAACTTTGAACGCCAATGACTGCTTCGTTCAACAAAGGGCGATATGAAGAAACACCACGATCGTGCAATTTATGTTTTTTCATTGCACGCCACAAAACTGATGTAACCAAATTGATGAACCCGGCTCAAATTGATGAATCCTCGTGCAAAACTGATGACCCCTCGTGCACAAGGTTATTCTCATGGAAATCATAACAAGGAACCCATCCAAATGGAATTAGAAGATGAAGCCAATCAAGATTTGTGTTGTGTTGTTAAAAACTGAATCCTTTATATTTTATATGTATTCTGTTTTTTTCTTTCAATGATTTTAGAATTTAAATTTTTTATTTTTTATTTTGGTTAATATTAATGTTTATATTATGTAGTTATATAATTTTTCTTTTATTAGAAAGAACCTTAATTGGTGAATTAAGTTTCTTTCGGGGGGTGCATGTATAATTTTCAGGGTAATTATGTACCACTAGTGACATCTATGAAAGCTAAATTATGTTATTCATGAAAGGTTCTCGCCTCTGCTAATTGCTTGATTAAATTCTGTCAGCAAAGACGATTTCTGTTTTGCGGCCTTTTAAATTTGAATGTCAACAGTCTTTTGTCAGGTTATAAAAAGGTGGTCTTTGCTTACAAACGCGCTCTAATACGAAAACAATCAAAGGTTTCACCTCTCCGAAATAACTACGGGAACTAGTACCGGTACCCAGAATAGTTATTAAAAAGTGCTTAATCATACCTGTGAAATTGGAAGTTTATTGTCAAATAAAAAGTGATTCAGTTTAACTCTCAAGAATCTGACTTATTATTCTAAGGACCCCAATTTATAACAAAATCGTCTAAATATTATTATTGATAGAGACTCTAATGGACTCGCCGAACGTCACAGCGGTGCTGCCAAGGTCTGTTATTTATGTGAGGATATTATGTCAGCGCTTTATTAGCAGCAGACACATACCTGGACGGATGACGAACCTCGTGCTGGCACTGTTGGTGGACGCGGTGGACTCTCTCCCTGCAGCAGCTGGTACAGTTTCTCACCACCAAGGATTCTTGCTGCAGAGTCTCCATCTTCTATCTTCATGTCACCTGCTCCTGTTCTTCATTTTACTTTACTTAACTTCCCTTTATTTTGGTAATATTAATAATTTTGTAATACCTGCATTAACTGTAAAGCGCCCCTGAGGAGATAACTCACAAAAGTCCAATATTATTATGATATTTATCACTAATTGTGAAGCTTTCACGTCTCGTACACAAGTAGATTAAAAATATACTGACTTTTCAAAAGCCTTTGACAAAAGTAAATATTAATATCCTTGCGAAACTAAACGCCATTGGTAGGTATACGTGGGTCATTCCTAAAATGGCTGAAAAGTAACCTCTATAACTGCGAACTAGTGATAAAATTGAATAATAAAATTTCATATAAATTTAAAGTAACATCAGGAGTGCCTCAAGGCTCTCCTTTGGGCCCACTTATTTTTAATTATATTTATAAATGATTTATCTCTGTGCTTCCAAAATATTAAATTCATTCTATTTTATAAAATAATACTTGAAAGATTATAAAATGCTTAAATGATGCACTTATCCTTCAGCAAAATTCTTTCAACCAAAACCTGAATATAAATGCATACATTTTAGCTTTTGTAATATATTATATCATGTATCTATACTATCATATTTTTCAATCAATTCTTATCTAACCAAGTCTACCTATAAGCTTTGCGTGTACTTATATCTCTAACTTTTTATATTCATCTAGAGTTTCTGTTAATTGTATATTTTCTAATGTCACTGTTTATAATTTACTGTATATGGTATATTTTATACCGTTGATATTAAAATATAGATAGACTTGCTTGCTGGTGTGAAATAAATAAATAATTCCCAAACGTGAAAAAATGTTTCCACACAATGTTTTTAGCGTTCACGAAATCGAATATCTATTTGATTATATTATTCGAATATGTATTCAATTAATAAATAATTATATTTGTACAATACGTCAAAGACCTTAGAGTTATTTTCGACAGTTAACTTTTATCGCCACTGCGAAATAATTTAAAATAAGGCTTATAAGGTTTCGTAATAAGTAACACAAGGACTTTTCATAAAGTTGAGTCAATGAAACTACTATACTGCTCACTTGTGAGATCACAGGTAGAATATGCATATCCTGTTTGGTCTCCAATGTATACTTGTAACTTACACCGCTTGGAGAAATTACAAAGGAAGTTTCTTAAATATATGTTCAATACAAGTTGAAACAACCTGTGATTAATTCTACCGCTAATTTCTACCCAGAGAATTAATAATGATATTCTTATACTTTTTACATAACTGAATAACTTCATAGGCTGTCCTCAAATTTTAAGTGTTATTAATAAATCAACTCGACTCCACCATCTTGTCCACTGTGACAAACATAGCACTAACTATTCAAATCACCGATTTCACTGAACTGCCAATACGTATACACACATTTTCGATATATTTAAAACCTCTCCATCCTACATCAAAGCAAAAACAATTAGTTGTTTATATAACTGATATGTTTCTGTATTATGTTTGAAAAATGACGCTGAGGTGTCTAGCGACGTCCACTAGTAATTTATAAATATTCGACTCCACCATCTTTCCAACTGTGATTATCGCGATGTTACCGAATTGCCAATACGTATCTTTTAATCGACCTTTTCGATATATCTAAAACCTATCCGTCCTACGTCAAAGTTGTGAAAATAACTGATATGTTTCTGTATTATGTTTGTAAAATGACAATTATTTATTGAACCGATATTATTATATGTGTGTTCTGATATGTTATTTCTGTATGATGTTTTAAAAATTTTGACAAGTATTATGTTCTGAATTTTGTTTGTAAAATGACAAGTATTTATTGTACTGATAAGATATTTCTGTATGTTTTGTAAATTTTCGACAGGAATTATGTTTGTAAAAGTTATTATGTTCGTAAAATAGATAGGTATATCGTATTATTATCGCAATATAATATTACCCGTCTATCGGAGCGTAGGAGGCAATTCCTATATATGTGTATCGCGTATCGGTTCTCGTACGTAAACTATACAATCTATACATATTATACTATCATGTGTCGTAGAGATTATCTCGTCATTTAATTATTCACAATGCCGTGTCCACTTGGCTATTATGACGGCATTCAGGAAGTTACACCAGATTAGATAGGTATTATTTAAATAATAAAAACTAACCTATTGTGGCGTTTTTAAGGAACGAAAATCCACGTTATCTGATCCAAAAATTTTAGGTTGTTGTGTTATTTATGCACATATATTACTAATATTAAAACAGTATGCATCGCAATTTCCAGAGTGGAAGATGTTATTAGTATCACCCGGCCCCGGCCGCCGCGGGGCCGCGAACTCAGAAGTCAGAAGTAACCTAACATTTTTAACAAAATTTAGTAAAAATTATAAATTTTATATAAGTACATAAATCAACTAAAGTAAGATACAACTATAGACCATATGGGTTTTGGGTTATTCGCAAATCGGGCATCTAAAACAATACAAAATTTTTAGATGGAAGGTTATGACGACTGGAAACATATTGTAGACGCCATAGAAAGACTCGAGATATCTAAAGTTCACTTGGATTCTTGTTTAACGTATCAACAATGGCGGCTACATGGAACACTAGATGAAGAGCAAGAATTCATGATCAAGAAAGAAAAACTGTACTCTCTAGACTCCTTGATGTTATTCTGACAATTTCAAGGTGTAATTTAGCCTTTCGAGGCCACAGAGAAAATGCAGATTGCAATGATCCAAGTTCCCGATGAAACTTTTGGAGTATTGTTGATAAAATACTTAAGTTGAAAAATACAAAATGAGCTCATTTCTGTTCTGGTTCTAAAATAGAAAATGCACTCATAAATGAAATATATGTCGCACCTCTATCATATTCCATATAACTCAAGATATTTCAAAAACAGATCAAATGTGTGAACTTTACCGTTATTGTATGTTCGAGAAAGACGAAAATGGAATCCCAAAGGCGCTTGTCATTAAAGAGTCATTTTTAGGATTTCACAAGGTTAAGAACCAAACTGCCTCAGCAATGTGCAACCAAATTATTAAATCCATAAATCACTAAATATACCTCTAAATAAGTGTCGAGGACAAGGATATGAAGGTGCTAACATAATGAAAGGCACTTATGGTAGAGTTCAAAAAATCATAAAATATATCCATCTAAATGCGGTATATGTTCACTGTGCTCCCCATAACTTATATCTAGTACATGATGCATTAAGAGAGGTTAATGATATGCAACATTTTTCTTCAACAAATTTATAATTTTTTAGGGCATAGTATCAAAATATGGAATATCTCATCAAGTTTTATATCTTCAACTTCGATAACATTGAACCCTACTAGATGGCCAGGACGTTATGATGATATTTTTGCTTTAAAAGTTCGGTTTGTTGGAGTCCAAAAAGCGCAAACGAAATCAATTCTGTTAAATTGCAAATATGATGGATGATGCGGATGATAGAAATGAAGCCTTTTCAATCAAGAAGAAGATCGAGAACTACAGTTTTATTATGTTATTGGTTTACCATTGCAAAATTCTACAAATTATCGATGCAGCCTCTAAAGCACTTCAGTCCAAAGCCATCGATCTTTCAAATGCCTAAAAACGTTTGAAAATATGTCTGGTAGAATTGGAAAGTATCGACATGAATTTTAAAATTTAAAAAAGGAAGCAAGTAGTGTAGCAGAAAAGTGGTCCATCAACTGCCACTTTGCAAAATTTAAATGACCCTGATCTCTTAAAAAAGTCTCTAAAATTTGTTGATATATTTTAAAAAAAAGACATGTCTGAATCATTTGCCAGGGAAATTCTCAGTTTTCGGTTCACCTTCAGAAACCAAATAGAAAAAGCTTCGTGTATTAGAGAACTTGCCGATTTATTAATAATAAAGAATCATTTTATGTCGTGCAGCTTTCCTGAAGTATGTACTGCATTAATCTTAATCTTTCAAATTTGTTACAATCCCTGTTACTACAGCTGGTGCCGAAAGGTCATTTTCGAAACTAAAATAAATAAAAACATATTTGACAAAGTCAATGGGACAAGACAGGCTACGTAACTTGGCTATTATGTCTATTGAAAATACAATGGCCCGATCTTTAAACTTTGATGACGTTATTGCTTTGTTATTGATACTTTTGCGAAACAGAAAGCTCGGAGAAAAGAATTTTATTAATAAATATCTTGTGAAGACCAAATTGTTTTTTCATTATACCTACATATGTAATACCTATGCTTTTGAAAATAAAAATGCACACAATATTAGTATTACTGTTGGGTAACTTCTAAAGTTATTTATAAAAAATCAATTACAACGCGACTGTGATTTTTACTGGGGGGCCCCATCCAATGAATTTGCCACGGGCCCCCGATGGTATAGTTTCGCCACTGGTAGGACCAATATTTTTTTATTTAAAAATATATTTCTTTTATATAAAAACATAAATATGTTATACTAAAAAAACTAATTACAATAAAAATGTTTTCTGTTTAACGTAACTAACCAATTCAATACAGAAAAACGTTTCTCGTGTTTGATTTATATTGTATATTCACTGCTGTAATTTCAGAGAAATGCGTGTATGTCCGCGTGTGTCTTTCGGTTTTGGCGCATTACTCATTAATATACTATATATATTATATACAATAAACCAGAATCTGTAACCGGTAACGGTAAAAAATATCACTATAATGGATTCCACCAAGAATTGTCAGTGTCAAAAATAGTCATTTTATGATCAGTCAATTTATCCAAGAGATGGGCATAATCGAGATGTCTATTATGAAATACAATAATATCGAATGAATTAGTACCTACCTAATATACTTTGTATTCCAACGAAGAAATGTTTGGTTATAAAACATGTTGATATTTTTGTATTAAAAATAGTGGTGTAAACAAAGTTGGTTATTTTCATTTAATTTGAAATTATGTCGCAAAATAATTTTGCAATTCTTGAACAAGAAAATATTTACCAAATTTCAGATAAGTGGCAAATGATAAAGACTTCGTATAGAATACTTGAAGAGAACTCAAACTTACCAACCGTCACATAGAGCGCACGCAAAAATATTGCTCCACAAAAATTATCTGAATTTAGCGTATAATTAAAAAAAAGCAAACAAGATATCAGCAAACGTTTACATGAAGATAAATTACAGTTAAATTCTACGGACTGTGAACTCTGAGTGATTTCATTAGGGGTCGGAATTCCGATATTCTACCGATTTATATCATATTTCCCTTGAACACTTTCAGTTTCTAAGTTCTTAAAAAAATATATGCTATTTTTCAAGATATTATCTGAATATATTTAGGGCCGAAACGTTAATTACATAAAATTCCCTCGATAGAAAAAAATTGCAAAGTATTTCCAAAAATTATTATTTACACATTTGTTTCTGTTATATTACAAGTTACAGGTAAGAAAAAATTCACATTGCTTCTTTAAATGCTACTTAAGATATGTTTAAAGAAATTTTTGCTCTACTGTAAATAAGTCGTGTTTAATTAAATATTTTCACAACTGTCGCTTACGCCTATTGCTTTTAAATCATATTTATTATTGCCCGCTCGCTCTGACTTGAAGATTAACCTATCTTTCTTTGAAAATTTCATTCGCCAACTCGAGGGCTTTGGGGGCAGACGTGTCGTTCAACGTTCGATGATCTACAGACATGCGATTACGTGCAAATATTTGAATCTATAAAGATAATTTTTACGCGTGTAAAGTTTATCAGTTAATAAATATTGTTTTTTCAAAGATGGGAAATACACGAAAGACATCGAAAGACATACGTATTTCAAAGAAAAAATGATATCTCATAAAATTATATCCTATATAATAGGTGAGAAGAAAAAAATACAATATTTGATTTATAAGCTTATATTTATTATAAACGATAATTTACTATAAAAATTAATAATTCATATTTTTATTTATGTATTGTGTAGTAAAAAGTTATTATTTTATTTTTTTCAGAATAGGTACTTTGGGAAATAAAACTAATTCCAATGCATTAGAAATTACGGGGTAAATTTTTATTAATTTAGTTTTCTTGTTGAGGAACACCTATACGATCGTGATTTATTTGTGAATTAACTTTCTACGTACAAAAACACACGCGTCACTTCACAACTGCTCTAATGATGGACACTGTAACAATGTCCGAAACATAATATAATATGTAATAATAATATATGAGCCATCTATTCCAATTCTCGAACGTGCAAGCCGCCAGAAAAAATAAGGAACGTGCGAGCGAATACAGCCATTGAAAGTTCTGAAACTGTGGGGAGTTTAATTTAATTCATTGGTGTTATTTTTTTATATCGGAAGGAGGCCCTGAAGAAAATAATTTCCCTCAGAGCCTGTGTCATCTTTGAGAATGCTGTATAGAGGGTCTATTTTGAGGAGGAGGGAGTGAACCTGTCCTGAATGTCAACTGTACAATTTCTACCCAGCATTAACTTTATTGTACGTTTTTGGACTAACCGTACCTAGGTGTTCTATTTTCAATAAACTCTTTAATTATGTTTCAGATGTGAAATCTATACTCCGCTACAGAATGTTTTGCCCGAGTCTTGTAAAGATGTTAAAGCACGGAGGTAATAATAAAATCATTTGAGCCCTTTACTGCTATTTAAAAGGTCACTTGAAGCGCAGTTATAATCAATGATTTTATTTTTTTCTAGCTTCCACGAACAATCTGAAAAGGCATTAATTACCTAAGGATTATACTCTTAAGGAGAATATAGAAAATGTAGAAAGGTGAAACGGATTTAAGATTTTCGATGAAATTATTGTGTTGTGAAATATTTATTTTGTTATTTATTACTTTATTTTTTTACAGTTTATCTGATGTACGTGTCTACGTAAACAAGAATATACAATTGAAATCCATATCGGACCATCCTCCTTTTGGATGCGGATTTGGAAATCTTATTGTCATATCTGAGAAAAGATTTGGCCTTATGTTCAAAATACTGTTTGAATATAACATGTGTCGCGCCAAATTTACAGTCAACACATGCGACCCAAAACCTAAACATACCATGGACGTCAATGTAGCAGCAGTATCGGGGATGACTCCTGCAGGAATTGGACTTGCTGAACTGTTCGAGCTTTTGACGGCTGTTAACATACCCCCGATGTCCCAAAAATTGTTCAACAAGAAAAATGTGTTAGTGTCAAGGGGTGGGAGAAATGCGCGTTAGTCGCCATGACTGTAAATTTGACGCGTCACATGTCACACTCCAACAGTTTTTTGACGTTAGGCCAACTCTTTGCTCAGATTGACGATAAGGTTTCCAGATCCGCATTTCGCTCGAAGCATGTTCAGGGTAATAAGTTTATAGTTTAGGGTTCGTTCACCGTATTTATGGGAACATTTCGGAACCACCAATCCTTCATTTTGAGTGAATCTTGTTTTTGTGATTAAATTATATTTGAAAATTTAAACACATAATATTTAGAGAAGTTAAAAATAAAATTGAAAGTTCACTGAAAGCTTAAACTATTAAAAGTAGTAATTTCATAAAAATGTAAATAAATAAAGCCCTTTTCAAATTTTAGAATATAATTTTATGTTGCATACATGTTTTATTACTCTTTATAATTATTGAATTGTTTAAATGAATAAATAAATAATTACAAAAAGGTATTCTGATTCGTAAGTCCTTAGGAGGCACTAAGGGTCTTTCTATCTATCTTTATAATATAATAAATTTGATGAGCATAAAAATGTAAGCGTGTATTTAATTTATATAAATGTACAAAAGTAGATATTACATGTGTATAAATATTATATTACGCATATTATACAAGATGTTGGGGGTAAAGTGCATAAACTTCGGGAGGTGATTTTACTTGATAGTACAAGTGAAAAAGAAAAAAAACTTTTTTGGAATTTCAACGTTTTAAGATAGTTTTCGGGTAAAAAAGTTTATTTTTTTGAAAAGAAAAAAAATAATTTCTTCTACGGAAAATAAATTTTTGTGGAAAAAATTTGGAAATTCGAAAAATATCCATTTCTTTTTTACTTCTACTAGCATTTAGAATAACCTCCTGAAGTTTGAGCACTTTACCCCCGGACACCCTGTAAAGATAACCATATAAGAAAAACCTTATTGATATACAGGGTGTCCGGAAACTCGTAGTACAAGCGGGAAACTGGTGAATCTACATCACATTTGGAGTCGATTTTGTAGTATATTTTTTTTTGATTTGAGCTTTCGTTATCGAGTAAATCGAGTTAGAAGTTCATTTTTATTTTTATTTTTATTTTTTTTTTTAATCAAATTCTTATAAATTAGTACTGAAGATCAAAGTACCCAACTAATTAAAACTATTTGAAAGTAAAACAAATGAAGAAACTCGAATTTGAAGCATTATTTTGAAATCACCCTTCATTTAATCCGGTGTAATCATAAAATATTTCTGCTCTGCAAGGTTAAAACATCTGTTGTTCAACCCTAAGCACCAGAAAAAACTTTAACCCAAAAATAGCCGAAAAATAGCCGTTTTTTTGGGTTCCCCATGTGGTGTAGATTCTCCAGTTTCCCGCTTGTACTACGAGTTTCCGGACACCGTGTATAAGTATTAATTGATTTTATAAAAGTTATAAATTAACTTTTTTTAAAGTATTTTATTTAGTATTTTAGTAAAGTAAAGTAATTTTTTATACCTATACAAATAACTTTTTTAAAAATTAAAAAAAAATATTTATTTAATTAAATCCGTAATAAACCCATATTTTGAGAACCATCTTCATTTCAACTTTCGTTCTAATTTGCTCCGTGCTCACTAAAAATGGGTTTGTTTTTCTAAAATGGCAATAGATGTCGGTAATTTAATTCCGTCATTTAAATTATTAAATCCCCAAAATTATTCCTAATTCGAATTTAGACAGTGACACCTCTGTCGGATTCTTTTAAAACTAAATATTGTTTTTTTTGTGGGTTTTACCCAAATCTAAATTCTTTACACGGAAGGTGCCCTCTTAAGTGATTTCAAGTGATTCCAAGTGATCAATCTCTTCAAAGTGACAGTGATTATTGTCGAAAAAATCCATCAGCTTATTTCATAAAAGTTCTCTACCAAGAAATTTCATATTGCACCTATTTCACTATATGTCATAAGCGGCCAATAGCGCAGTGGCGTGAACAGTCACGAAAGAGGCAGTCTAGACAGAAGAGAGATATCTGAACCAAGTGAGTTCGAATCCTACTTTTTCAAAAAGTTTTTTTTTCTGTTACTTTCTCTACACAAATAATAAATTAAATTAATAACCTAAACTACTTGAAAATACCTACTCAACCTTAATTAGTAATAAACAAAATGATGGCGTAATTGTCTACGTAAAAAACGAAATAAAAGCTGAAGTGAAAGAAACCACAATAATAAATGCCAATTGTCTTAAAATTAAAATTGGAAATGAATCAACTATACTAGCAATCTATCGATCACCTTCATCTTACAATTTGGATCCTTTTATTAATTCCTTGGATGAGGTACTCTCTCTACAAAAAGAAACTAAAAAAGTTTTTCTTATTGGAGATCTAAATATAAATATTCTCGATAACGGTCACCCCCAAAAAAATGAATATCTGCAGACATTAGCCTCTCATGGTCTTAAAAGTCTTATAAATGATCCCACTCGAAAAGTTGAAAATTCCAAAACCTGCATTGACCATATAATGAGTAAAACTAAAAAACATACGCAATCTGTCATATACGAATCAACAATAACTGATCATTTTACAACAATCCTAGCAATAAACCAAAACAAAGCAAGGAAAATTCAAAATAGACCGTCGATAATAGAAAAAACAGAAACAAACTGGAATGCCGTTAAGCATAATTTGCAATGTACTGATTGGGAAAAAATTCAAAATATTGACAACACAAATGATGCGAGGAATAGCTTCATTGATATAATCCAACATAACATAGTATCCAATACCAAAAAAACTACGAAGAAAATTTCACACAAGAATATACACATAAAGCCTTGGATCTCACAGAATATAATAAACTGCATACGAAAAAGAGACGAATTACATAAAAAACTTAAACAAAATCCTTATGATATACACAAGCTGCGATACTATAAAAGATATAGAAACATCTGCAAAAACATCATAAACACCACAAAAGAATCCTATTATAAAAATAAAATAGAAGCATGTAACGATAATCCCAGAAAAATGTGGCAAATCATAAATGAACTCACGAATTCTAAATCCACCAGTAATACATCAAAAATCGATGAACTGAACATAAACAAGGTTCCTACTCTATATGCCGAAAACCCTGACAAAATTCTTGATCATGTTAATGATTTTTTTACAAATATTGGATCAAAATTAGCCAAACAAATTACATTACGTGTTAAAAATGATGCAGACAAACCAAATGAAGCTCGAAATCTGGAAAGAGAACTTAATTTCAAACAAATAACCGCTGACGAAATCAAAAACATAATTACTTCCCTAAAACCAAATGTGTCATCAGGGGATGATGTAATCTCAACCAATGCAATAAAACATCTCAGTGAAGAAATTACCTTCCCGCTGACACACCTTATCAATCTATCTATAGCTAAAAGCGTATTTCCCACATCCCTTAAAGAAGCTACTGTTATACCTATTTATAAACAAGGATGTAAAAATGATATCAATAACTATCGACCAATAAGCCTTCTCAGTACCTTTTCTAAAATATTGGAAAAAGTACTAAAAAACAACTTATGATGTACCTAGAAGATAATAACCTAATATCGAAATCTCAGTACGGTTTTAGAAAAAACTTGAGTACTGCCGACGCCATAGACGATATCATAAATACGATCACGAAAAGCCTAGACCAGGGAAATAAATCTTTGGCAATTTTTATAGACCTGCAAAAGGCCTTTGACACGATAGACCATAAAATCCTTTTCAAGAAACTTAAAACAATTGGGATGTCAAACACAACTCTAAATCTACTGATAAGTTACATGTCAGAACGTTCACAGTGTGTTAAAATTGATAAGTGTAAACCTCTCCCAATCAATTACGGTGTACCGCAAGGAAGTGTCCTAGGACCTTTATTATTTCAGATATATAAATGATATCTGCAACTTACACACCAACGGAAAAATCATTAGTTTTGCCCACGACACTGTCATTGTATTAAATGAAAGTGATTGTATATCCACCAACAAAGAAGCTGAAAACGGGCTTATCCTTCTGCAAAAATAGCTTATGCAAAACTCACTCACATGTTAATAAAACTAAATATTTAACGTTTTCTATAACGGCTAGAGGACAACCAGCTGAGGATTATGTTCTCAAATTACATGATTGTCAAGGAAAAAACGAAACGCAATCATGCCACTGCCCCACCATAATATACTCTAGAAGTATAAAATATCTCGGCATTGAAATAGATGAATATCATCGATGGGACTCCCACATAAATACTATTACAAAGAAACTCACAAAGCTCATGTACTACTTTAGAAATATACGCAATATACTAAGTATAAATGATTTATATAAGGTATACTATGCTCTCTGTCAATCACGCATAGAATATGGGATTATTGGATGGGGATCTGCCTCAAACATCCACATGAAGCAGCTTATTAAAACTCAAAAAGCAATAATAAAAATAATCCTGAAAATACCCATAAGAACTCCATCAAAAGACATTTTTAAAATTTTTAAAGTGTTCAGTATTATAAAACTATACTCAAAAAAATGCACTAATCAAATTTACAGAAAAATATGAGTACCCTGCTGACCAACACAACTATATTACAAGGAAGAAATCCTCAAAACTACTGAACATCCCAAAATTAAATACGTCTTTTGGCCAGAAAAATCATCATTTCCATGCTACAAAACTATATAATGCCCTCCCAATTGAACTCAAAAACACAACGGAGACACAAAAGTTTAAAAACGAAATCAAATTATGGCTAAGTAAACATGAAGATGAGGAAATCAATAAAATTATGAACTGAACAAATGTGAAGACAATTTTTTAATTTTTTTTTGTAGAAATTAACAAGGAAATCACGATATACACCTATACAACAACCTACAGTCCGCCTCGGAACAGGAATACCTAGTGAGGAGGACTGCGAATAATATACTTAACTTTGTAATTATAATTGTCTTTAATAAAAAAAAAATAAAAAAATAAAAAATAAAAATAAAATTAAAAAAAATAGATTACAGTGAATACTTAAATAATTGGAACTGAAGGCAATAGAACTAAATTTAACTTAATTAAAGTGACATCTATCGACCAAATCATAAGCACAAATTTAAAAATGTCGAAATCACGTAAAAACACCAGTGCATCTCCTACTCCTCATTCAACCGAATTACTCGAAGACCTAACACATCGACTAATGTCGCACATAGACACAAAAATAGATGAATTAAAAAAAGAACTCTTCAAAAAAATGAACCTTGAAGCAGCAGAAAGACAAAAAACCATAGACTTTCTTTGTAATAAATATGATGAATTAATAGGAAAAATAGACCAATCCATTCTCTCGGAAAAAACAATGATGACAGATATCGAAACATTAAAAAAAACATTAAACGAAAAAAGTATTCTACTAAAGAATCTGGAATTACGGGCTGCCGAAAGCGACCATAGAATGCTGGCAGACTCGTTAGAAATATCCGGAGTACCTCTTAAAGCGGATGAATCTATATTTGAAATAGTGAGGTCAATAGCCGAAACAGCGGACATTCTGATCCTTCCGGAAGACATTCTACAGGCAGTCAGACTACATCCAACTACTGCCAAGGCTCAGCCAGGGGGACCGTCTGCAGCGTCAACGTCAACAAAACAAAGGGACCATCCGAAAATCAAAATTAGATTCAATAATCCTAAATTACGTGAGCTTCTGCTCTCTAAGAAAAGAGAAGTCAAATACAAAACATCCCCAGGGCTAAACTCAAAAATCTACATCAGTGAAATCCTGTCACCATATCTAAAGGAACTACTATGGAAAACAAAACAACAAGCCATCACAAAGGGATATGCATTTGTATGGACCAAAGATGGAAAGGTTATGGCGCGGAAAGCCGAAAAAGATAAAATAATTTATATTAAACACTCCGACGATATAATAAAGATGATCTGAATTACTATCCCAAAATCGTGCACACCCATCCGATAATTTTAATCTTACCATGGCTAAACAATTAAAAATATTACACCAAAACATACGCAGTATCTCAAAAATTTTTGACAATTTCACTGTCGTACTTCAACAATTGGAGACAGAATTCGACGTGATAATTAATGTTGGCTAGATAAAATCTTCACACCAATAAAATTACCTAATTATACGGTCACTCACTCAAAAAATATTAAAAATCAAAATGACGGTATTGTAATTTACTGCAAAAAACATCTACATTCAACTATAACGGAGCTAGATATCACAGACGTAAACGGCTTTGAAATAATCATAAATAATGACATATATATTTTAGCTATGTATCGATCACCTTCTATAAAAAACATATTTCCCTTTCTGAGGTCCCTAGACAGTCAACTTATCAAAATGAAAAACCAAAAAATATCTGCTTAATAGGAGATATGAATATAAACATTTTAGAAAATAAAAAACATCAACAAAGTGACGATTACTTAAACCTTTTGTTGTTCCATGGACTCTTTAGCACCATAAATGATCCCACAAGAGTCAACTTTAAACAAAATAACCTATTACCCACCCAAACTTGTATTGACCACATTATGTTAAAAACAAAAAGATCATACAAATCCACAATCCGTCACTCGACAATTACAGACCACTATACACTTATCCTGAAAATAAATACTACAAACAATTCACAAGAAATACACTCCAAAACCACAAAAACCCACAATACAACTGATATTTTAAAACTAAATGACATACTACTTAATAAAAAATGGGAAGAACTCGTAGAAAATAATAAAATTAATGAAGCATGGTCACTTTTTATAGAATGTATTCAAGACGAATTTAAAAAAAAATACCATCACGTCCGAAAAAAGTTCTCCAACTAAACATAAACTTCTAAAACCGTGGATATCAAAAGGACTCATAACAAGTTTCAGTAAAAGAGACAAACTCCACAAATAATGCAAATCTAACCCATATGACATCTATCTCATAAATTTCTATAAACGATATCGAAACTTATGCACACGACTTGCACGTATATCGAAAGAAATATATTATAAAAATAAATTAGATAAATGCAACAAGGACCCCAAAAAAATTTGGCAAATTCTAAAAGAAATATCCCACACATCTTAAAAGAAAAGCGATTCCATAACCGAGATCAAAATAGATAACGAGATTATTAAGACATCAGAACAACCACTAAAAGTATGTAATTTTGTGAATAACTATTTCGCTAACGTCGGCAAGGTATTAGCAAACAGAATCACTACAAATAACGATATCCCAGAATTCTCAACACACTATACACACACTAGTGTTTCTTCCTTTAAAATTCCATACATTACCCAAATACAAACACTAAAACTTATAAACGAACTAAAAAATACAAACTCTCAGGGTAGCGACAAAATATCACTGATAACACTAAAAATAATAAAGTCAGCACTTCTTATCCCACTTACCATACTTATAAATCGGTCCATTAAAGAAGGAGTGTTCCCAACTATTTTGAAAACGGGCAAAGTAATTCCAATCCACAAAAAAGGAAACAAGGAAGAAATTAATAATTACAGACCAATTACAATTCTAAACACGCTTTCAAAAATTCTCGAGAAACATATCAAAAACCACCTTTTAATTTTTCTTAACAAAAACAATAAACTATCACCAAACCAATTTGGATTCAGGGAAAATATGAGTACCTCACATGCCATAGCCTCAGTAACAGACTTCCTCAAAACAAATATAGATCAGGGTAAAAAATGCCTTGGAATATTCCTAGACCTGGCAAAAGCGTTTGACACAATTCACCACCAAAATCTGTTCAATAAACTTAAATATTTCGGAATCACGGGAACAGAACTCAAATTAATTGAAAGCTACATGGAAAATCGCACCCAATATACCTCAATAGAAAACACATGTAGTGACAAGGAACAAGTATCCTACGGAGTACCACAAGGCAGCGTACTTGGCCCAATCCTATTCCTTATTTATATTAACGATCTATGTCACCTCCAAATAGACGGCGAAATTATAAGCTTTGCTGATGACACTGTGTTACTTTTTAAGGACACTGACTGGAACACACTAATCACAAAAGCTGAAGTTGGCCTAAATATTACAAAAAAATGGCTTGACTCTAACTTATTAACTTTAAATATAGATAAGACTAAATTCATAACCTTTAGCATAAACTTGAGAGGCCAACCCTCCAAAAACATCTACCTTAAAATACATTCCTGTCACTCAGCGAGCACCCCATGCAATTGTCCTCCAATCACACAAACCGAAAATATCAAATATCTTGGTATATACTTCGACCGTTATTTAAAATGGGACAGACATATTGAGTCGGTTAAAGTAAAGATAAACAAGTTGATTTACTTTTTCAAAAAACGTGAGAAATATACTAAACATATTTGATATTAAGAATATATACCTCGCAATAGCACAATCTATAATGGAATACGGCATTATTGCCTGGGGCTATGCCAGTAAAAAATACATAGACACACTGTATAAATCTCAGAAAACCCTTAAAGTACCAATACTAACACCCACTTCAACCATATTGAAAAAATTCCCAGTGTTGAAGATTCAAAAATTATATTCTAAACAAATACTTACTTTCCTATACAAGAACCTAAACACATTTAAAACTTCACAAACTTCTCGCAATACCAGATCAAGTCATGCACACCAACTACTAATACCAAAAACCAACACATCCTTTGGACAAAAACACTACAGATTCCAGGCTATAAAACTTTACAATTCACTTCCAACACAATATAAAACATCTTATCTTACAGAATACAAAAAACACATATGGAACTGGCTACAATCCTTTTAATATTTAATTTTTTTATATTTCACTTTTTTTGGAATAACTATGGAAAAACTATTGTTATAAATATGGAAAAACCGATTTTATATTTTAATTTTTAATGTTTCTCTGTGTAACCAACTCCACTGTATTGTTTTAGAATTATATAACTTTACAATTGAAAAAGTCCTCCACAACACAGGTGAACTCCTAGCGTGGAGGACAATATACTATACCATTGTATAACAAATATATTTAAGAATAAATAAAAAAAAATAAAAAAATAGAATAATAATACTCGAATATAATAGAATCAGATATCGATAATTGGCGACACCATACTTTACATCACATAACTTCGGATGGATACTAAAAATGTGAGAACATTAAAATCAGTCAGATGTGGGATTGGGCTCGAATTTGAGTAATCTGAAAGTGTGTTGCCTATTGTATGCTGATGATGCGGTGCTGATTGCTAACAGTATGGAAGATCTACAGTCTCTCGTGTCTAGGATGAACGAAGTATCCATTTTATTTATTTTATTTTCTTTTATTTCACAGAAAATTTAAATTGGATGATACATTTTGAATATTATTTCAACCGCCATGCCAGGGATGCCCCTGTGTTATGGCGGGTGAAGTTTACAGATTGAAGAATTTAATAATATTCATAATAGTTGGCAAATTATATTATACAATCGTGTATGAAGAATGAGTTAATGATGAACGTAAGTAAGTCTAAAGAAATGGTGTTTGATAAAGAGAGCACGAAAACAGTGTGAAATATAGTTGTGATTGTAGAATACTTGGAGCAGGTGGATGAGTTTGTGTATTTAGGAAGTATGTTTACGAGAGATGGGAAGGCTGACAGAGATATTGAAAGTAGGGTAAATGCAGGTAACTCCATTAATGTAGGACTGAACGCAGTTAACGCTAGCAAAAAAATGTCCACATAAGCGATGTTAGCAGTCCACAATAGAGTGCGGCATGGAACTGGCAGAGAAAGGATGAAAGTAGACTGAATGTTGTTGAAATGATATTCACGAGGCGTATGTGTGGTAAAACAATGTATGACCGAGTGAGAAATATAGAGATCCGCAAAGAGTGCAAGGCTGATGTAAGCGTAATGAATAAAAATTAAAAGAGGGACGCTTAGATGGTGTGGGCATGTAGAGCGAATGAGCGAAGAAAGGAGTATAAGGAGACTATACGATGTGAATGCGAATGGTAGCAGAAGTCGGGGACGCCCGAGGAAGATATGGCATGATCAAGTGAATCAGATACTCGAGTTGGGTCATGTCAAGAGTCAGAAGAGTACGTATGAGACGATGTATGAATGTAAATGAGGCAAGAAGTGTGAACCAAGACCGAGTTGCTTGATGGTTAGTTAGATGATGGTAAGTTAGTCAAAATTAAACCAAATTTATGTAGAAGTAATAAAGCATCCCTTGTTTCTTACACAAAAGAGATAGTGAGTTTCCACAGATCAAAGAGATAGAGACTTTCCACAGACTAACGAGATGGAGAGTTTCCACATGCCAAAGAGATAGAGAGTTTCCACAGATCAAAGAGATAGAGAGTTTCCACAGACCAACGAGATGGAGAGTTTCCACATACCAAAGAGATAGAGAGTTTCCACAGATCAAACAGATCGTGGCATAGTTCTTGAAAGCAGTGTCCCAAGCTAACTTGATGAATAAGTGAAGAGTACCAAGGTGAACAAAAGACGAGCACTTTAGCATAATTCGTTGCAACAAAGAAGGAACAGTTCCGGGGATAAACCAGTAAAATCAAGAAGTAACTACCACTTCATGGCCAATAATAGAAAAGTGATTTAGGTAGCAAGGACGACATTCGATTCTCGTCTTTTGAGTCTCGCATTCGTATATTTGGAAGGAAATCATAAACAAAGTTCCCGTCCGCAGTCCATTCGGAGCGCATTTTAGTGTCTTGCATAGATAATCAATAATACGAGAAATATATTGTAACAAATTATTATAAGCAATAATTATTAGCCTGAAAAACAAATATAAATTGAAAAAATCTTCCGGGAAAATATAAATGCCGCCGACAGGAATTGAACCTGCCTTAAATATAAAAAAACTTGTCTTGTAAACATAGGTTTATTTTTAATAAAAAAACAGAAATAGTTTGTTTTGATTGCATAGACAAAGCACTGAACGAAATATGACATTGGTGGCGCCTGGCGAATATTGTGTGATCTTTCATTTTGACAACTGTGGACCGAAATATTATTTCCCAGGATTTATTTTGATTTCTGCTGGTATCTCGAGTATTTTCGCACTTTCCACAATAGGAACATTGCCAATAAGCAAAGGGGAACTACATAACATTATCTAGTCCAAATCTGTAAATCCGAAACACCGGCAGCGCCTAAAACAAGGACTTTTTGTAGGTTAGTATTTAGTTTTACGCATTATTTCTTGGACTTTTTGTAGGTTAGTATTCGGTTTTACGCATTATTTCTTGGACTTTTTGTAGGTTAGTATTTAGTTTTACGCATTATTTCTTAGGCTTTTTGTAGGTTAGTATTTAGTTTTACTCATTATTTCTTGGACTTTTTGTGATTAGTAGTAATATTTTATCAATACCACGCGTACGAGCAAGTATGAGTCATTGTTTATGAGAAAGTCGATACAACAGAACTATCAGCCTAATGCCATTTGCGGGCTACAGCGCGGTCATCAAACTTCTAAAAATACTCCGCATTTTTGGATACGAGGAAGTGCATAACTGCTAACCACAGTGCCTATTCATGGGCAACTTTTAAAATTCGATGGCCTCTGCTCATATTTGAATATACTCCATGTAGTTATACAAACACAGATTATAAAATTTACCATTAGAATTAGAAAGTACCTACCTATCATCTGTCGTGGTTTCTGAGCATAAAATTATTGTGTTTATTATCGATTATTATTCGATTACCGGAATTATGATTCAGAATACGATGGACTATCTGGAAAATGCATTGTGATGATGTATTCAAGGCCGACTAGAATACGGTTAAAGCGTCACGTAATCAAGTCAGTGCCATCGAGCAACGACAGTTTGCGAATGACGGTTATTGACGTCGTTGATTGATTACCAATCAAAAGTTTTGAACAGTGAAGTTTCTGTACTCAGGTAACTCTAGTCGGCGTTGGAATGAGGTAACCACTATGTCAAATGGGTGGAAAGAGATTGATGAATTTCATATTTTACCTAATTCATAGATAATCGAAATTAGTTTCCCAATTCTCACATTAGCAGTTTAATATAATCTTAATATCTTTTCCGATTTTATGTCAGGGTTAAATCTTCTCCATAGGAAAAACTAAACCCTTCCACACACTTTTCCACAAATGGTCATCTAGTCAATCAACATTATGCAAGTGCATTATATAAGCAAAATAAATACAAAACAATACAAGAACAACACGTCAACTCACCAGAAATCAAATGGGAAAATAATTCACCGACTCCAGATATTTTCATATCAGAGGGTTCGGCTCGGTAGAACTCCGAACAGGGCCTATAAATCCTACTGATCCCTCAACATAAATATTTAAAAAATCTTTCGTTATCCTAGATGTATTCAAAATGACCGACTTTTGCATCTTTATATATAATTTTTTTGATAGATCTAATGCGCCCAAATTTTTAATGAGAGAGCTAGGTACAATGCCAGTAGCCGAAATAACGAGTGGTAATATTTTTATAGTCTGAGAATGCCAAATTATTTTTATCTCATTTCCTAAATATGTGTATTTTCTTATTTTTTCATTAAAAATTTTTTGAATATTACAGGAATTTGGAATAGCGACATCAATGATATAAGTTATTTTTTTTTAATTTTGCCATGTAAAACTATATCGGGTCTATTATGACCAAAGATATTAGAAGAACGAGATGTGCTACCAGCAGTTCATACTGTGTGGAATTGCTTTGCCGAGTGTCGCCGGTTTTGTTCACCAATACTACTGCACACCTTCGCTTACGCTAAGGCATCGCTAAGGTATCCGCACTAATACATAGAACAGATTTCTGTGCGTACACGTCCCGATACCGTTCAAAGTACCCTAATTAGTTAGTACTCCGCCTACGGTCCGGCGGACAACATAGCATATCTCGTTCTTCTAATATCTTTGATTATGACTAATCTTTCGGTCTGTTAGTATAGTTTTATCATAATATATTTTTGGGGATCATGAGAGAGGCACGAAATGAAAGAAAGTTGTGAAGGTCACATGTGTTTATTGGTGAGTCAGTAGCCGTGACGAGGAGATGACGTAGGACAGAAGTTGAATACTCCGGACGCTGCGGTGATGTGCTGGTCAAGCGCGGGTCAGTGAGTCGACGCCGGGCGCTGGTGACCGGGACTCGATGAAGGTCAGGCACTGGCGAAGAACGTAGGTCTTCAGGCACTCCAGTGCTGACGAGACGGCCGAAAGTGCGGCGGACCTTGTAGGCGGTTGAGCGGGAACGGCGTGACCAGTGAGGATGCTGCGTGTCCTCGTGGTGGTCATGGTTGCGTGGAAGAAGCGCTGGTCAGAGACGCTGGAACCAGGACGTTTGTAATCCGAGAAGCGCTGGCCGCGGACGTGGCCGAGGCGCTATGATGGTGTCCCGATGGAGTCCATAATGGTACGGGCGAAGCCGGGTAAGTTGTCCCTCGCGCTAGTAAGAAGAGCGCGGGTGATCACTCGTTGAGCCTTGTAGACTGACGGCAGAATGATGACTGACTGACTGACTCGCTGCGTCGGGCTTATTTATACTACCCGGCCGATGGCGACAGTAGGTAGTAAATTGCAATTAAATCGAGGCCACTCGCTCGGACTGTGTGTTTCGGGAACCTTCGACATTGCGGCGATTATGCATAGGCCGCAGACTCGAACCTTCTGGCAAGTTCTCGTAGTATCCCAGACGGGCTGCAGTATTATTGTCGCGAGTAGATACTTGAAACAGGTAGGTTGCTTTGTTTTGATTTCGGCTGCAAATACGTACCTAAGTAGCAATTAGCAAGTACGTACCTAAGTAGGTCGAGCGGTTTATTATTAATTATTCAATGGATTAATCTCGACGCTACATATTTTATAAAAATCGTTTTCCTGAAATGAATTTGGTTCGTATTCATAATATTGTAATATATTACGGCAGTCAATCAAGTTATGTTTTATTACCAAACTTGGTGAATTATTTTTAAAACTTGATTGTGCCTAAATGTATACTAGGTCGGTGCTAATCATAACTATCATTTTTATTTTCTACTATTTATTTATTTATTTTTAATTATTTATACCCGCTAAACTGCCAAAGCAGTTTGTCAGTTATGTAATTTATGACCCTGATTTGTATGTCTGTTTGTGCGCTTAGTTCTTCTAAACTAACCTACGAATTTTGATAGGGTTGTAACTATCATTTAGAGAATTTTTTCGGGATAAAAATCGATGTTTATCCTAGAATTTGCAACCTCAAAACATTAC
>JAIUSX010000285.1:0-278487 GCA_026573805.1 Hesperophylax magnus | reverse complement strand
AAAATCATCTTCTTTATGGAGGCCAATTTGAGACTTGGGGTCGAACTTTGCAAGCAGTTTTCTCAGGTTCTATGGGACCAAACTGGCTGAAATTTTGTAATAGTGATAAGAATCGCTATCCAAATCGAATTCAGTCACAAAATCTCCATTAAGTTGTATTTTTAGAAAAACCATCTTTTTTATGGAGGCTAATTTGAGACTTGGATTCGAACTTTGCAAGCAGTTTTTTCAGGTTTTATGGGACCAAACGGGCTGAAATATTGGAATAGTGATAAGAATCGCTATCCAAATCGAATTCAGTCACAAAATCTCCATAAAGTTGTATTATTAGAAAAATTATGATTTTTATGGAAGCTAATTAGAGACTTGGGTTCGAACTTTGCAGTCAGTTTTCTCAGGTTCTATGGGACCAAACTGGCTGAAATTTTGTAATAGTGATAAGAATCGCTATCCAAATCGAATTCAGTCACAAAAGCTCCATTAAGTTGTATTTTTAGAAAAACCATCTTTTTTATGGAGGCTAATTTGAGACTTGGATTCGAACTTTGCAAGCAGTTTTTTCAGGTTTTATGGGACCAAACGGGCTGAAATATTGGAATAGTGATAAGAATCGCTATCCAAATCGAATTCAGTCACAAAATCTCCATAAAGTTGTATTATTAGAAATATTATGATTTTTATGGAAGCTAATTAGAGACTTGGGTTCGAACTTTGGAAGCAGTTTTCTCCGGTGCTATGGGACCACACTGGCTGAAATTTTGAAATAGTGATAAGAATCGCGATCCAAATCGAATTCAGTCACAAAATCTCCATTAAGTTGTATTTTTAGAAAAATTATGAATTTTATGGACGCTCATTTCAGACTTGGGTTCGGACTTTGGAAGCTGTTTTCTCTGGTTCAATGGGACCAAATTGGCTGAAATTTAGGAAAAGTGATAAAAAGCATGGTACAAATCGAAATCAGTCACAAAATCACCATAAATTTGTATTTTAAGAAAAATCATCTTCTTTATGGAGGCCAATTTGAGACTTGGGTTCGAACTTTGCCAGCAGTTTTTTCAGGTTTTATGGGACCAAACGGGCTGAAATATTGGAATAGTGATAAGAATCGCTATCCAAATCGAATTCAGTCACAAAATCTCCATAAAGTTGTATTATTAGAAAAATTATGACTTTTATGGAAGCTAATTAGAGACTTGGGTTCGAATTTTGGAAGCAGTTTTCTTCGGTTCTATGGGACCACACTGGCTGAAATTTTGAAATAGTGATAAGAATCGCTATCCAAATCGAATTCAGTCACAAAATCTCCATAAAATTGTATTTTCAGAAAAACCATCTTTTTTATGGAGGCTAATTTGAGACTTGGGTTCGAACTTTGCAAGCAGTTTTTTCAGGTTTTATGGGACCAAACGGGCTGAAATTTTGTAATAGTGATAAGAATCGCTATCCAAAACGAATTCAGTCACAAAATCTCCATAAAGTTGTATTTTAAGAAAAATTTCAATTTTTTTGGACGCTAATTTCAGACTTGGGTTCGAACTTTGGAAGCAGTTTTCTCAGGTTCTATGGGACCAAATTGGCTGATATTTAGGAAAAGTGATAAGAAGCATGGTACAAATTGAAATCAGTCACAAAATCACCATACATTTGTATTTTAAGAAAAATCATACTTTTTATGGAGGCTAATTTGAGACTTGGGTTCGAACTTTGCAAGCAGTTTTCTCAGGTTTTATGGGACCAAACTGGCTGAAATATTGGAATAGTGATAAGAATCGCTATCCAAATCGAATTCATTCACAAAATCTCCATAAAGTTGTATTATTAGAAAAATTATGACTTTTATGGAAGCTAATTAGAGACTTGGGTTCGAACTTTGAAAGCAGTTTTTTCAGGTTCTATGGGACCAAATAAGCTGAAATTTAGGAAAAGTGATAAAAAGCACGGTACAAATTGAAATAAGTCACAAAATCACCATACATTTGTATTTTAAGAAAAATCACATTTTTATGGAGGCTAATTTGAGACTTGGGGTCGAACTTTGCAAGCAGTTTTCTCAGGTTCTATGGAACCAAATTGGCTGAAATTTAGGAAAAATGATAAGAAGCATGGTACCAATCGAAATCAGTCACAAAATCACCATACATTTGTATTTTAAGAAGAATCATCTTTTTTATGGAGGCTAATTTGAGACTTGGGTTCGAACTTTGCAAGCAGTTTTCTCAGGTTCTATGGGACCAAACTGGCTGAAATTTTGTAATAGTGATAAGAATCGCTATCCAAATCGAATTCAGTCACAAAAGCTCCATTAAGTTGTATTTTTAGAAAAACCATCTTTTTTATGGAGGCTAATTTGAGACTTGGATTCGAACTTTGCAAGCAGTTTTTTCAGGTTTTATGGGACCAAACGGGCTGAAATATTGGAATAGTGATAAGAATCGCTATCCAAATCGAATTCAGTCACAAAATCTCCATAAAGTTGTATTATTAGAAAAATTATGATTTTTATGGAAGCTAATTAGAGACTTGGGTTCGAACTTTGGAAGCAGTTTTCTCCGGTGCTATGGGACCACACTGGCTGAAATTTTGAAATAGTGATAAGAATCGCGATCCAAATCGAATTCAGTCACAAAATCTCCATTAAGTTGTATTTTTAGAAAAATTATGAATTTTATGGACGCTCATTTCAGACTTGGGTTCGGACTTTGGAAGCTGTTTTCTCTGGTTCTATGGGACCAAATTGGCTGAAATTTAGGAAAAGTGATAAAAAGCATGGTACAAATCGAAATCAGTCACAAAATCACCATACATTTGTATTTTAAGAAAAATCATCTTCTTTATGGAGGCCAATTTGAGACTTGGGTTCGAACTTTGCCAGCAGTTTTTTCAGGTTTTATGGGACCAAACGGGCTGAAATATTGGAATAGTGATAAGAATCGCTATCCAAATCGAATTCAGTCACAAAATCTCCATAAAGTTGTATTATTAGAAAAATTATGCCTTTTATGGAAGCTAATTAGAGACTTGGGTTCGAATTTTGGAAGCAGTTTTCTTCGGTTCTATGGGACCACACTGGCTGAAATTTTGAAATAGTGATAAGAATCGCTATCCAAATCGAATTCAGTCACAAAATCTCCATAAAGTTGTATTTTTAGAAAAATTATGATTTTTATGGACGCTAATTTCAGACTTGAGTTCTTACTTTGAAAGCAGTTTTCTCAGGTTCTATGGGACCAAATGGGCTGAAATTTAGGAAAAGTGATAAAAAGCACGGTACAAATTGAAATCAGTCACAGAATCACCATACATTTGTATTTTAAGAAAAATCAAATGTGATTTTTATGGAGGCTAATTTGAGACTTGGGGTCGAACTTTGCAAGCAGTTTTCTCAGGTTTTATGGGACCAAGCGGGCTGAAATATATGAATAGTGATAAGAATATTTATCCAAATCGAACTCAGTCACAAAATCTCCATGAAGTTTTTTTTTAGAAAAACCATCTTTTTTATGGAGGCTAATTTGAGACTTGGGTTCGAACTTTGCAAGCAGTTTTTTCAGGTTTTATGGGACCAAACGGGCTGAAATTTTGTAATAGTGATAAGAATCGCTATCCAAATCGAATTCAGTCACAAAATCTCCATAAAGTTGTATTTTTAGAAAAATTTCAATTTTTTTGGACGCTAATTTCAGACTTGGGTTCGAACTTTGGAAGCAGTTTTCTCAGGTTCTATGGGACCAAATTGGCTGATATTTAGGAAAAGTGATAAGAAGCATGGTACAAATTGAAACCAGTCACAAAATCACCATACATTTGTATTTTAAGAAAAATCATCCTTTTTATGGAGGCTAATTTGAGACTTGGGTTCGAACTTTGCAAGCAGTTTTTTCAGGTTTTATGGGACCAAACGGGCTGAAATTTTGTAATAGTGATAAAAATCGCAATTCAAATCGAATTCAGTCACAAAATCTCCATAAAATTGTATTTTTAGAAAAACCATCTTTTTTATGGAGGCTAATATGAGACTTGGGTTCGAACTTTGCAAGCAGTTTTTTCAGGTTTTATGGGACCAAACGGGCTGAAATATTGGAATAGTGATAAGAATCGCTATCCAAATCGAATTCAGTCACAAAATCACCATAAATTTGTATTTTAAGAAAAATCATCTTCTTTATGGAGGCCAATTTGAGACTTGGGGTCGAACTTTGCAAGCAGTTTTCTCAGGTTTTATGGGACCAAGCGGGCTGAAATATTGGAATAGTGATAAAAATTGCCATTCAAATCGAATTCAGTCACAAAATCTCCATTAAGTTGTATTTTTAGAAAAATTTTGTCTTTTATGTAAGCTAATTAGATACTTGGGTTCGAACTTTTTTATGGAGGCTTATTTGAGACTTGGGTTCGAACTTTGCCAAGCAGTTTTCTCAGGTTCTATGGGACCAAACTGGCTGAAATTTTGTAATAGTGATAAGAATCGCTATCCAAATCGAATTCAGTCACAAAATCTCCATAAAGTTGTATTTTTAGAAAAATTATGATTTTTATGGACGCTAATTTCAGACTTGGGTTCGGACTTTGGAAGCAGTTTTCTCAGGTTCTATGGGAGCAAATTGGCTGAAATTTAGGAAAAGTGATAAGAAGCATGGTACAAATCGAAATCAGTAACAAAATCACCATACATTTGTATTTTTAGAAATATCATCTTTTTTATGGAGACTAATTTCAGACTTGGGTTCGAACTTTGCAAGCAGTTTTCTCAGGTTCTATGGGACCAAACTGGCTGAAATTTTGTAATAGTGATAAAAATCGCTATTCAAATCGAATTCAGTCACAAAATCTCCATAAAATTGTATTTTTAGAAAAACCATCTTTTTTATGGAGGCTAATTTGAGACTTGTATTCGAACTTTTCAAGCAGTTTTTTCAGGTTTTATGGGACCAAACGGGCTGAAATATTGGAATAGTGATAAGAATCGCTATCCAAATCGAATTCAGTCACAAAATCTCCATAAAGTTGTATTATTAGAAAAATTATGATTTTTATGGAAGCTAATTAGAGACTTGGGTTCGAACTTTGGAAGCAGTTTTCTCAGGTTTTATTGGACCAAACGGGCTGAAATATTGGAATAGTGATAAGAATCTTTATCCATATCGAACTCAGTCACAAAATCTCCATAAAGTTGTATTTTTAGAAAAAATATGATTTTTATGGACGCTATTTTCAGACTTGGGTTCGGACTTTGGAAGCAGTTATCTCAGGTTCTATGGGACCAAATTGGCTGAAATTTAGGAAAAGTGATAAGAAGCATGGTACAAATCGAATTCAGTCACAAAATCTCCATAAAGTTGTATTTTTAGAAAAATTATGATTTTTATGGAAGCTAATTTCAGACTTGGGTTCGAACTTTGCAAGCAGTTTTTTCAGGTTCTATGGGACCAAACTGGCTGAAATTTTGTAATAGTGATAAAAATCGCCATTCAAATCGAATTCAGTCACAAAATCTCCATAAAGTTGTATTTTTAGAAAAATTTCGATTTTTATGGAAGCTAATTTCTGACTTGGGTTCGAACTTTGCAAGCAGTTTTCTCAGGTTTTATTGGACCAAACGGGCTGAAATATTGGAATAGTGATAAGAATCGCTATCCAAATCGAATTCAGTCACAAAATCTCCATAAAGTTGTATTTTAAGAAAAATTTCAATTTTTTTGGACGCTAATTTCAGACTTGGGTTCGAACTTTGGAAGCTGTTTTCTCTGGTTCTATGGGACCAAATTGGCTGAAATTTAGGAAAAGTGATAAAAAGCATGGTACAAATCGAAATCAGTCACAAAATCACCATACATTTGTATTTTAAGAAAAATCATCTTCTTTATGGAGGCCAATTTGAGACTTGGGTTCGAACTTTGCCAGCAGTTTTTTCAGGTTTTATGGGACCAAACGGGCTGAAATATTGGAATAGTGATAAGAATAGCTATCCAAATCGAATTCAGTCACAAAATCTCCATAAAGTTGTATTATTAGAAAAATTATGACTTTTATGGAAGCTAATTAGAGACTTGGTTTCGAATTTTGGAAGCAGTTTTCTTCGGTTCTATGGGACCACACTGGCTGAAATTTTGAAATAGTGATAAGAATCGCTATCCAAATCGAAATCAGTCACAAAATCTCCATAAAGTTGTATTTTTAGAAAAATTATGATTTTTATGGACGCTAATTTCAGACTTGAGTTCTTACTTTGAAAGCAGTTTTCTCAGGTTCTATGGGACCAAATGGGCTGAAATTTAGGAAAAGTGATAAAAAACACGGTACAAATTGAAATCAGTCACAGAATCACCATACATTTGTATTTTAAGAAAAATCAAATGTGATTTTTATGGAGGCTAATTTGAGACTTGGGGTCGAACTTTGCAAGCAGTTTTCTCAGGTTTTATGGGACCAAGCGGGCTGAAATATATGAATAGTGATAAGAATATTTATCCAAATCGAACTCAGTCACAAAATCTCCATGAAGTTTTTTTTTAGAAAAACCATCTTTTTTATGGAGGCTAATTTGAGACTTGGGTTCGAACTTTGCAAGCAGTTTTTTCAGGTTTTATGGGACCAAACGGGCTGAAATTTTGTAATAGTGATAAGAATCGCTATCCAAATCGAACTCAGTCACAAAATCTCCATAAAGTTGTATTTTTAGAAAAATTTCAATTTTTTTGGACGCTAATTTCAGACTTGGGTTCGAACTTTGGAAGCAGTTTTCTCAGGTTCTATGGGACCAAATTGGCTGATATTTAGGAAAAGTGATAAGAAGCATGGTACAAATTGAAACCAGTCACAAAATCACCATACATTTGTATTTTAAGAAAAATCATCCTTTTTATGGAGGCTAATTTGAGACTTGGGTTCGAACTTTGCAAGCAGTTTTCTCAGGTTTTATGGGACCAAGCGGGCTGAAATATTGGAATAGTGATAAGAATATTTATACAAACCGAACTCAGTCACAAAATCTCCATAAAGTTGTATTTTTAGAAAAACCATCTTTTTTATGGAGGCTAATTTGAGACTTGGGTTCGAACTTTGCAAGCAGTTTTTTCAGGTTTTATGGGACCAAACGGGCTGAAATTTTGTAATAGTGATAAAAATCGCAATTCAAATCGAATTCAGTCACAAAATCTCCATAAAATTGTATTTTTAGAAAAACCATCTTTTTTATGGAGGCTAATTTGAGACTTGGGTTCGAACTTTGCAAGCAGTTTTTTCAGGTTTTATGGGACCAAACGGGCTGAAATATTGGAATAGTGATAAGAATCGCTATCCAAATCAAATTCAGTCACAAAATCACCATAAATTTGTATTTTAAGAAAAACCATCTTTTTTATGGAGGCTAATTTGAGACTTGGATTCGAACTTTGCAAGCAGTTTTTTCAGGTTTTATGGGACCAAACGGGCTGAAATATTGGAATAGTGATAAGAATCGCTATCCAAATCGAATTCAGTCACAAAATCTCCATAAAGTTGTATTATTAGAAAAATTATGATTTTTATGGAAGCTAATTAGAGACTTGGGTTCGAACTTTGGAAGCAGTTTTCTCCGGTGCTATGGGACCAAATTGGCTGAAATTTAGGAAAAGTGATAAAAAGCATGGTACAAATCGAAATCAGTCACAAAATCACCATACATTTGTATTTTAAGAAAAATCATCTTCTTTATGGAGGCCAATTTCAGACTTGGGTTCGAACTTTGCAAGCAGTTTTTTCAGGTTCTATGGGACCAAACTGGCTGAAATTTTGTAATAGTGATAAAAATCGCCATTCAAATCGAATTCAGTCACAAAATCTCCATAAAGTAGTATTTTTAGAAAAATTTCGATTTTTATGGAAGCTAATTTCTGACTTGGGTTCGAACTTTGCAAGCAGTTTTCTCAGGTTTTATTGGACCAAACGGGCTGAAATTTTGTAATAGTGATAAGAATCGCTATCCAAATCGAATTCAGTCACAAAATCTCCATAAAGTTGTATTTTAAGAAAAATTTCAATTTTTTTGGACGCTAATTTCAGACTTGGGTTCGAAATTTGGAAGCAGTTTTCTCAGGTTCTATGGGACCAAATTGGCTGATATTTAGGAAAAGTGATAAGAAGCATGGTACAAATTGAAATCAGTCACAAAATCACCATACATTTGTATTTTAAGAAAAATCATCCTTTTTATGGAGGCTAATTTGAGACTTGGGTTCGAACTTTGCAAGCAGTTTTCTCAGGTTTTATGGGACCAAACTGGCTGAAATATTGGAATAGTGATAAGAATCGCTATCCAAATCGAATTCAGTCACAAAATCTCCATAAAGTTGTATTATTAGAAAAATTATGACTTTTATGGAAGCTAATTAGAGACTTGGGTTCGAACTTTGGAAGCAGTTTTTTCAGGTTCTATGGGACCAAATAAGCTGAAATTTAGGAAAAGTGATAAAAAGCACGGTACAAATTGAAATAAGTCACAAAATCACCATACATTTGTATTTTAAGAAAAATCACATTTTTATGGAGGCTAATTTGAGACTTGGGGTCGAACTTTGCAAGCAGTTTTCTCAGGTTCTATGGAACCAAATTGGCTGAAATTTAGGAAAAATGATAAGAAGCATGGTACCAATCGAAATCAGTCACAAAATCACCATACATTTGTATTTTAAGAAGAATCATCTTTTTTATGGAGGCTAATTTGAGACTTGGGTTCGAACTTTGCAAGCAGTTTTCTCAGGTTCTATGGGACCAAACTGGCTGAAATTTTGTAATAGTGATAAGAATCGCTATCCAAATCGAATTCAATCAAAAAAGCTCCATTAAGTTGTATTTTTAGAAAAATTATGATTTTTATGGACGCTAATTTCAGACTTGGGTTCGGACTTTGGAAGCAGTTTTCTCAGGTTCTATGGGACCAAATTGGCTGAAATTTAGGAAAAGTGATAAAAAGCACGGTACAAATTGAAATCAGTCACAAAATCACCATACATTTGTATTTTAAGAAAAATCACATTTTTATGGAGGCTAATTTGAGACTTGGGGTCGAATTTTGCAAGCAGTTTTCTCAGGTTTTATGGGACCAAGCTGGCTGAAATATTGGAATAGTGATAAGAATATTTATCCAAACCGAACTCAGTCACAAAATCTCCATAAAGTTGTATTTTTAGAAAAACCATCTTTTTTATGGAGGCTAATTTGAGACTTGGGTTCGAACTTTGCAAGCAGTTTTTTCAGGTTTTATGGGACCAAACGGGCTGAAATTTTGTAATAGTGATAAAAATCGCAATTCAAATCGAATTCAGTCACAAAATCTCCATAAAATTGTATTTTTAGAAAAACCATCTTTTTTATGGAGGCTAATTCGAGACTTGGGTTCGAACTTTGCAAGCAGTTTTTTCAGGTTTTATGGGACCAAACGGGCTGAAATATTGGAACAGTGATAAGAATCGCTATCCAAATCGAATTCAGTCACAAAATCTCTATAAAGTTGTATTATTAGAAAAATTATGACTTTTATGGAAGCTTATTAGAGACTTGGGTTCGAACTTTGGAAGCAATTTTCTCCGGTTCTATGGGACCACACTGGCTGAAATTTTGAAATAGTGATAAGAATCGCTATCCAAATCGAATTCAGTCACAAAATCTCCATTAAGTTGTATTTTTAGAAAAATTATGAATTTTATGGACGCTCATTTCAGACTTGGGTTCGGACTTTGGAAGCTGTTTTCTCTGGTTCTATGGGACCAAATTGGCTGAAATTTAGGAAAAGTGATAAGAAGCATGGTACAAATCGAAATCAATCACAAAATCACCATATATTTGTATTTAAAGAAAAATCATCTTTTTTATGGAGGCTAATTTGAGACTTGGGTTCGAACTTTGCAAGCAGTTTTCTCAGGTTCTATGGGACCAAACTGGCTGAAATTTTGTAATAGTGATAAGAATCGCTATCCAAATCGAATTCAGTCACAAAATCTCCATAAAGTTGTATTTTTAGAAAAATTATGATTTTTATGGACGCTAATTTCAGACTTGGGTTCGGACTTTGGAAGCAGTTTTCTCAGGTTCTATGGGAGCAAATTGGCTGAAATTTAGGAAAAGTTATAAGAAGCATGGTACAAATCGAAATCAGTAACAAAATCACCATACATTTGTATTTTTAGAAAAATTATCTTTTTTATGGAGACTAATTTGAGACTTGGGTTCGAACTTTGCAAGCAGTTTTCTCAGGTTCTATGGGACCAAACTGGCTGAAATTTTGTAATTGTGATAAAAATCGCTATTCAAATCGAATTCAGTCACAAAATCTCCATAAAATTGTATTTTTAGAAAATCCATCTTTTTTATGGAGGCTTATTTGAGACTTGGGTTCGAACTTTGCAAGCAGTTTTTTCAGGTTTTATGGGACCAAACGGGCTGAAATATTGGAATAGTGATAAGAATCGCTATCCAAATCGAATTCAGTCACAAAATCACCATAAATTTGTATTTTAAGAAAAATCATCTTCTATATGGAGGCCAATTTGAGACTTGGGCTCGAACTTTGTAAGCAGTTTTCTCAGGTTCTATGGGACCAAACTGGCTGAAATTTTGTAATAGTGATAAGAATCGCTATCCAAATCGAATTCAGTCACAAAATCTCCATAAAGTTGTATTTTTAGAAAAATTATGATTTTTATGGACGCTAATTTCAGACTTGGGTTCGGACTTTGGAAGCAGTTTTCTCAGGTTCTATGGGAGCAAATTGGCTGAAATTTAGGAAAAGTGATAAGAAGCATGGTACAAATCGAAATCAGTAACAAAATCACCATACATTTGTATTTTTAGAAATATCATCTTTTTTATGGAGACTAATTTCAGACTTGGGTTCGAACTTTGCAAGCAGTTTTCTCAGGTTCTATGGGACCAAACTGGCTGAAATTTTGTAATAGTGATAAAAATCGCTATTCAAATCGAATTCAGTCACAAAATCTCCATAAAATTGTATTTTTAGAAAAACCATCTTTTTTATGGAGGCTAATTTGAGACTTGTATTCGAACTTTTCAAGCAGTTTTTTCAGGTTTTATGGGACCAAACGGGCTGAAATATTGGAATAGTGATAAGAATCGCTATCCAAATCGAATTCAGTCACAAAATCTCCATAAAGTTGTATTATTAGAAAAATTATGATTTTTATGGAAGCTAATTAGAGACTTGGGTTCGAACTTTGGAAGCAGTTTTCTCAGGTTTTATTGGACCAAACGGGCTGAAATATTGGAATAGTGATAAGAATCTTTATCCATATCGAACTCAGTCACAAAATCTCCATAAAGTTGTATTTTTAGAAAAAATATGATTTTTATGGACGCTATTTTCAGACTTGGGTTCGGACTTTGGAAGCAGTTATCTCAGGTTCTATGGGACCAAATTGGCTGAAATTTAGGAAAAGTGATAAGAAGCATGGTACAAATCGAATTCAGTCACAAAATCTCCATAAAGTTGTATTTTTAGAAAAATTATGATTTTTATGGAAGCTAATTTCAGACTTGGGTTCGAACTTTGCAAGCAGTTTTTTCAGGTTCTATGGGACCAAACTGGCTGAAATTTTGTAATAGTGATAAAAATCGCCATTCAAATCGAATTCAGTCACAAAATCTCCATAAAGTTGTATTTTTAGAAAAATTTCGATTTTTATGGAAGCTAATTTCTGACTTGGGTTCGAACTTTGCAAGCAGTTTTCTCAGGTTTTATTGGACCAAACGGGCTGAAATATTGGAATAGTGATAAGAATCGCTATCCAAATCGAATTCAGTCACAAAATCTCCATAAAGTTGTATTTTAAGAAAAATTTCAATTTTTTTGGACGCTAATTTCAGACTTGGGTTCGAACTTTGGAAGCTGTTTTCTCTGGTTCTATGGGACCAAATTGGCTGAAATTTAGGAAAAGTGATAAAAAGCATGGTACAAATCGAAATCAGTCACAAAATCACCATACATTTGTATTTTAAGAAAAATCATCTTCTTTATGGAGGCCAATTTGAGACTTGGGTTCGAACTTTGCCAGCAGTTTTTTCAGGTTTTATGGGACCAAACGGGCTGAAATATTGGAATAGTGATAAGAATAGCTATCCAAATCGAATTCAGTCACAAAATCTCCATAAAGTTGTATTATTAGAAAAATTATGACTTTTATGGAAGCTAATTAGAGACTTGGTTTCGAATTTTGGAAGCAGTTTTCTTCGGTTCTATGGGACCACACTGGCTGAAATTTTGAAATAGTGATAAGAATCGCTATCCAAATCGAAATCAGTCACAAAATCTCCATAAAGTTGTATTTTTAGAAAAATTATGATTTTTATGGACGCTAATTTCAGACTTGAGTTCTTACTTTGAAAGCAGTTTTCTCAGGTTCTATGGGACCAAATGGGCTGAAATTTAGGAAAAGTGATAAAAAACACGGTACAAATTGAAATCAGTCACAGAATCACCATACATTTGTATTTTAAGAAAAATCAAATGTGATTTTTATGGAGGCTAATTTGAGACTTGGGGTCGAACTTTGCAAGCAGTTTTCTCAGGTTTTATGGGACCAAGCGGGCTGAAATATATGAATAGTGATAAGAATATTTATCCAAATCGAACTCAGTCACAAAATCTCCATGAAGTTTTTTTTTAGAAAAACCATCTTTTTTATGGAGGCTAATTTGAGACTTGGGTTCGAACTTTGCAAGCAGTTTTTTCAGGTTTTATGGGACCAAACGGGCTGAAATTTTGTAATAGTGATAAGAATCGCTATCCAAATCGAACTCAGTCACAAAATCTCCATAAAGTTGTATTTTTAGAAAAATTTCAATTTTTTTGGACGCTAATTTCAGACTTGGGTTCGAACTTTGGAAGCAGTTTTCTCAGGTTCTATGGGACCAAATTGGCTGATATTTAGGAAAAGTGATAAGAAGCATGGTACAAATTGAAACCAGTCACAAAATCACCATACATTTGTATTTTAAGAAAAATCATCCTTTTTATGGAGGCTAATTTGAGACTTGGGTTCGAACTTTGCAAGCAGTTTTCTCAGGTTTTATGGGACCAAGCGGGCTGAAATATTGGAATAGTGATAAGAATATTTATACAAACCGAACTCAGTCACAAAATCTCCATAAAGTTGTATTTTTAGAAAAACCATCTTTTTTATGGAGGCTAATTTGAGACTTGGGTTCGAACTTTGCAAGCAGTTTTTTCAGGTTTTATGGGACCAAACGGGCTGAAATTTTGTAATAGTGATAAAAATCGCAATTCAAATCGAATTCAGTCACAAAATCTCCATAAAATTGTATTTTTAGAAAAACCATCTTTTTTATGGAGGCTAATTTGAGACTTGGGTTCGAACTTTGCAAGCAGTTTTTTCAGGTTTTATGGGACCAAACGGGCTGAAATATTGGAATAGTGATAAGAATCGCTATCCAAATCAAATTCAGTCACAAAATCACCATAAATTTGTATTTTAAGAAAAACCATCTTTTTTATGGAGGCTAATTTGAGACTTGGATTCGAACTTTGCAAGCAGTTTTTTCAGGTTTTATGGGACCAAACGGGCTGAAATATTGGAATAGTGATAAGAATCGCTATCCAAATCGAATTCAGTCACAAAATCTCCATAAAGTTGTATTATTAGAAAAATTATGATTTTTATGGAAGCTAATTAGAGACTTGGGTTCGAACTTTGGAAGCAGTTTTCTCCGGTGCTATGGGACCAAATTGGCTGAAATTTAGGAAAAGTGATAAAAAGCATGGTACAAATCGAAATCAGTCACAAAATCACCATACATTTGTATTTTAAGAAAAATCATCTTCTTTATGGAGGCCAATTTCAGACTTGGGTTCGAACTTTGCAAGCAGTTTTTTCAGGTTCTATGGGACCAAACTGGCTGAAATTTTGTAATAGTGATAAAAATCGCCATTCAAATCGAATTCAGTCACAAAATCTCCATAAAGTAGTATTTTTAGAAAAATTTCGATTTTTATGGAAGCTAATTTCTGACTTGGGTTCGAACTTTGCAAGCAGTTTTCTCAGGTTTTATTGGACCAAACGGGCTGAAATTTTGTAATAGTGATAAGAATCGCTATCCAAATCGAATTCAGTCACAAAATCTCCATAAAGTTGTATTTTAAGAAAAATTTCAATTTTTTTGGACGCTAATTTCAGACTTGGGTTCGAAATTTGGAAGCAGTTTTCTCAGGTTCTATGGGACCAAATTGGCTGATATTTAGGAAAAGTGATAAGAAGCATGGTACAAATTGAAATCAGTCACAAAATCACCATACATTTGTATTTTAAGAAAAATCATCCTTTTTATGGAGGCTAATTTGAGACTTGGGTTCGAACTTTGCAAGCAGTTTTCTCAGGTTTTATGGGACCAAACTGGCTGAAATATTGGAATAGTGATAAGAATCGCTATCCAAATCGAATTCAGTCACAAAATCTCCATAAAGTTGTATTATTAGAAAAATTATGACTTTTATGGAAGCTAATTAGAGACTTGGGTTCGAACTTTGGAAGCAGTTTTTTCAGGTTCTATGGGACCAAATAAGCTGAAATTTAGGAAAAGTGATAAAAAGCACGGTACAAATTGAAATAAGTCACAAAATCACCATACATTTGTATTTTAAGAAAAATCACATTTTTATGGAGGCTAATTTGAGACTTGGGGTCGAACTTTGCAAGCAGTTTTCTCAGGTTCTATGGAACCAAATTGGCTGAAATTTAGGAAAAATGATAAGAAGCATGGTACCAATCGAAATCAGTCACAAAATCACCATACATTTGTATTTTAAGAAGAATCATCTTTTTTATGGAGGCTAATTTGAGACTTGGGTTCGAACTTTGCAAGCAGTTTTCTCAGGTTCTATGGGACCAAACTGGCTGAAATTTTGTAATAGTGATAAGAATCGCTATCCAAATCGAATTCAATCAAAAAAGCTCCATTAAGTTGTATTTTTAGAAAAATTATGATTTTTATGGACGCTAATTTCAGACTTGGGTTCGGACTTTGGAAGCAGTTTTCTCAGGTTCTATGGGACCAAATTGGCTGAAATTTAGGAAAAGTGATAAAAAGCACGGTACAAATTGAAATCAGTCACAAAATCACCATACATTTGTATTTTAAGAAAAATCACATTTTTATGGAGGCTAATTTGAGACTTGGGGTCGAATTTTGCAAGCAGTTTTCTCAGGTTTTATGGGACCAAGCTGGCTGAAATATTGGAATAGTGATAAGAATATTTATCCAAACCGAACTCAGTCACAAAATCTCCATAAAGTTGTATTTTTAGAAAAACCATCTTTTTTATGGAGGCTAATTTGAGACTTGGGTTCGAACTTTGCAAGCAGTTTTTTCAGGTTTTATGGGACCAAACGGGCTGAAATTTTGTAATAGTGATAAAAATCGCAATTCAAATCGAATTCAGTCACAAAATCTCCATAAAATTGTATTTTTAGAAAAACCATCTTTTTTATGGAGGCTAATTCGAGACTTGGGTTCGAACTTTGCAAGCAGTTTTTTCAGGTTTTATGGGACCAAACGGGCTGAAATATTGGAACAGTGATAAGAATCGCTATCCAAATCGAATTCAGTCACAAAATCTCTATAAAGTTGTATTATTAGAAAAATTATGACTTTTATGGAAGCTTATTAGAGACTTGGGTTCGAACTTTGGAAGCAATTTTCTCCGGTTCTATGGGACCACACTGGCTGAAATTTTGAAATAGTGATAAGAATCGCTATCCAAATCGAATTCAGTCACAAAATCTCCATTAAGTTGTATTTTTAGAAAAATTATGAATTTTATGGACGCTCATTTCAGACTTGGGTTCGGACTTTGGAAGCTGTTTTCTCTGGTTCTATGGGACCAAATTGGCTGAAATTTAGGAAAAGTGATAAGAAGCATGGTACAAATCGAAATCAATCACAAAATCACCATATATTTGTATTTAAAGAAAAATCATCTTTTTTATGGAGGCTAATTTGAGACTTGGGTTCGAACTTTGCAAGCAGTTTTCTCAGGTTCTATGGGACCAAACTGGCTGAAATTTTGTAATAGTGATAAGAATCGCTATCCAAATCGAATTCAGTCACAAAATCTCCATAAAGTTGTATTTTTAGAAAAATTATGATTTTTATGGACGCTAATTTCAGACTTGGGTTCGGACTTTGGAAGCAGTTTTCTCAGGTTCTATGGGAGCAAATTGGCTGAAATTTAGGAAAAGTTATAAGAAGCATGGTACAAATCGAAATCAGTAACAAAATCACCATACATTTGTATTTTTAGAAAAATTATCTTTTTTATGGAGACTAATTTGAGACTTGGGTTCGAACTTTGCAAGCAGTTTTCTCAGGTTCTATGGGACCAAACTGGCTGAAATTTTGTAATTGTGATAAAAATCGCTATTCAAATCGAATTCAGTCACAAAATCTCCATAAAATTGTATTTTTAGAAAATCCATCTTTTTTATGGAGGCTTATTTGAGACTTGGGTTCGAACTTTGCAAGCAGTTTTTTCAGGTTTTATGGGACCAAACGGGCTGAAATATTGGAATAGTGATAAGAATCGCTATCCAAATCGAATTCAGTCACAAAATCACCATAAATTTGTATTTTAAGAAAAATCATCTTCTATATGGAGGCCAATTTGAGACTTGGGCTCGAACTTTGTAAGCAGTTTTCTCAGGTTCTATGGGACCAAACTGGCTGAAATTTTGTAATAGTGATAAAAATTGCCATTCAAATCGAATTCAGTCACAAAATCTCCATTAAGTTGTATTTTTAGAAAAATTATGAATTTTATGGACGCTCATTTCAGACTTGGGTTCGGACTTTGGAAGCTGTTTTCTCTGGTTCTATGGGACCAAATTGGCTGAAATTTAGGAAAAGTGATAAAAAGCACGGTACAAATTGAAATCAGTCACAAAATCACCATACATTTGTATTTTAAGAAAAATCATCTTCTTTATGGAGGCCAATTTGAGACTTGGGTTCGAACTTTGCAAGCAGTTTTTTCAGGTTCTATGGGACCAAATTGGCTGATATTTAGGAAAAGTGATAAGAAGCATGGTACAAATTGAAATCAGTCACAAAATCACCATACATTTGTATTTTAAGAAAAATCACATTTTTATGGAGGCTAATTTGAGACTTGGGGTCGAACTTTGCAAGCAGTTTTCTCAGGTTTTATGGGACCAAGCGGGCTGAAATATATGAATAGTGATAAGAATATTTATCCAAATCGAACTCAGTCACAAAATCTCCATAAAGTTTTTTTTTAGAAAAACCATCTTTTTTATGGAGGCTAATTTGAGACTTGGGTTCGAACTTTGCAAGCAGTTTTTTCAGGTTTTATGGGACCAAACGGGCTGAAATTTTGTAATAGTGATAAGAATCGCTATCCAAATCGAATTCAGTCACAAAATCTCCATAAAGTTGTATTTTAAGAAAAATTTCAATTTTTTTGGACGCTAATTTCAGACTTGGGTTCGAACTTTGGAAGCAGTTTTCTCAGGTTCTATGGGACCAAATTGGCTGATATTTAGGAAAAGTGATAAGAAGCATGGTACAAATTGAAATCAGTCACAAAATCACCATACATTTGTATTTTAAGAAAAATCATCCTTTTTATGGAGGCTAATTTGAGACTTGGGTTCGAACTTTGCAAGCAGTTTTCTCAGGTTTTATGGGACCAAACTGGCTGAAATATTGGAATAGTGATAAGAATCGCTATCCAAATCGAATTCAGTCACAAAATCTCCATAAAGTTGTATTATTAGAAAAATTATGACTTTTATGGAAGCTAATTAGAGACTTGGGTTCGAACTTTGGAAGCAGTTTTTTCAGGTTCTATGGGACCAAATAAGCTGAAATTTAGGAAAAGTGATAAAAAGCACGGTACAAATTGAAATAAGTCACAAAATCACCATACATTTGTATTTTAAGAAAAATCACATTTTTATGGAGGCTAATTTGAGACTTGGGGTCGAACTTTGCAAGCAGTTTTCTCAGGTTCTATGGAACCAAATTGGCTGAAATTTAGGAAAAATGATAAGAAGCATGGTACCAATCGAAATCAGTCACAAAATCACCATACATTTGTATTTTAAGAAGAATCATCTTTTTTATGGAGGCTAATTTGAGACTTGGGTTCGAACTTTGCAAGCAGTTTTCTCAGGTTCTATGGGACCAAACTGGCTGAAATTTTGTAATAGTGATAAGAATCGCTATCCAAATCGAATTCAATCAAAAAAGCTCCATTAAGTTGTATTTTTAGAAAAATTATGATTTTTATGGACGCTAATTTCAGACTTGGGTTCGGACTTTGGAAGCAGTTTTCTCAGGTTCTATGGGACCAAATTGGCTGAAATTTAGGAAAAGTGATAAAAAGCACGGTACAAATTGAAATCAGTCACAAAATCACCATACATTTGTATTTTAAGAAAAATCACATTTTTATGGAGGCTAATTTGAGACTTGGGGTCGAATTTTGCAAGCAGTTTTCTCAGGTTTTATGGGACCAAGCTGGCTGAAATATTGGAATAGTGATAAGAATATTTATCCAAACCGAACTCAGTCACAAAATCTCCATAAAGTTGTATTTTTAGAAAAACCATCTTTTTTATGGAGGCTAATTTGAGACTTGGGTTCGAACTTTGCAAGCAGTTTTTTCAGGTTTTATGGGACCAAACGGGCTGAAATTTTGTAATAGTGATAAAAATCGCAATTCAAATCGAATTCAGTCACAAAATCTCCATAAAATTGTATTTTTAGAAAAACCATCTTTTTTATGGAGGCTAATTCGAGACTTGGGTTCGAACTTTGCAAGCAGTTTTTCAGGTTTTATGGGACCAAACGGGCTGAAATATTGGAACAGTGATAAGAATCGCTATCCAAATCGAATTCAGTCACAAAATCTCTATAAAGTTGTATTATTAGAAAAATTATGACTTTTATGGAAGCTTATTAGAGACTTGGGTTCGAACTTTGGAAGCAATTTTCTCCGGTTCTATGGGACCACACTGGCTGAAATTTTGAAATAGTGATAAGATTCGCTATCCAAATCGAATTCAGTCACAAAATCTCCATTAAGTTGTATTTTTAGAAAAATTATGAATTTTATGGACGCTCATTTCAGACTTGGGTTCGGACTTTGGAAGCTGTTTTCTCTGGTTCTATGGGACCAAATTGGCTGAAATTTAGGAAAAGTGATAAGAAGCATGGTACAAATCGAAATCAATCACAAAATCACCATATATTTGTATTTAAAGAAAAATCATCTTTTTTATGGAGGCTAATTTGAGACTTGGGTTCGAACTTTGCAAGCAGTTTTCTCAGGTTCTATGGGACCAAACTGGCTGAAATTTTGTAATTGTGATAAAAATCGCTATTCAAATCGAATTCAGTCACAAAATCTCCATAAAATTGTATTTTTAGAAAATCCATCTTTTTTATGGAGGCTTATTTGAGACTTGGGTTCGAACTTTGCAAGCAGTTTTTTCAGGTTTTATGGGACCAAACGGGCTGAAATATTGGAATAGTGATAAGAATCGCTATCCAAATCGAATTCAGTCACAAAATCACCATAAATTTGTATTTTAAGAAAAATCATCTTCTATATGGAGGCCAATTTGAGACTTGGGCTCGAACTTTGTAAGCAGTTTTCTCAGGTTCTATGGGACCAAACTGGCTGAAATTTTGTAATAGTGATAAAAATTGCCATTCAAATCGAATTCAGTCACAAAATCTCCATTAAGTTGTATTTTTAGAAAAATTATGAATTTTATGGACGCTCATTTCAGACTTGGGTTCGGACTTTGGAAGCTGTTTTCTCTGGTTCTATGGGACCAAATTGGCTGAAATTTAGGAAAAGTGATAAAAAGCACGGTACAAATTGAAATCAGTCACAAAATCACCATACATTTGTATTTTAAGAAAAATCATCTTCTTTATGGAGGCCAATTTGAGACTTGGGTTCGAACTTTGCAAGCAGTTTTTTCAGGTTCTATGGGACCAAACTGGCTGAAATTTTGTAATAGTGATAAAAATCGCCATTCAAATCGAATTCAGTCACAAAATCTCCATAAAGTTGTATTTTTAGAAAAATTTCGATTTTTATGGAAGCTAATTTCTGACTTGGGTTCGAACTTTGCAAGCAGTTTTCTCAGGTTTTATTGGACCAAACGGGCTGAAATTTAGGAAAAGTGATAAGAAGCATGGTACAAATCGAATTCAGTCACAAAATCTCCATACATTTGTATTTTAAGAAAAATCACATTTTTATGGAGGCTAATTTGAGACTTGGGGTCGAACTTTGCAAGCAGTTTTCTCAGGTTTTATGGGACCCAGCGGGCTGAAATATATGAATAGTGATAAGAATATTTATCCAAATCGAACTCAGTCATAAAATCTCCATAAAGTTTTTTTTTAGAAAAACCATCTTTTTTATGGAGGCTAATTTGAGACTTGGGTTCGAACTTTGCAAGCAGTTTTTTCAGGTTTTATGGGACCAAACGGGCTGAAATTTTGTAATAGTGATAAGAATCGCTATCCAAATCGAATTCAGTCACAAATCTTCATAAAGTTGTATTTTAAGAAAAATTTCAATTTTTTTGGACGCTAATTTCAGACTTGGGTTCGAACTTTGGAAGCAGTTTTCTCAGGTTCTATGGGACCAAATTGGCTGATATTTAGGAAAAGTGATAAGAAGCATGGTACAAATTGAAATCAGTCACAAAATCACCATACATTTGTATTTTAAGAAAAATCATCCTTTTTATGGAGGCTAATTTGAGACTTGGGTTCGAACTTTGCAAGCAGTTTTCTCAGGTTTTATGGGACCAAACTGGCTGAAATATTGTAATAGTGATAAGAATCGCTATCCAAATCGAATTCAGTCACAAAAGCTCCATTAAGTTGTATTTTAAGAAAAATTATGATTTTTATGGACGCTAATTTCAGACTTGGGTTCGGACTTTGGAAGCAGTTTTTTCAGGTTTTATGGGACCAAACGGGCTGAAATATTGGAATAGTGATAAGAATCGCTATCCAAATCGAATTCAGTCACAAAATCTCCATAAAGTTGTATTATTAGAAAAATTATGATTTTTATGGAAGCTAATTAGAGACTTGGGTTCGAACTTTGGAAGCAGTTTTCTCCGGTGCTATGGGACCACACTGGCTGAAATTTTGAAATAGTGATAAGAATCGCGATCCAAATCGAATTCAGTCACAAAATCTCCATTAAGTTGTATTTTTAGAAAAATTATGAATTTTATGGACGCTCATTTCAGACTTGGGTTCGGACTTTGGAAGCTGTTTTCTCTGGTTCTATGGGACCAAATTGGCTGAAATTTAGGAAAAGTGATAAAAAGCATGGTACAAATCGAAATCAGTCACAAAATCACCATACATTTGTATTTTAAGAAAAATCATCTTCTTTATGGAGGCCAATTTGAGACTTGGGTTCGAACTTTGCAAGCAGTTTTTTCAGGTTCTATGGGACCAAACTGGCTGAAATTTTGTAATAGTGATAAAAATCGCCATTCAAATCGAATTCAGTCACAAAATCTCCATAAAGTTGTATTTTTAGAAAAATTTCGATTTTTATGGAAGCTAATTTCTGACTTGGGTTCGAACTTTGCAAGCAGTTTTCTCAGGTTTTATTGGACCAAACGGGCTGAAATATTGGAATAGTGATAAGAATCTTTATCCATATCGAACTCAGTCACAAAATTTCCATAAAGTTGTATTTTTAGAAAAAATATGATTTTTATGGACGCTATTTTCAGACTTGGGTTCGGACTTTGGAAGCAGTTATCTCAGGTTCTATGGGACCAAATTGGCTGAAATTTAGGAAAAGTGATAAGAAGCATGGTACAAATCGAATTCAGTCACAAAATCTCCATAAAGTTGTATTTTTAGAAAAATTTCGATTTTTATGGAAGCTAATTTCTGACTTGGGTTCGAACTTTGCAAGCAGTTTTCTCAGGTTTTATTGGACCAAACGGGCTGAAATATTGGAATAGTGATAAGAATCTTTATCCATATCGAACTCAGTCACAAAATCTCCATAAAGTTTTATTTTTAGAAAAATTATGATTTTTATGGAAGCTAATTTCAGACTTGGGTTCGAACTTTGCAAGCAGTTTTTTCAGGTTCTATGGGACCAAACTGGCTGAAATTTTGTAATAGTGATAAAAATCGCCATTCAAATCGAATTCAGTCACAAAATCTCCATAAAGTAGTATTTTTAGAAAAATTTCGATTTTTATGGAAGCTAATTTCTGACTTGGGTTCGAACTTTGCAAGCAGTTTTCTCAGGTTTTATTGGACCAAACGGGCTGAAATATTGGAATAGTGATAAGAATCTTTATCCATATCGAACTCAGTCACAAAATCTCCATAAAGTTTTTTTTTAGAAAAACCATCTTTTTTATGGAGGCTAATTTGAGACTTGGGTTCGAACTTTGCAAGCAGTTTTTTCAGGTTTTATGGGACCAAACGGGCTGAAATTTTGTAATAGTGATAAGAATCGCTATCCAAATCGAATTCAGTCACAAATCTCCATAAAGTTGTATTTTAAGAAAAATTTCAATTTTTTTGGACGCTAATTTCAGACTTGGGTTCGAACTTTGGAAGCAGTTTTCTCAGGTTCTATGGGACCAAATTGGCTGATATTTAGGAAAAGTGATAAGAAGCATGGTACAAATTGAAATCAGTCACAAAATCACCATACATTTGTATTTTAAGAAAAATCACATTTTTATGGAGGCTAATTTGAGACTTGGGGTCGAACTTTGGAAGCAGTTTTCTCAGGTTTTATGGGACCAAGCGGGCTGAAATATATGAATAGTGATAAGAATATTTATCCAAATCGAACTCAGTCACAAAATCTCCATAAAGTTTTTTTTTAGAAAAACCATCTTTTTTATGGAGGCTAATTTGAGACTTGGGTTCGAACTTTGCTAGCAGTTTTTTCAGGTTTTATGGGACCAAACGGGCTGAAATTTTGTAATAGTGATAAGAATCGCTATCCAAATCGAATTCAGTCACAAAATCTCCATAAAGTTGTATTTTAAGAAAAATTTCAATTTTTTTGGACGCTAATTTCAGACTTGGGTTCGAACTTTGGAAGCAGTTTTCTCAGGTTCTATGGGACCAAATTGGCTGATATTTAGGAAAAGTGATAAGAAGCATGGTACAAATTGAAATCAGTCACAAAATCACCATACATTTGTATTTTAAGAAAAATCATCCTTTTTATGGAGGCTAATTTGAGACTTGGGTTCGAACTTTGCAAGCAGTTTTCTCAGGTTTTATGTGACCAAACTGGCTGAAATATTGGAATAGTGATAAGAATCGCTATCCAAATCGAATTCAGTCACAAAATCTCCATAAAGTTGTATTATTAGAAAAATTATGACTTTTATGGAAGCTAATTAGAGACTTGGGTTCGAACTTTGGAAGCAGTTTTTTCAGGTTCTATGGGACCAAATAAGCTGAAATTTAGGAAAAGTGATAAAAAGCACGGTACAAATTGAAATAAGTCACAAAATCACCATACATTTGTATTTTAAGAAAAATCACATTTTTATGGAGGCTAATTTGAGACTTGGGGTCGAACTTTGCAAGCAGTTTTCTCAGGTTCTATGGAACCAAATTGGCTGAAATTTAGGAAAAATGATAAGAAGCATGGTACCAATCGAAATCAGTCACAAAATCACCATACATTTGTATTTTAAGAAGAATCATCTTTTTTATGGAGGCTAATTTGAGACTTGGGTTCGAACTTTGCAAGCAGTTTTCTCAGGTTCTATGGGACCAAACTGGCTGAAATTTTGTGATAGTGATAAGAATCGCTATCCAAATCGAATTCAGTCACAAAAGCTCCATTAAGTTGTATTTTTAGAAAAATTATGATTTTTTTGGACGCTAATTTCAGACTTGGGTTCGGACTTTGGAAGCAGTTTTCTCAGGTTCTATGGGACCAAATTGGCTGAAATTTAGGAAAAGTGATAAAAAGCACGGTACAAATTGAAATCAGTCACAAAATCACCATACATTTGTATTTTAAGAAAAATCACATTTTTATGGAGGCTAATTTGAGACTTGGGGTCGAATTTTGCAAGCAGTTTTCTCAGGTTTTATGGGACCAAGCTGGCTGAAATATTGGAATAGTGATAAGAATATTTATCCAAACCGAACTCAGTCACAAAATCTCCATAAAGTTGTATTTTTAGAAAAACCATCTTTTTTATGGAGGCTAATTTGAGACTTGGGTTCGAACTTTGCAAGCAGTTTTTTCAGGTTTTATGGGACCAAACGGGCTGAAATTTTGTAATAGTGATAAAAATCGCAATTCAAATCGAATTCAGTCACAAAATCTCCATAAAATTGTATTTTTAGAAAAACCATCTTTTTTATGGAGGCTAATTTGAGACTTGGGTTCGAACTTTGCAAGCAGTTTTCTCAGGTTCTATGGGACCAAACTGGCTGAAATTTTGTAATAGTGATAAAAATCGCTATTCAAATCGAATTCAGTCACAAAATCTCCATAAAATTGTATTTTTAGAAAAACCATCTTTTTTATGGAGGCTAATTTGAGACTTGGATTCGAACTTTGCAAGCAGTTTTTTCAGGTTTTATGGGACCAAACGGGCTGAAATATTGGAATAGTGATAAGAATCGCTATCCATATCGAATTCAGTCACAAAATCTCCATAAAGTTGTATTATTAGAAAAATTATGATTTTTATGGAAGCTAATTAGAGACTTGGGTTCGAACTTTGGAAGCAGTTTTCTCCGGTTCTATGGGACCACACTGGCTGAAATTTTGAAATAGTGATAAGAATCGCGATCCAAATCGAATTCAGTCACAAAATCTCCATTAAGTTGTATTTTTAGAAAAATTATGAATTTTATGGACGCTCATTTCAGACTTGGGTTCGGACTTTGGAAGCTGTTTTCTCTGGTTCTATGGGACCAAATTGGCTGAAATTTAGGAAAAGTGATAAAAAGCATGGTACAAATCGAAATCAGTCACAAAATTACCATACATTTGTATTTTAAGAAAAATCATCTTCTTTATGGAGGCCAATTTGAGACTTGGGTTCGAACTTTGCAAGCAGTTTTTTCAGGTTCTATGGGACCAAACTGGCTGAAATTTTGTAATAGTGATAAAAATCGCCATTCAAATCGAATTCAGTCACAAAATCTCCATAAAGTTGTATTTTTAGAAAAATTTCGATTTTTATGGAAGCTAATTTCTGACTTGGGTTCGAACTTTGCAAGCAGTTTTCTCAGGTTTTATTGGACCAAACGCGCTGAAATTTAGGAAAAGTGATAAGAAGCATGGTACAAATCGAATTCAGTCACAAAATCTCCATACATTTGTATTTTAAGAAAAATCACATTTTTATGGAGGCTAATTTGAGACTTGGGGTCGAACTTTGCAAGCAGTTTTCTCAGGTTTTATGGGACCCAGCGGGCTGAAATATATGAATAGTGATAAGAATATTTATCCAAATCGAACTCAGTCACAAAATCTCCATAAAGTTTTTTTTTAGAAAAACCATCTTTTTTATGGAGGCTAATTTGAGACTTGGATTCGAACTTTGCAAGCAGTTTTTTCAGGTTTTATGGGACCAAACGGGCTGAAATTTTGTAATAGTGATAAGAATCGCTATCCATATCGAATTCAGTCACAAAATCTCCATAAAGTTGTATTATTAGAAAAATTATGATTTTTATGGAAGCTAATTAGAGACTTGGGTTCGAACTTTGGAAGCAGTTTTCTCCGGTTCTATGGGACCACACTGGCTGAAATTTTGAAATAGTGATAAGAATCGCGATCCAAATCGAATTCAGTCACAAAATCTCCATTAAGTTGTATTTTTAGAAAAATTATGAATTTTATGGACGCTCATTTCAGACTTGGGTTCGGACTTTGGAAGCTGTTTTCTCTGGTTCTATGGGACCAAATTGGCTGAAATTTAGGAAAAGTGATAAAAAGCATGGTACAAATCGAAATCAGTCACAAAATCACCATACATTTGTATTTTAAGAAAAATCACATTTTTATGGAGGCTAATTTGAGACTTGGGGTCGAATTTTGCAAGCAGTTTTCTCAGGTTTTATGGGACCAAGCTGGCTGAAATATTGGAATAGTGATAAGAATATTTATCCAAACCGAACTCAGTCACAAAATCTCCATAAAGTTGTATTTTTAGAAAAACCATCTTTTTTATGGAGGCTAATTTGAGACTTGGGTTCGAACTTTGCAAGCAGTTTTTTCAGGTTTTATGGGACCAAACGGGCTGAAATTTTGTAATAGTGATAAAAATCGCAATTCAAATCGAATTCAGTCACAAAATCTCCATAAAATTGTATTTTTAGAAAAACCATCTTTTTTATGGAGGCTAATTTGAGACTTGGGTTCGAACTTTGCAAGCAGTTTTCTCAGGTTCTATGGGACCAAACTGGCTGAAATTTTGTAATAGTGATAAAAATCGCTATTCAAATCGAATTCAGTCACAAAATCTCCATAAAATTGTATTTTTAGAAAAACCATCTTTTTTATGGAGGCTAATTTGAGACTTGGATTCGAACTTTGCAAGCAGTTTTTTCAGGTTTTATGGGACCAAACGGGCTGAAATATTGGAATAGTGATAAGAATCGCTATCCAAATCGAATTCAGTCACAAAATCTCCATAAAGTTGTATTATTAGAAAAATTATGATTTTTATGGAAGCTAATTAGAGACTTGGGTTCGAACTTTGGAAGCAGTTTTCTCCGGTTCTATGGGACCACACTGGCTGAAATTTTGAAATAGTGATAAGAATCGCGATCCAAATCGAATTCAGTCACAAAATCTCCATACATTTGTATTTTAAGAAAAATCACATTTTTATGGAGGCTAATTTGAGACTTGGGGTCGAACTTTGCAAGCAGTTTTCTCAGGTTTTATGGGACCCAGCGGGCTGAAATATATGAATAGTGATAAGAATATTTATCCAAATCGAACTCAGTCACAAAATCTCCATAAAGTTTTTTTTTAGAAAAACCATCTTTTTTATGGAGGCTAATTTGAGACTTGGGTTCGAACTTTGCAAGCAGTTTTTTCAGGTTTTATGGGACCAAACGGGCTGAAATTTTGTAATAGTGATAAGAATCGCTATCCAAATCGAATTCAGTCACAAATCTCCATAAAGTTGTATTTTAAGAAAAATTTCAATTTTTTTGGACGCTAATTTCAGACTTGGGTTCGAACTTTGGAAGCAGTTTTCTCAGGTTCTATGGGACCAAATTGGCTGATATTTAGGAAAAGTGATAAGAAGCATGGTACAAATTGAAATCAGTCACAAAATCACCATACATTTGTATTTTAAGAAAAATCATCCTTTTTATGGAGGCTAATTTGAGACTTGGGTTCGAACTTTGCAAGCAGTTTTCTCAGGTTTTATGGGACCAAACTGGCTGAAATATTGGAATAGTGATAAGAATCGCTATCCAAATCGAATTCAGTCACAAAATCTCCATAAAGTTGTATTATTAGAAAAATTATGACTTTTATGGAAGCTAATTAGAGACTTGGGTTCGAACTTTGGAAGCAGTTTTTTCAGGTTCTATGGGACCAAATAAGCTGAAATTTAGGAAAAGTGATAAAAAGCACGGTACAAATTGAAATAAGTCACAAAATCACCATACATTTGTATTTTAAGAAAAATCACATTTTTATGGAGGCTAATTTGAGTCTTGGGGTCGAACTTTGCAAGCAGTTTTCTCAGGTTCTATGGAACCAAATTGGCTGAAATTTAGGAAAAATGATAAGAAGCATGGTACAAATCGAAATCAGTCACAAAATCACCATACATTTGTATTTTAAGAAGAATCATCTTTTTTATGGAGGCTAATTTGAGACTTGGGTTCGAACTTTGCAGTCAGTTTTCTCAGGTTCTATGGGACCAAACTGGCTGAAATTTTGTAATAGTGATAAGAATCGCTATCCAAATCGAATTCAGTCACAAAAGCTCCATTAAGTTGTATTTTTAGAAAAACCATCTTTTTTATGGAGGCTAATTTGAGACTTGGATTCGAACTTTGCAAGCAGTTTTTTCAGGTTTTATGGGACCAAACGGGCTGAAATATTGGAATAGTGATAAGAATCGCTATCCAAATCGAATTCAGTCACAAAATCTCCATAAAGTTGTATTATTAGAAATATTATGATTTTTATGGAAGCTAATTAGAGACTTGGGTTCGAACTTTGGAAGCAGTTTTCTCCGGTGCTATGGGACCACACTGGCTGAAATTTTGAAATAGTGATAAGAATCGCGATCCAAATCGAATTCAGTCACAAAATCTCCATTAAGTTGTATTTTTAGAAAAATTATGAATTTTATGGACGCTCATTTCAGACTTGGGTTCGGACTTTGGAAGCTGTTTTCTCTGGTTCAATGGGACCAAATTGGCTGAAATTTAGGAAAAGTGATAAAAAGCATGGTACAAATCGAAATCAGTCACAAAATCACCATAAATTTGTATTTTAAGAAAAATCATCTTCTTTATGGAGGCCAATTTGAGACTTGGGTTCGAACTTTGCCAGCAGTTTTTTCAGGTTTTATGGGACCAAACGGGCTGAAATATTGGAATAGTGATAAGAATCGCTATCCAAATCGAATTCAGTCACAAAATCTCCATAAAGTTGTATTATTAGAAAAATTATGACTTTTATGGAAGCTAATTAGAGACTTGGGTTCGAATTTTGGAAGCAGTTTTCTTCGGTTCTATGGGACCACACTGGCTGAAATTTTGAAATAGTGATAAGAATCGCTATCCAAATCGAATTCAGTCACAAAATCTCCATAAAGTTGTATTTTTAGAAAAATTATGATTTTTATGGACGCTAATTTCAGACTTGAGTTCTTACTTTGAAAGCAGTTTTCTCAGGTTCTATGGGACCAAATCGGCTGAAATTTAGGAAAAGTGATAAAAAGCACGGTACAAATTGAAATCAGTCACAGAATCACCATACATTTGTATTTTAAGAAAAATCAAATGTGATTTTTATGGAGGCTAATTTGAGACTTGGGGTCGAACTTTGCAAGCAGTTTTCTCAGGTTTTATGGGACCAAGCGGGCTGAAATATATGAATAGTGATAAGAATATTTATCCAAATCGAACTCAGTCACAAAATCTCCATAAAGTTTTTTTTTAGAAAAACCATCTTTTTTATGGAGGCTAATTTGAGACTTGGGTTCGAACTTTGCAAGCAGTTTTCTCAGGTTCTATGGGACCAAACTGGCTGAAATTTTGTAATAGTGATAAGAATCGCTATCCAAATCGAATTCAGTCACAAAAGCTCCATTAAGTTGTATTTTTAGAAAAATTATGATTTTTTTGGACGCTAATTTCAGACTTGGGTTCGGACTTTGGAAGCAGTTTTCTCAGGTTCTATGGGACCAAATTGGCTGAAATTTAGGAAAAGTGATAAAAAGCACGGTACAAATTGAAACCAGTCACAAAATCACCATACATTTGTATTTTAAGAAAAATCATCCTTTTTATGGAGGCTAATTTGAGTCTTGGGTTCGAACTTTGCAAGCAGTTTTCTCAGGTTTTATGGGACCAAGCGGGCTGAAATATTGGAATAGTGATAAGAATATTTATCCAAACCGAACTCAGTCACAAAATCTCCAAAAAGTTGTATTTTTAGAAAAACCATCTTTTTTATGGAGGCTAATTTGAGACTTGGGTTCGAACTTTGCAAGCAGTTTTTTCAGGTTTTATGGGACCAAACGGGCTGAAATTTTGTAATAGTGATAAAAATCGCAATTCAAATCGAATTCAGTCACAAAATCTCCATAAAATTGTATTTTTAGAAAAACCATCTTTTTTATGGAGGCTAATTTGAGACTTGGGTTCGAACTTTGCAAGCAGTTTTTTCAGGTTTTATGGGACCAAACGGGCTGAAATATTGGAATAGTGATAAGAATCGCTATCCAAATCGAATTCAGTCACAAAATCACCATAAATTTGTATTTTAAGAAAAACCATCTTTTTTATGGAGGCTAATTTGAGACTTGGATTCGAACTTTGCAAGCAGTTTTTTCAGGTTTTATGGGACCAAACGGGCTGAAATATTGGAATAGTGATAAGAATCGCTATCCAAATCGAATTCAGTCACAAAATCTCCATAAAGTTGTATTATTAGAAAAATTATGATTTTTATGGAAGCTAATTAGAGACTTGGGTTCGAACTTTGGAAGCAGTTTTCTCCGGTGCTATGGGACCACACTGGCTGAAATTTTGAAATAGTGATAAGAATCGCGATCCAAATCGAATTCAGTCACAAAATCTCCATTAAGTTGTATTTTTAGAAAAATTATGAATTTTATGGACGCTCATTTCAGACTTGGGTTCGGACTTTGGAAGCTGTTTTCTCTGGTTCTATGGGACCAAATTGGCTGAAATTTAGGAAAAGTGATAAAAAGCATGGTACAAATCGAAATCAGTCACAAAATCACCATACATTTGTATTTTAAGAAAAATCATCTTCTTTATGGAGGCCAATTTGAGACTTGGGTTCGAACTTTGCAAGCAGTTTTTTCAGGTTCTATGGGACCAAACTGGCTGAAATTTTGTAATAGTGATAAAAATCGCCATTCAAATCGAATTCAGTCACAAAATCTCCATAAAGTTGTATTTTTAGAAAAATTTCGATTTTTATGGAAGCTAATTTCTGACTTGGGTTCGAACTTTGCAAGCAGTTTTCTCAGGTTTTATTGGACCAAACGGGCTGAAATATTGGAATAGTGATAAGAATCTTTATCCATATCGAACTCAGTCACAAAATCTCCATAAAGTTGTATTTTTAGAAAAAATATGATTTTAATGGACGCTATTTTCAGACTTGGGTTCGGACTTTGGAAGCAGTTATCTCAGGTTCTATGGGACCAAATTGGCTGAAATTTAGGAAAAGTGATAAGAAGCATGGTACAAATCGAATTCAGTCACAAAATCTCCATAAAGTTGTATTTTTAGAAAAATTATGATTTTTATGGAAGCTAATTTCAGACTTGGGTTCGAACTTTGCAAGCAGTTTTTTCAGGTTCTATGGGACCAAACTGGCTGAAATTTTGTAATAGTGATAAAAATCGCCATTCAAATCGAATTCAGTCACAAAATCTCCATAAAGTAGTATTTTTAGAAAAATTTCGATTTTTATGGAAGCTAATTTCTGACTTGGGTTCGAACTTTGCAAGCAGTTTTCTCAGGTTTTATTGGACCAAACGGGCTGAAATATTAGAATAGTGATAAGAATCTTTATCCATATCGAACTCAGTCACAAAATCTCCATAAAGTTTTTTTTTAGAAAAACCATCTTTTTTATGGAGGCTAATTTGAGACTTGGGTTCGAACTTTGCAAGCAGTTTTTTCAGGTTTTATGGGACCAAACGGGCTGAAATTTTGTAATAGTGATAAGAATCGCTATCCAAATCGAATTCAGTCACAAAATCTCCATAAAGTTGTATTTTAAGAAAAATCACATTTTTATGGAGGCTAATTTGAGACTTGGGGTCGAACTTTGCAAGCAGTTTTCTCAGGTTTTATGGGACCAAGCGGGCTGAAATATATGAATAGTGATAAGAATATTTATCCAAATCGAACTCAGTCACAAAATCTCCATAAAGTTTTTTTTTAGAAAAACCATCTTTTTTATGGAGGCTAATTTGAGACTTGGGTTCGAACTTTGCAAGCAGTTTTTTCAGGTTTTATGGGACCAAACGGGCTGAAATTTTGTAATAGTGATAAGAATCGCTATCCAAATCGAATTCAGTCACAAAATCTCCATAAAGTTGTATTTTAAGAAAAATTTCAATTTTTTTGGACGCTAATTTCAGACTTGGGTTCGAACTTTGGAAGCAGTTTTCTCAGGTTCTATGGGACCAAATTGGCTGATATTTAGGAAAAGTGATAAGAAGCATGGTACAAATTGAAATCAGTCACAAAATCACCATACATTTGTATTTTAAGAAAAATCATCCTTTTTATGGAGGCTAATTTGAGACTTGGGTTCGAACTTTGCAAGCAGTTTTCTCAGGTTTTATGGGACCAAACTGGCTGAAATATTGGAATAGTGATAAGAATCGCTATCCAAATCGAATTCAGTCACAAAATCTCCATAAAGTTGTATTATTAGAAAAATTATGACTTTTATGGAAGCTAATTAGAGACTTGGGTTCGAACTTTGGAAGCAGTTTTTTCAGGTTCTAAGGGACCAAATAAGCTGAAATTTAGGAAAAGTGATAAAAAGCACGGTACAAATTGAAATAAGTCACAAAATCACTATACATTTGTATTTTAAGAATAATCACATTTTTATGGAGGCTAATTTGAGACTTGGGGTCGAACTTTGCAAGCAGTTTTCTCAGGTTCTATGGAACCAAATTGGCTGAAATTTAGGAAAAATGATAAGAAGCATGGTACCAATCGAAATCAGTCACAAAATCACCATACATTTGTATTTTAAGAAGAATCATCTTTTTTATGGAGGCTAATTTGAGACTTGGGTTCGAACTTTGCAAGCAGTTTTCTCAGGTTCTATGGGACCAAACTGGCTGAAATTTTGTAATAGTGATAAGAATCGCTATCCAAATCGAATTCAGTCACAAAAGCTCCATTAAGTTGTATTTGTAGAAAAATTATGATTTTTATGGACGCTAATTTCAGACTTGGGTTCGGACTTTGGAAGCAGTTTTCTCAGGTTCTATGGGACCAAATTTGCTGAAATTTAGGAAAAGTGATAAAAAGCACGGTACAAATTGAAATCAGTCACAAAATCACCATACATTTGTATTTTAAGAAAAATCACATTTTTATGGAGGCTAATTTGAGACTTGGGGTCGAATTTTGCAAGCAGTTTTCTCAGGTTTTATGGGACCAAGCTGGCTGAAATATTGGAATAGTGATAAGAATATTTATCCAAACCGAACTCAGTCACAAAATCTCCATAAAGTTGTATTTTTAGAAAAACCATCTTTTTTATGGAGGCTAATTTGAGACTTGGGTTCGAACTTTGCAAGCAGTTTTTTCAGGTTTTATGGGACCAAACGGGCTGAAATTTTGTAATAGTGATAAAAATCGCAATTCAAATCGAATTCAGTCACAAAATCTCCATAAAATTGTATTTTTAGAAAAACCATCTTTTTATGGAGGCTAATTTGAGACTTGGGTTCGAACTTTGCAAGCAGTTTTTTCAGGTTTTATGGGACCAAACGGGCTGAAATATTGGAACAGTGATAAGAATCGCTATCCAAATCGAATTCAGTCACAAAATCTCTATAAAGTTGTATTATTAGAAAAATTATGACTTTTATGGAAGCTTATTAGAGACTTGGGTTCGAACTTTGGAAGCAATTTTCTCCGGTTCTATGGGACCACACTGGCTGAAATTTTGAAATAGTGATAAGAATCGCTATCCAAATCGAATTCAGTCACAAAATCTCCATTAAGTTGTATTTTTAGAAAAATTATGAATTTTATGGACGCTCATTTCAGACTTGGGTTCGGACTTTGGAAGCTGTTTTCTCTGGTTCTATGGGACCAAATTGGCTGAAATTTAGGAAAAGTGATAAGAAGCATGGTACAAATCGAAATCAGTCACAAAATCACCATATATTTGTATTTAAAGAAAAATCATCTTTTTTATGGAGGCTAATTTGAGACTTGGGTTCGAACTTTGCAAAGCAGTTTTCTCAGGTTCTATGGGACCAAACTGGCTGAAATTTTGTAATAGTGATAAAAATCGCCATTCAAATCGAATTCAGTCACAAAATCTCCATAAAGTTGTATTTTTAGAAAAATTTCGATTTTTATGGAAGCTAATTTCTGACTTGGGTTCGAACTTTGCAAGCAGTTTTCTCAGGTTTTATTGGACCAAACGGGCTGAAATATTGGAATAGTGATAAGAATCTTTATCCATATCGAACTCAGTCACAAAATCTCCATAAAGTTTTTTTTTAGAAAAACCATCTTTTTTATGGAGGCTAATTTGAGACTTGGGTTCGAACTTTGCAAGCAGTTTTCTCAGGTTCTATGGGACCAAACTGGCTGAAATTTTGTAATAGTGATAAGAATCGCTATCCAAATCGAATTCAGTCACAAAATCTCCATAAAGTTGTATTTTTAGAAAAATTATGATTTTTATGGACGCTAATTTCAGACTTGGGTTCGGACTTTGGAAGCAGTTTTCTCAGGTTCTATGGGAGCAAATTGGCTGAAATTTTGTAATAGTGATAAAAATCGCCATTCAAATCGAATTCAGTCACAAAATCTCCATAAAGTAGTATTTTTAGAAAAATTTCGATTTTTATGGAAGCTAATTTCTGACTTGGGTTCGAACTTTGCAAGCAGTTTTCTCAGGTTTTATTGGACCAAACGGGCTGAAATATTGGAATAGTGATAAGAATCTTTATCCATATCGAACTCAGTCACAAAATCTCCATAAAGTTTTTTTTTAGAAAAACCATCTTTTTTATGGAGGCTAATTTGAGACTTGGGTTCGAACTTTGCAAGCAGTTTTTTCAGGTTTTATGGGACCAAACGGGCTGAAATATTGGAATAGTGATAAGAATCGCTATCCAAATCGAATTCAGTCACAAAATCTCCATAAAGTTGTATTTTAAGAAAAATTTGCTTCGAACTTTGGAAGCAGTTTTCTCAGGTTCTATGGGACCAAATTGGCTGATATTTAGGAAAAGTGATAAGAAGCATGGTACAAATTGAAATCAGTCACAAAATCACCATACATTTGTATTTTAAGAAAAATCACATTTTTATGGAGGCTAATTTGAGACTTGGGGTCGAACTTTGCAAGCAGTTTTCTCAGGTTTTATGGGACCAAGCGGGCTGAAATATATGAATAGTGATAAGAATATTTATCCAAATCGAACTCAGTCACAAAATCTCCATAAAGTTTTTTTTTAGAAAAACCATCTTTTTTATGGAGGCTAATTTGAGACTTGGGTTCGAACTTTGCAAGCAGTTTTTTCAGGTTTTATGGGACCAAACGGGCTGAAATTTTGTAATAGTGATAAGAATCGCTATCCAAATCGAATTCAGTCACAAAATCTCCATAAAGTTGTATTTTAAGAAAAATTTCAATTTTTTTGGACGCTAATTTCAGACTTGGGTTCGAACTTTGGAAGCAGTTTTCTCAGGTTCTATGGGACCAAATTGGCTGATATTTAGGAAAAGTGATAAGAAGCATGGTACAAATTGAAATCAGTCACAAAATCACCATACATTTGTATTTTAAGAAAAATCATCCTTTTTATGGAGGCTAATTTGAGACTTGGGTTCGAACTTTGCAAGCAGTTTTCTCAGGTTTTATGGGACCAAACTGGCTGAAATATTGGAATAGTGATAAGAATCGCTATCCAAATCGAATTCAGTCACAAAATCTCCATAAAGTTGTATTATTAGAAAAATTATGACTTTTATGGAAGCTAATTAGAGACTTGGGTTCGAACTTTGGAAGCAGTTTTTTCAGGTTCTATGGGACCAAATAAGCTGAAATTTAGGAAAAGTGATAAAAAGCACGGTACAAATTGAAATCAGTCACAAAATCACCATACATTTGTATTTTAAGAAAAATCACATTTTTATGGAGGCCAATTTGAGACTTGGGGTCGAATTTTGCAAGCAGTTTTCTCAGGTTTTATGGGACCAAGCTGGCTGAAATATTGGAATAGTGATAAGAATATTTATCCAAACCGAACTCAGTCACAAAATCTCCATAAAGTTGTATTTTTAGAAAAACCATCTTTTTTATGGAGGCTAATTTGAGACTTGGGTTCGAACTTTGCAAGCAGTTTTTTCAGGTTTTATGGGACCAAACGGGCTGAAATTTTGTAATAGTGATAAAAATCGCAATTCAAATCGAATTCAGTCACAAAATCTCCATAAAATTGTATTTTTAGAAAAACCATCTTTTTTATGGAGGCTAATTTGAGACTTGGGTTCGAACTTTGCAAGCAGTTTTTTCAGGTTTTATGGGACCAAACGGGCTGAAATATTGGAACAGTGATAAGAATCGCTATCCAAATCGAATTCAGTCACAAAATCTCTATAAAGTTGTATTATTAGAAAAATTATGACTTTTATGGAAGCTTATTAGAGACTTGGGTTCGAACTTTGGAAGCAATTTTCTCCGGTTCTATGGGACCACACTGGCTGAAATTTTGTAATAGTGATAAAAATCGCCATTCAAATCGAATTCAGTCACAAAATCTCCATAAAGTAGTATTTTTAGAAAAATTTCGATTTTTATGGAAGCTAATTTCTGACTTGGGTTCGAACTTTGCAAGCAGTTTTCTCAGGTTTTATTGGACCAAACGGGCTGAAATATTGGAATAGTGATAAGAATCTTTATCCATATCGAACTCAGTCACAAAATCTCCATAAAGTTTTTTTTTAGAAAAACCATCTTTTTTATGGAGGCTAATTTGAGACTTGGGTTCGAACTTTGCAAGCAGTTTTTTCAGGTTTTATGGGACCAAACGGGCTGAAATTTTGTAATAGTGATAAGAATCGCTATCCAAATCGAATTCAGTCACAAAATCTCCATAAAGTTGTATTTTAAGAAAAATTTGCTTCGAACTTTGGAAGCAGTTTTCTCAGGTTCTATGGGACCAAATTGGCTGATATTTAGGAAAAGTGATAAGAAGCATGGTACAAATTGAAATCAGTCACAAAATCACCATACATTTGTATTTTAAGAAAAATCACATTTTTATGGAGGCTAATTTGAGACTTGGGGTCGAACTTTGCAAGCAGTTTTCTCAGGTTTTATGGGACCAAGCGGGCTGAAATATATGAATAGTGATAAGAATATTTATCCAAATCGAACTCAGTCACAAAATCTCCATAAAGTTTTTTTTTAGAAAAACCATCTTTTTTATGGAGGCTAATTTGAGACTTGGGTTCGAACTTTGCAAGCAGTTTTTTCAGGTTTTATGGGACCAAACGGGCTGAAATTTTGTAATAGTGATAAGAATCGCTATCCAAATCGAATTCAGTCACAAAATCTCCATAAAGTTGTATTTTAAGAAAAATTTCAATTTTTTTGGACGCTAATTTCAGACTTGGGTTCGAACTTTGGAAGCAGTTTTCTCAGGTTCTATGGGACCAAATTGGCTGATATTTAGGAAAAGTGATAAGAAGCATGGTACAAATTGAAATCAGTCACAAAATCACCATACATTTGTATTTTAAGAAAAATCATCCTTTTTATGGAGGCTAATTTGAGACTTGGGTTCGAACTTTGCAAGCAGTTTTCTCAGGTTTTATGGGACCAAACTGGCTGAAATATTGGAATAGTGATAAGAATCGCTATCCAAATCGAATTCAGTCACAAAATCTCCATAAAGTTGTATTATTAGAAAAATTATGACTTTTATGGAAGCTAATTAGAGACTTGGGTTCGAACTTTGGAAGCAGTTTTTTCAGGTTCTATGGGACCAAATAAGCTGAAATTTAGGAAAAGTGATAAAAAGCACGGTACAAATTGAAATCAGTCACAAAATCACCATACATTTGTATTTTAAGAAAAATCACATTTTTATGGAGGCCAATTTGAGACTTGGGGTCGAATTTTGCAAGCAGTTTTCTCAGGTTTTATGGGACCAAGCTGGCTGAAATATTGGAATAGTGATAAGAATATTTATCCAAACCGAACTCAGTCACAAAATCTCCATAAAGTTGTATTTTTAGAAAAACCATCTTTTTTATGGAGGCTAATTTGAGACTTGGGTTCGAACTTTGCAAGCAGTTTTTTCAGGTTTTATGGGACCAAACGGGCTGAAATTTTGTAATAGTGATAAAAATCGCAATTCAAATCGAATTCAGTCACAAAATCTCCATAAAATTGTATTTTTAGAAAAACCATCTTTTTTATGGAGGCTAATTTGAGACTTGGGTTCGAACTTTGCAAGCAGTTTTTTCAGGTTTTATGTGACCAAACGGGCTGAAATATTGGAACAGTGATAAGAATCGCTATCCAAATCGAATTCAGTCACAAAATCTCTATAAAGTTGTATTATTAGAAAAATTATGACTTTTATGGAAGCTTATTAGAGACTTGGGTTCGAACTTTGGAAGCAATTTTCTCCGGTTCTATGGGACCACACTGGCTGAAATTTTGAAATAGTGATAAGAATCGCTATCCAAATCGAATTCAGTCACAAAATCTCCATTAAGTTGTATTTTTAGAAAAATTATGAATTTTATGGACGCTCATTTCAGACTTGGGTTCGGACTTTGGAAGCTGTTTTCTCTGGTTCTATGGGACCAAATTGGCTGAAATTTAGGAAAAGTGATAAGAAGCATGGTACAAATCGAAATCAGTCACAAAATCACCATATATTTGTATTTAAAGAAAAATCATCTTTTTTATGGAGGCTAATTTGAGACTTGGGTTCGAACTTTGCAAAGCAGTTTTCTCAGGTTCTATGGGACCAAACTGGCTGAAATTTTGTAATAGTGATAAGAATCGCTATCCAAATCGAATTCAGTCACAAAATCTCCATAAAGTTGTATTTTTAGAAAAATTATGATTTTTATGGACGCTAATTTCAGACTTGGGTTCGGACTTTGGAAGCAGTTTTCTCAGGTTCTATGGGAGCAAATTGGCTGAAATTTAGGAAAAGTTATAAGAAGCATGGTACAAATCGAAATCAGTCACAAAATCACCATATATTTGTATTTAAAGAAAAATCATCTTTTTTATGGAGGCTAATTTGAGACTTGGGTTCGAACTTTGCAAAGCAGTTTTCTCAGGTTCTATGGGACCAAACTGGCTGAAATTTTGTAATAGTGATAAGAATCGCTATCCAAATCGAATTCAGTCACAAAATCTCCATAAAGTTGTATTTTTAGAAAAATTATGATTTTTATGGACGCTAATTTCAGACTTGGGCTCGAACTTTGTAAGCAGTTTTCTCAGGTTCTATGGGACCAAACTGGCTGAAATTTTGTAATAGTGATAAAAATTGCCATTCAAATCGAATTCAGTCACAAAATCTCCATTAAGTTGTATTTTTAGAAAAATTATGAATTTTATGGACGCTCATTTCAGACTTGGGTTCGGACTTTGGAAGCTGTTTTCTATGGGACCAAATTGGCTGAAATTTAGGAAAAGTGATAAAAAGCACGGTACAAATTGAAATCAGTCACAAAATCACCATACATTTGTATTTTAAGAAAAATCATCTTCTTTATGGAGGCCAATTTGAGACTTGGGTTCGAACTTTGCAAGCAGTTTTTTCAGGTTCTATGGGACCAAACTGGCTGAAATTTTGTAATAGTGATAAAAATCGCCATTCAAATCGAATTCAGTCACAAAATCTCCATAAAGTTGTATTTTTAGAAAAATTTCGATTTTTATGGAAGCTAATTTCTGACTTGGGTTCGAACTTTGCAAGCAGTTTTCTCAGGTTTTATTGGACCAAACGGGCTGAAATTTAGGAAAAGTGATAAGAAGCATGGTACAAATCGAATTCAGTCACAAAATCTCCATACATTTGTATTTTAAGAAAAATCACATTTTTATGGAGGCTAATTTGAGACTTGGGGTCGAACTTTGCAAGCAGTTTTCTCAGGTTTTATGGGACCCAGCGGGCTGAAATATATGAATAGTGATAAGAATATTTATCCAAATCGAAATCAGTCACAAAATCTCCATAAAGTTTTTTTTTAGAAAAACCATCTTTTTTATGGAGGCTAATTTGAGACTTGGGTTCGAACTTTGCAAGCAGTTTTCTCAGGTTCTATGGGACCAAATAAGCTGAAATTTAGGAAAAGTGATAAAAAGCACGGTACAAATTGAAATAAGTCACAAAATCACCATACATTTGTATTTTAAGAAAAATCACATTTTTATGGAGGCTAATTTGAGACTTGGGGTCGAACTTTGCAAGCAGTTTTCTCAGGTTCTATGGAACCAAATTGGCTGAAATTTAGGAAAAATGATAAGAAGCATGGTACCAATCGAAATCAGTCACAAAATCACCATACATTTGTATTTTAAGAAGAATCATCTTTTTTATGGAGGCTAATTTGAGACTTGGGTTCGAACTTTGCAAGCAGTTTTCTCAGGTTCTATGGGACCAAACTGGCTGAAATTTTGTAATAGTGATAAGAATCGCTATCCAAATCGAATTCAGTCACAAAAGCTCCATTAAGATGTATTTGTAGAAAAATTATGATTTTTATGGACGCTAATTTCAGACTTGGGTTCGGACTTTGGAAGCAGTTTTCTCAGGTTCTATGGGACCAAATTGGCTGAAATTTAGGAAAAGTGATAAAAAGCACGGTACAAATTGAAATCAGTCACAAAATCACCATACATTTGTATTTTAAGAAAAATCACATTTTTATGGAGGCTAATTTGAGACTTGGGGTCGAATTTTGCAAGCAGTTTTCTCAGGTTTTATGGGACCAAGCTGGCTGAAATATTGGAATAGTGATAAGAATATTTATCCAAACCGAACTCAGTCACAAAATCTCCATAAAGTTGTATTTTTAGAAAAACCATCTTTTTTATGGAGGCTAATTTGAGACTTGGGTTCGAACTTTGCAAGCAGTTTTTTCAGGTTTTATGGGACCAAACGGGCTGAAATTTTGTAATAGTGATAAAAATCGCAATTCAAATCGAATTCAGTCACAAAATCTCCATAAAATTGTATTTTTAGAAAAACCATCTTTTTTATGGAGGCTAATTTGAGACTTGGGTTCGAACTTTGCAAGCAGTTTTTTCAGGTTTTATGGGACCAAACGGGCTGAAATATTGGAACAGTGATAAGAATCGCTATCCAAATCGAATTCAGTCACAAAATCTCTATAAAGTTGTATTATTAGAAAAATTATGACTTTTATGGAAGCTTATTAGAGACTTGGGTTCGAACTTTGGAAGCAATTTTCTCCGGTTCTATGGGACCACACTGGCTGAAATTTTGAAATAGTGATAAGAATCGCTATCCAAATCGAATTCAGTCACAAAATCTCCATTAAGTTGTATTTTTAGAAAAATTATGAATTTTATGGACGCTCATTTCAGACTTGGGTTCGGACTTTGGAAGCTGTTTTCTCTGGTTCTATGGGACCAAATTGGCTGAAATTTAGGAAAAGTGATAAGAAGCATGGTACAAATTGAAATCAGTCACAAAATCACCATACATTTGTATTTTAAGAAAAATCATCCTTTTTATGGAGGCTAATTTGAGACTTGGGTTCGAACTTTGCAAGCAGTTTTCTCAGGTTTTATGGGACCAAACTGGCTGAAATATTGGAATAGTGATAAGAATCGCTATCCAAATCGAATTCAGTCACAAAATCTCCATAAAGTTGTATTATTAGAAAAATTATGACTTTTATGGAAGCTAATTAGAGACTTGGGTTCGAACTTTGGAAGCAGTTTTTTCAGGTTCTATGGGACCAAATAAGCTGAAATTTAGGAAAAGTGATAAAAAGCACGGTACAAATTGAAATAAGTCACAAAATCACTATACATTTGTATTTTAAGAATAATCACATTTTTATGGAGGCTAATTTGAGACTTGGGGTCGAACTTTGCAAGCAGTTTTCTCAGGTTCTATGGAACCAAATTGGCTGAAATTTAGGAAAAATGATAAGAAGCATGGTACCAATCGAAATCAGTCACAAAATCACCATACATTTGTATTTTAAGAAGAATCATCTTTTTTATGGAGGCTAATTTGAGACTTGGGTTCGAACTTTGCAAGCAGTTTTCTCAGGTTCTATGGGACCAAACTGGCTGAAATTTTGTAATAGTGATAAGAATCGCTATCCAAATCGAATTCAGTCACAAAAGCTCCATTAAGTTGTATTTGTAGAAAAATTATGATTTTTATGGACGCTAATTTCAGACTTGGGTTCGGACTTTGGAAGCAGTTTTCTCAGGTTCTATGGGACCAAATTGGCTGAAATTTAGGAAAAGTGATAAAAAGCACGGTACAAATTGAAATCAGTCACAAAATCACCATACATTTGTATTTTAAGAAAAATCACATTTTTATGGAGGCTAATTTGAGACTTGGGGTCGAATTTTGCAAGCAGTTTTCTCAGGTTTTATGGGACCAAGCTGGCTGAAATATTGGAATAGTGATAAGAACATTTATCCAAACCGAACTCAGTCACAAAATCTCCATAAAGTTGTATTTTTAGAAAAACCATCTTTTTTATGGAGGCTAATTTGAGACTTGGGTTCGAACTTTGCAAGCAGTTTTTTCAGGTTTTATGGGACCAAACGGGCTGAAATTTTGTAATAGTGATAAAAATCGCAATTCAAATCGAATTCAGTCACAAAATCTCCATAAAATTGTATTTTTAGAAAAACCATCTTTTTATGGAGGCTAATTTGAGACTTGGGTTCGAACTTTGCAAGCAGTTTTTTCAGGTTTTATGGGACCAAACGGGCTGAAATATTGGAACAGTGATAAGAATCGCTATCCAAATCGAATTCAGTCACAAAATCTCTATAAAGTTGTATTATTAGAAAAATTATGACTTTTATGGAAGCTTATTAGAGACTTGGGTTCGAACTTTGGAAGCAATTTTCTCCGGTTCTATGGGACCACACTGGCTGAAATTTTGAAATAGTGATAAGAATCGCTATCCAAATCGAATTCAGTCACAAAATCTCCATTAAGTTGTATTTTTAGAAAAATTATGAATTTTATGGACGCTCATTTCAGACTTGGGTTCGGACTTTGGAAGCTGTTTTCTCTGGTTCTATGGGACCAAATTGGCTGAAATTTAGGAAAAGTGATAAGAAGCATGGTACAAATCGAAATCAGTCACAAAATCACCATATATTTGTATTTAAAGAAAAATCATCTTTTTTATGGAGGCTAATTTGAGACTTGGGTTCGAACTTTGCAAAGCAGTTTTCTCAGGTTCTATGGGACCAAACTGGCTGAAATTTTGTAATAGTGATAAAAATCGCCATTCAAATCGAATTCAGTCACAAAATCTCCATAAAGTTGTATTTTTAGAAAAATTTCGATTTTTATGGAAGCTAATTTCTGACTTAGGTTCGAACTTTGCAAGCAGTTTTCTCAGGTTTTATTGGACCAAACGGGCTGAAATATTGGAATAGTGATAAGAATCTTTATCCATATCGAACTCAGTCACAAAATCTCCATAAAGTTTTTTTTTAGAAAAACCATCTTTTTTATGGAGGCTAATTTGAGACTTGGGTTCGAACTTTGCAAGCAGTTTTCTCAGGTTCTATGGGACCAAACTGGCTGAAATTTTGTAATAGTGATAAGAATCGCTATCCAAATCGAATTCAGTCACAAAATCTCCATAAAGTTGTATTTTTAGAAAAATTATGATTTTTATGGACGCTAATTTCAGACTTGGGTTCGGACTTTGGAAGCAGTTTTCTCAGGTTCTATGGGAGCAAATTGGCTGAAATTTAGGAAAAGTGATAAGAAGCATGGTACAAATCGAAATCAGTAACAAAATCACCATACATTTGTATTTTTAGAAATATCATCTTTTTTATGGAGACTAATTTCAGACTTGGGTTCGAACTTTGCAAGCAGTTTTCTCAGGTTCTATGGGACCAAACTGGCTGAAATTTTGTAATAGTGATAAAAATCGCTATTCAAATCGAATTCAGTCACAAAATCTCCATAAAATTGTATTTTTAGAAAAACCATCTTTTTTATGGAGGCTAATTTGAGACTTGGATTCGAACTTTGCAAGCAGTTTTTTCAGGTTTTATGGGACCAAACGGGCTGAAATATTGGAATAGTGATAAGAATCGCTATCCAAATCGAATTCAGTCACAAAATCTCCATAAAGTTGTATTATTAGAAAAATTATGATTTTTATGGAAGCTAATTAGAGACTTGGGTTCGAACTTTGGAAGCAGTTTTCTCCGGTGCTATGGGACCACACTGGCTGAAATTTTGAAATAGTGATAAGAATCGCGATCCAAATCGAATTCAGTCACAAAATCTCCATTAAGTTGTATTTTTAGAAAAATTATGAATTTTATGGACGCTCATTTCAGACTTGGGTTCGGACTTTGGAAGCTGTTTTCTCTGGTTCTATGGGACCAAATTGGCTGAAATTTAGGAAAAGTGATAAAAAGCATGGTACAAATCGAAATCAGTCACAAAATCACCATACATTTGTATTTTAAGAAAAATCATCTTCTTTATGGAGGCCAATTTGAGACTTGGGTTCGAACTTTGCAAGCAGTTTTTTCAGGTTCTATGGGACCAAACTGGCTGAAATTTTGTAATAGTGATAAAAATCGCCATTCAAATCGAATTCAGTCACAAAATCTCCATAAAGTTGTATTTTTAGAAAAATTTCGATTTTTATGGAAGCTAATTTCTGACTTGGGTTCGAACTTTGCAAGCAGTTTTCTCAGGTTTTATTGGACCAAACGGGCTGAAATATTGGAATAGTGATAAGAATCTTTATCCATATCGAACTCAGTCACAAAATCTCCATAAAGTTGTATTTTTAGAAAAAATATGATTTTTATGGACGCTATTTTCAGACTTGGGTTCGGACTTTGGAAGCAGTTATCTCAGGTTCTATGGGACCAAATTGGCTGAAATTTAGGAAAAGTGATAAGAAGCATGGTACAAATCGAATTCAGTCACAAAATCTCCATAAAGTTGTATTTTTAGAAAAATTATGATTTTTATGGAAGCTAATTTCAGACTTGGGTTCGAACTTTGCAAGCAGTTTTTTCAGGTTCTATGGGACCAAACTGGCTGAAATTTTGTAATAGTGATAAAAATCGCCATTCAAATCGAATTCAGTCACAAAATCTCCATAAAGTAGTATTTTTAGAAAAATTTCGATTTTTATGGAAGCTTATTTCTGACTTGGGTTCGAACTTTGCAAGCAGTTTTCTCAGGTTTTATTGGACCAAACGGGCTGAAATATTGGAATAGTGATAAGAATCTTTATCCATATCGAACTCAGTCACAAAATCTCCATAAAGTTTTTTTTTAGAAAAACCATCTTTTTTATGGAGGAGATAAGAATCGCTATCCAAATCGAATTCAGTCACAAAATCTCTATAAAGTTGTATTATTAGAAAAATTATGACTTTTATGGAAGCTTATTAGAGACTTGGGTTCGAACTTTGGAAGCAATTTTCTCCGGTTCTATGGGACCACACTGGCTGAAATTTTGAAATAGTGATAAGAATCGCTATCCAAATCGAATTCAGTCACAAAATCTCCATTAAGTTGTATTTTTAGAAAAATTATGAATTTTATGGACGCTCATTTCAGACTTGGGTTCGGACTTTGGAAGCTGTTTTCTCTGGTTCTATGGGACCAAATTGGCTGAAATTTAGGAAAAGTGATAAGAAGCATGGTACAAATCGAAATCAGTCACAAAATCACCATATATTTGTATTTAAAGAAAAATCATCTTTTTTATGGAGGCTAATTTGAGACTTGGGTTCGAACTTTGCAAAGCAGTTTTCTCAGGTTCTATGGGACCAAACTGGCTGAAATTTTGTAATAGTGATAAAAATCGCCATTCAAATCGAATTCAGTCACAAAATCTCCATAAAGTTGTATTTTTAGAAAAATTTCGATTTTTATGGAAGCTAATTTCTGACTTGGGTTCGAACTTTGCAAGCAGTTTTCTCAGGTTTTATTGGACCAAACGGGCTGAAATTTAGGAAAAGTGATAAGAAGCATGGTACAAATCGAATTCAGTCACAAAATCTCCATACATTTGTATTTTAAGAAAAATCACATTTTTATGGAGGCTAATTTGAGACTTGGGGTCGAACTTTGCAAGCAGTTTTCTCAGGTTTTATGGGACCCAGCGGGCTGAAATATATGAATAGTGATAAGAATATTTATCCAAATCGAAATCAGTCACAAAATCTCCATAAAGTTTTTTTTTAGAAAAACCATCTTTTTTATGGAGGCTAATTTGAGACTTGGGTTCGAACTTTGCAAGCAGTTTTCTCAGGTTCTATGGGACCAAATAAGCTGAAATTTAGGAAAAGTGATAAAAAGCACGGTACAAATTGAAATAAGTCACAAAATCACCATACATTTGTATTTTAAGAAAAATCACATTTTTATGGAGGCTAATTTGAGACTTGGGGTCGAACTTTGCAAGCAGTTTTCTCAGGTTCTATGGAACCAAATTGGCTGAAATTTAGGAAAAATGATAAGAAGCATGGTACCAATCGAAATCAGTCACAAAATCACCATACATTTGTATTTTAAGAAGAATCATCTTTTTTATGGAGGCTAATTTGAGACTTGGGTTCGAACTTTGCAAGCAGTTTTCTCAGGTTCTATGGGACCAAACTGGCTGAAATTTTGTAATAGTGATAAGAATCGCTATCCAAATCGAATTCAGTCACAAAAGCTCCATTAAGTTGTATTTGTAGAAAAATTATGATTTTTATGGACGCTAATTTCAGACTTGGGTTCGGACTTTGGAAGCAGTTTTCTCAGGTTCTATGGGACCAAATTGGCTGAAATTTAGGAAAAGTGATAAAAAGCACGGTACAAATTGAAATCAGTCACAAAATCACCATACATTTGTATTTTAAGAAAAATCACATTTTTATGGAGGCTAATTTGAGACTTGGGGTCGAATTTTGCAAGCAGTTTTCTCAGGTTTTATGGGACCAAGCTGGCTGAAATATTGGAATAGTGATAAGAATATTTATCCAAACCGAACTCAGTCACAAAATCTCCATAAAGTTGTATTTTTAGAAAAACCATCTTTTTTATGGAGGCTAATTTGAGACTTGGGTTCGAACTTTGCAAGCAGTTTTTTCAGGTTTTATGGGACCAAACGGGCTGAAATTTTGTAATAGTGATAAAAATCGCAATTCAAATCGAATTCAGTCACAAAATCTCCATAAAATTGTATTTTTAGAAAAACCATCTTTTTTATGGAGGCTAATTTGAGACTTGGGTTCGAACTTTGCAAGCAGTTTTTTCAGGTTTTATGGGACCAAACGGGCTGAAATATTGGAACAGTGATAAGAATCGCTATCCAAATCGAATTCAGTCACAAAATCTCTATAAAGTTGTATTATTAGAAAAATTATGACTTTTATGGAAGCTTATTAGAGACTTGGGTTCGAACTTTGGAAGCAATTTTCTCCGGTTCTATGGGACCACACTGGCTGAAATTTTGAAATAGTGATAAGAATCGCTATCCAAATCGAATTCAGTCACAAAATCTCCATTAAGTTGTATTTTTAGAAAAATTATGAATTTTATGGACGCTCATTTCAGACTTGGGTTCGGACTTTGGAAGCTGTTTTCTCTGGTTCTATGGGACCAAATTGGCTGAAATTTAGGAAAAGTGATAAGAAGCATGGTACAAATTGAAATCAGTCACAAAATCACCATACATTTGTATTTTAAGAAAAATCATCCTTTTTATGGAGGCTAATTTGAGACTTGGGTTCGAACTTTGCAAGCAGTTTTCTCAGGTTTTATGGGACCAAACTGGCTGAAATATTGGAATAGTGATAAGAATCGCTATCCAAATCGAATTCAGTCACAAAATCTCCATAAAGTTGTATTATTAGAAAAATTATGACTTTTATGGAAGCTAATTAGAGACTTGGGTTCGAACTTTGGAAGCAGTTTTTTCAGGTTCTATGGGACCAAATAAGCTGAAATTTAGGAAAAGTGATAAAAAGCACGGTACAAATTGAAATAAGTCACAAAATCACTATACATTTGTATTTTAAGAATAATCACATTTTTATGGAGGCTAATTTGAGACTTGGGGTCGAACTTTGCAAGCAGTTTTCTCAGGTTCTATGGAACCAAATTGGCTGAAATTTAGGAAAAATGATAAGAAGCATGGTACCAATCGAAATCAGTCACAAAATCACCATACATTTGTATTTTAAGAAGAATCATCTTTTTTATGGAGGCTAATTTGAGACTTGGGTTCGAACTTTGCAAGCAGTTTTCTCAGGTTCTATGGGACCAAACTGGCTGAAATTTTGTAATAGTGATAAGAATCGCTATCCAAATCGAATTCAGTCACAAAAGCTCCATTAAGTTGTATTTGTAGAAAAATTATGATTTTTATGGACGCTAATTTCAGACTTGGGTTCGGACTTTGGAAGCAGTTTTCTCAGGTTCTATGGGACCAAATTGGCTGAAATTTAGGAAAAGTGATAAAAAGCACGGTACAAATTGAAATCAGTCACAAAATCACCATACATTTGTATTTTAAGAAAAATCACATTTTTATGGAGGCTAATTTGAGACTTGGGGTCGAATTTTGCAAGCAGTTTTCTCAGGTTTTATGGGACCAAGCTGGCTGAAATATTGGAATAGTGATAAGAATATTTATCCAAACCGAACTCAGTCACAAAATCTCCATAAAGTTGTATTTTTAGAAAAACCATCTTTTTTATGGAGGCTAATTTGAGACTTGGGTTCGAACTTTGCAAGCAGTTTTTTCAGGTTTTATGGGACCAAACGGGCTGAAATTTTGTAATAGTGATAAAAATCGCAATTCAAATCGAATTCAGTCACAAAATCTCCATAAAATTGTATTTTTAGAAAAACCATCTTTTTATGGAGGCTAATTTGAGACTTGGGTTCGAACTTTGCAAGCAGTTTTTTCAGGTTTTATGGGACCAAACGGGCTGAAATATTGGAACAGTGATAAGAATCGCTATCCAAATCGAATTCAGTCACAAAATCTCTATAAAGTTGTATTATTAGAAAAATTATGACTTTTATGGAAGCTTATTAGAGACTTGGGTTCGAACTTTGGAAGCAATTTTCTCCGGTTCTATGGGACCACACTGGCTGAAATTTTGAAATAGTGATAAGAATCGCTATCCAAATCGAATTCAGTCACAAAATCTCCATTAAGTTGTATTTTTAGAAAAATTATGAATTTTATGGACGCTCATTTCAGACTTGGGTTCGGACTTTGGAAGCTGTTTTCTCTGGTTCTATGGGACCAAATTGGCTGAAATTTAGGAAAAGTGATAAGAAGCATGGTACAAATCGAAATCAGTCACAAAATCACCACATATTTGTATTTAAAGAAAAATCATCTTTTTTATGGAGGCTAATTTGAGACTTGGGTTCGAACTTTGCAAAGCAGTTTTCTCAGGTTCTATGGGACCAAACTGGCTGAAATTTTGTAATAGTGATAAAAATCGCCATTCAAATCGAATTCAGTCACAAAATCTCCATAAAGTTGTATTTTTAGAAAAATTTCGATTTTTATGGAAGCTAATTTCTGACTTGGGTTCGAACTTTGCAAGCAGTTTTCTCAGGTTTTATTGGACCAAACGGGCTGAAATATTGGAATAGTGATAAGAATCTTTATCCATATCGAACTCAGTCACAAAATCTCCATAAAGTTTTTTTTTAGAAAAACCATCTTTTTTATGGAGGCTAATTTGAGACTTGGGTTCGAACTTTGCAAGCAGTTTTCTCAGGTTCTATGGGACCAAACTGGCTGAAATTTTGTAATAGTGATAAGAATCGCTATCCAAATCGAATTCAGTCACAAAATCTCCATAAAGTTGTATTTTTAGAAAAATTATGATTTTTATGGACGCTAATTTCAGACTTGGGTTCGGACTTTGGAAGCAGTTTTCTCAGGTTCTATGGGAGCAAATTGGCTGAAATTTAGGAAAAGTGATAAGAAGCATGGTACAAATCGAAATCAGTAACAAAATCACCATACATTTGTATTTTTAGAAATATCATCTTTTTTATGGAGACTAATTTCAGACTTGGGTTCGAACTTTGCAAGCAGTTTTCTCAGGTTCTATGGGACCAAACTGGCTGAAATTTTGTAATAGTGATAAAAATCGCTATTCAAATCGAATTCAGTCACAAAATCTCCATAAAATTGTATTTTTAGAAAAACCATCTTTTTTATGGAGGCTAATTTGAGACTTGGATTCGAACTTTGCAAGCAGTTTTTTCAGGTTTTATGGGACCAAACGGGCTGAAATATTGGAATAGTGATAAGAATCGCTATCCAAATCGAATTCAGTCACAAAATCTCCATAAAGTTGTATTATTAGAAAAATTATGATTTTTATGGAAGCTAATTAGAGACTTGGGTTCGAACTTTGGAAGCAGTTTTCTCCGGTGCTATGGGACCACACTGGCTGAAATTTTGAAATAGTGATAAGAATCGCGATCCAAATCGAATTCAGTCACAAAATCTCCATTAAGTTGTATTTTTAGAAAAATTATGAATTTTATGGACGCTCATTTCAGACTTGGGTTCGGACTTTGGAAGCTGTTTTCTCTGGTTCTATGGGACCAAATTGGCTGAAATTTAGGAAAAGTGATAAGAAGCATGGTACAAATTGAAATCAGTCACAAAATCACCATACATTTGTATTTTAGGAAAAATCATCCTTTTTATGGAGGCTAATTTGAGACTTGGGTTCGAACTTTGCAAGCAGTTTTCTCAGGTTTTATGGGACCAAACTGGCTGAAATATTGGAATAGTGATAAGAATCGCTATCCAAATCGAATTCAGTCACAAAATCTCCATAAAGTTGTATTATTAGAAAAATTATGACTTTTATGGAAGCTAATTAGAGACTTGGGTTCGAACTTTGGAAGCAGTTTTTTCAGGTTCTATGGGACCAAATAAGCTGAAATTTAGGAAAAGTGATAAAAAGCACGGTACAAATTGAAATAAGTCACAAAATCACTATACATTTGTATTTTAAGAATAATCACATTTTTATGGAGGCTAATTTGAGACTTGGGGTCGAACTTTGCAAGCAGTTTTCTCAGGTTCTATGGAACCAAATTGGCTGAAATTTAGGAAAAATGATAAGAAGCATGGTACCAATCGAAATCAGTCACAAAATCACCATACATTTGTATTTTAAGAAGAATCATCTTTTTTATGGAGGCTAATTTGAGACTTGGGTTCGAACTTTGCAAGCAGTTTTCTCAGGTTCTATGGGACCAAACTGGCTGAAATTTTGTAATAGTGATAAGAATCGCTATCCAAATCGAATTCAGTCACAAAAGCTCCATTAAGTTGTATTTGTAGAAAAATTATGATTTTTATGGACGCTAATTTCAGACTTGGGTTCGGACTTTGGAAGCAGTTTTCTCAGGTTCTATGGGACCAAATTGGCTGAAATTTAGGAAAAGTGATAAAAAGCACGGTACAAATTGAAATCAGTCACAAAATCACCATACATTTGTATTTTAAGAAAAATCACATTTTTATGGAGGCTAATTTGAGACTTGGGGTCGAATTTTGCAAGCAGTTTTCTCAGGTTTTATGGGACCAAGCTGGCTGAAATATTGGAATAGTGATAAGAATATTTATCCAAACCGAACTCAGTCACAAAATCTCCATAAAGTTGTATTTTAAGAAAAATTTGCTTCGAACTTTGGAAGCAGTTTTCTCAGGTTTTATGGGACCAAACGGGCTGAAATTTTGTAATAGTGATAAAAATCGCAATTCAAATCGAATTCAGTCACAAAATCTCCATAAAATTGTATTTTTAGAAAAACCATCTTTTTATGGAGGCTAATTTGAGACTTGGGTTCGAACTTTGCAAGCAGTTTTTTCAGGTTTTATGGGACCAAACGGGCTGAAATATTGGAACAGTGATAAGAATCGCTATCCAAATCGAATTCAGTCACAAAATCTCTATAAAGTTGTATTATTAGAAAAATTATGACTTTTATGGAAGCTTATTAGAGACTTGGGTTCGAACTTTGGAAGCAATTTTCTCCGGTTCTATGGGACCACACTGGCTGAAATTTTGAAATAGTGATAAGAATCGCTATCCAAATCGAATTCAGTCACAAAATCTCCATTAAGTTGTATTTTTAGAAAAATTATGAATTTTATGGACGCTCATTTCAGACTTGGGTTCGGACTTTGGAAGCTGTTTTCTCTGGTTCTATGGGACCAAATTGGCTGAAATTTAGGAAAAGTGATAAGAAGCATGGTACAAATCGAAATCAGTCACAAAATCACCATATATTTGTATTTAAAGAAAAATCATCTTTTTTATGGAGGCTAATTTGAGACTTGGGTTCGAACTTTGCAAAGCAGTTTTCTCAGGTTCTATGGGACCAAACTGGCTGAAATTTTGTAATAGTGATAAAAATCGCCATTCAAATCGAATTCAGTCACAAAATCTCCATAAAGTTGTATTTTTAGAAAAATTTCGATTTTTATGGAAGCTAATTTCTGACTTGGGTTCGAACTTTGCAAGCAGTTTTCTCAGGTTTTATTGGACCAAACGGGCTGAAATATTGGAATAGTGATAAGAATCTTTATCCATATCGAACTCAGTCACAAAATCTCCATAAAGTTTTTTTTTAGAAAAACCATCTTTTTTATGGAGGCTAATTTGAGACTTGGGTTCGAACTTTGCAAGCAGTTTTCTCAGGTTCTATGGGACCAAACTGGCTGAAATTTTGTAATAGTGATAAGAATCGCTATCCAAATCGAATTCAGTCACAAAATCTCCATAAAGTTGTATTTTTAGAAAAATTATGATTTTTATGGACGCTAATTTCAGACTTGGGTTCGGACTTTGGAAGCAGTTTTCTCAGGTTCTATGGGAGCAAATTGGCTGAAATTTAGGAAAAGTGATAAGAAGCATGATACAAATCGAAATCAGTAACAAAATCACCATACATTTGTATTTTTAGAAATATCATCTTTTTTATGGAGACTAATTTCAGACTTGGGTTCGAACTTTGCAAGCAGTTTTCTCAGGTTCTATGGGACCAAACTGGCTGAAATTTTGTAATAGTGATAAAAATCGCTATTCAAATCGAATTCAGTCACAAAATCTCCATAAAATTGTATTTTTAGAAAAACCATCTTTTTTATGGAGGCTAATTTGAGACTTGGATTCGAACTTTGCAAGCAGTTTTTTCAGGTTTTATGGGACCAAACGGGCTGAAATATTGGAATAGTGATAAGAATCGCTATCCAAATCGAATTCAGTCACAAAATCTCCATAAAGTTGTATTATTAGAAAAATTATGATTTTTATGGAAGCTAATTAGAGACTTGGGTTCGAACTTTGGAAGCAGTTTTCTCCGGTGCTATGGGACCACACTGGCTGAAATTTTGAAATAGTGATAAGAATCGCGATCCAAATCGAATTCAGTCACAAAATCTCCATTAAGTTGTATTTTTAGAAAAATTATGAATTTTATGGACGCTCATTTCAGACTTGGGTTCGGACTTTGGAAGCAGTTTTCTCAGGTTCTATGGGACCAAACTGGCTGAAATTTTGTAATAGTGATAAAAATCGCTATTCAAATCGAATTCAGTCACAAAATCTCCATAAAATTGTATTTTTAGAAAAACCATCTTTTTTATGGAGGCTAATTTGAGACTTGGATTCGAACTTTGCAAGCAGTTTTCTCAGGTTTTATTGGACCAAACGGGCTGAAATATTGGAATAGTGATAAGAATCTTTATCCATATCGAACTCAGTCACAAAATCTCCATAAAGTTTTTTTTTAGAAAAACCATCTTTTTTATGGAGGCTAATTTGAGACTTGGGTTCGAACTTTGCAAGCAGTTTTTTCAGGTTTTATGGGACCAAACGGGCTGAAATTTTGTAATAGTGATAAGAATCGCTATCCAAATCGAATTCAGTCACAAAATCTCCATAAAGTTGTATTTTAAGAAAAATTTGCTTCGAACTTTGGAAGCAGTTTTCTCAGGTTCTATGGGACCAAATTGGCTGATATTTAGGAAAAGTGATAAGAAGCATGGTACAAATTGAAATCAGTCACAAAATCACCATACATTTGTATTTTAAGAAAAATCACATTTTTATGGAGGCTAATTTGAGACTTGGGGTCGAACTTTGCAAGCAGTTTTCTCAGGTTTTATGGGACCAAGCGGGCTGAAATATATGAATAGTGATAAGAATATTTATCCAAATCGAACTCAGTCACAAAATCTCCATAAAGTTTTTTTTTAGAAAAACCATCTTTTTTATGGAGGCTAATTTGAGACTTGGGTTCGAACTTTGCAAGCAGTTTTTTCAGGTTTTATGGGACCAAACGGGCTGAAATTTTGTAATAGTGATAAGAATCGCTATCCAAATCGAATTCAGTCACAAAATCTCCATAAAGTTGTATTTTAAGAAAAATTTCAATTTTTTTGGACGCTAATTTCAGACTTGGGTTCGAACTTTGGAAGCAGTTTTCTCAGGTTCTATGGGACCAAATTGGCTGATATTTAGGAAAAGTGATAAGAAGCATGGTACAAATTGAAATCAGTCACAAAATCACCATACATTTGTATTTTAAGAAAAATCATCCTTTTTATGGAGGCTAATTTGAGACTTGGGTTCGAACTTTGCAAGCAGTTTTCTCAGGTTTTATGGGACCAAACTGGCTGAAATATTGGAATAGTGATAAGAATCGCTATCCAAATCGAATTCAGTCACAAAATCTCCATAAAGTTGTATTATTAGAAAAATTATGACTTTTATGGAAGCTAATTAGAGACTTGGGTTCGAACTTTGGAAGCAGTTTTTTCAGGTTCTATGGGACCAAATAAGCTGAAATTTAGGAAAAGTGATAAAAAGCACGGTACAAATTGAAATCAGTCACAAAATCACCATACATTTGTATTTTAAGAAAAATCACATTTTTATGGAGGCCAATTTGAGACTTGGGGTCGAATTTTGCAAGCAGTTTTCTCAGGTTTTATGGGACCAAGCTGGCTGAAATATTGGAATAGTGATAAGAATATTTATCCAAACCGAACTCAGTCACAAAATCTCCATAAAGTTGTATTTTTAGAAAAACCATCTTTTTTATGGAGGCTAATTTGAGACTTGGGTTCGAACTTTGCAAGCAGTTTTTTCAGGTTTTATGGGACCAAACGGGCTGAAATTTTGTAATAGTGATAAAAATCGCAATTCAAATCGAATTCAGTCACAAAATCTCCATAAAATTGTATTTTTAGAAAAACCATCTTTTTTATGGAGGCTAATTTGAGACTTGGGTTCGAACTTTGCAAGCAGTTTTTTCAGGTTTTATGGGACCAAACGGGCTGAAATATTGGAACAGTGATAAGAATCGCTATCCAAATCGAATTCAGTCACAAAATCTCTATAAAGTTGTATTATTAGAAAAATTATGACTTTTATGGAAGCTTATTAGAGACTTGGGTTCGAACTTTGGAAGCAATTTTCTCCGGTTCTATGGGACCACACTGGCTGAAATTTTGAAATAGTGATAAGAATCGCTATCCAAATCGAATTCAGTCACAAAATCTCCATTAAGTTGTATTTTTAGAAAAATTATGAATTTTATGGACGCTCATTTCAGACTTGGGTTCGGACTTTGGAAGCTGTTTTCTCTGGTTCTATGGGACCAAATTGGCTGAAATTTAGGAAAAGTGATAAGAAGCATGGTACAAATCGAAATCAGTCACAAAATCACCATATATTTGTATTTAAAGAAAAATCATCTTTTTTATGGAGGCTAATTTGAGACTTGGGTTCGAACTTTGCAAAGCAGTTTTCTCAGGTTCTATGGGACCAAACTGGCTGAAATTTTGTAATAGTGATAAAAATCGCCATTCAAATCGAATTCAGTCACAAAATCTCCATAAAGTTGTATTTTTAGAAAAATTTCGATTTTTATGGAAGCTAATTTCTGACTTGGGTTCGAACTTTGCAAGCAGTTTTCTCAGGTTTTATTGGACCAAACGGGCTGAAATATTGGAATAGTGATAAGAATCTTTATCCATATCGAACTCAGTCACAAAATCTCCATAAAGTTTTTTTTTAGAAAAACCATCTTTTTTATGGAGGCTAATTTGAGACTTGGGTTCGAACTTTGCAAGCAGTTTTCTCAGGTTCTATGGGACCAAACTGGCTGAAATTTTGTAATAGTGATAAGAATCGCTATCCAAATCGAATTCAGTCACAAAATCTCCATAAAGTTGTATTTTTAGAAAAATTATGATTTTTATGGACGCTAATTTCAGACTTGGGTTCGGACTTTGGAAGCAGTTTTCTCAGGTTCTATGGGAGCAAATTGGCTGAAATTTAGGAAAAGTGATAAGAAGCATGATACAAATCGAAATCAGTAACAAAATCACCATACATTTGTATTTTTAGAAATATCATCTTTTTTATGGAGACTAATTTCAGACTTGGGTTCGAACTTTGCAAGCAGTTTTCTCAGGTTCTATGGGACCAAACTGGCTGAAATTTTGTAATAGTGATAAAAATCGCTATTCAAATCGAATTCAGTCACAAAATCTCCATAAAATTGTATTTTTAGAAAAACCATCTTTTTTATGGAGGCTAATTTGAGACTTGGATTCGAACTTTGCAAGCAGTTTTTTCAGGTTTTATGGGACCAAACGGGCTGAAATATTGGAATAGTGATAAGAATCGCTATCCAAATCGAATTCAGTCACAAAATCTCCATAAAGTTGTATTATTAGAAAAATTATGATTTTTATGGAAGCTAATTAGAGACTTGGGTTCGAACTTTGGAAGCAGTTTTCTCCGGTGCTATGGGACCACACTGGCTGAAATTTTGAAATAGTGATAAGAATCGCGATCCAAATCGAATTCAGTCACAAAATCTCCATTAAGTTGTATTTTTAGAAAAATTATGAATTTTATGGACGCTCATTTCAGACTTGGGTTCGGACTTTGGAAGCAGTTTTCTCAGGTTCTATGGGACCAAACTGGCTGAAATTTTGTAATAGTGATAAAAATCGCTATTCAAATCGAATTCAGTCACAAAATCTCCATAAAATTGTATTTTTAGAAAAACCATCTTTTTTATGGAGGCTAATTTGAGACTTGGATTCGAACTTTGCAAGCAGTTTTCTCAGGTTTTATTGGACCAAACGGGCTGAAATATTGGAATAGTGATAAGAATCTTTATCCATATCGAACTCAGTCACAAAATCTCCATAAAGTTTTTTTTTAGAAAAACCATCTTTTTTATGGAGGCTAATTTGAGACTTGGGTTCGAACTTTGCAAGCAGTTTTTTCAGGTTTTATGGGACCAAACGGGCTGAAATTTTGTAATAGTGATAAGAATCGCTATCCAAATCGAATTCAGTCACAAAATCTCCATAAAGTTGTATTTTAAGAAAAATTTGCTTCGAACTTTGGAAGCAGTTTTCTCAGGTTCTATGGGACCAAATTGGCTGATATTTAGGAAAAGTGATAAGAAGCATGGTACAAATTGAAATCAGTCACAAAATCACCATACATTTGTATTTTAAGAAAAATCACATTTTTATGGAGGCTAATTTGAGACTTGGGGTCGAACTTTGCAAGCAGTTTTCTCAGGTTTTATGGGACCAAGCGGGCTGAAATATATGAATAGTGATAAGAATATTTATCCAAATCGAACTCAGTCACAAAATCTCCATAAAGTTTTTTTTTAGAAAAACCATCTTTTTTATGGAGGCTAATTTGAGACTTGGGTTCGAACTTTGCAAGCAGTTTTTTCAGGTTTTATGGGACCAAACGGGCTGAAATTTTGTAATAGTGATAAGAATCGCTATCCAAATCGAATTCAGTCACAAAATCTCTATAAAGTTGTATTATTAGAAAAATTATGACTTTTATGGAAGCTTATTAGAGACTTGGGTTCGAACTTTGGAAGCAATTTTCTCCGGTTCTATGGGACCACACTGGCTGAAATTTTGAAATAGTGATAAGAATCGCTATCCAAATCGAATTCAGTCACAAAATCTCCATTAAGTTGTATTTTTAGAAAAATTATGAATTTTATGGACGCTCATTTCAGACTTGGGTTCGGACTTTGGAAGCTGTTTTCTCTGGTTCTATGGGACCAAATTGGCTGAAATTTAGGAAAAGTGATAAGAAGCATGGTACAAATCGAAATCAGTCACAAAATCACCATATATTTGTATTTAAAGAAAAATCATCTTTTTTATGGAGGCTAATTTGAGACTTGGGTTCGAACTTTGCAAAGCAGTTTTCTCAGGTTCTATGGGACCAAACTGGCTGAAATTTTGTAATAGTGATAAGAATCGCTTTCCAAATCGAATTCAGTCACAAAATCTCCATAAAGTTGTATTTTTAGAAAAATTATGATTTTTATGGACGCTAATTTCAGACTTGGGTTCGGACTTTGGAAGCAGTTTTCTCAGGTTCTATGGGAGCAAATTGGCTGAAATTTAGGAAAAGTTATAAGAAGCATGGTACAAATCGAAATCAGTCACAAAATCACCATATATTTGTATTTAAAGAAAAATCATCTTTTTTATGGAGGCTAATTTGAGACTTGGGTTCGAACTTTGCAAAGCAGTTTTCTCAGGTTCTATGGGACCAAACTGGCTGAAATTTTGTAATAGTGATAAGAATCGCTATCCAAATCGAATTCAGTCACAAAATCTCCATAAAGTTGTATTTTTAGAAAAATTATGATTTTTATGGACGCTAATTTCAGACTTGGGCTCGAACTTTGTAAGCAGTTTTCTCAGGTTCTATGGGACCAAACTGGCTGAAATTTTGTAATAGTGATAAGAATCGCTATCCAAATCGAATTCAGTCACAAAATCTCCATTAAGTTGTATTTTTAGAAAAATTATGAATTTTATGGACGCTCATTTCAGACTTGGGTTCGGACTTTGGAAGCTGTTTTCTATGGGACCAAATTGGCTGAAATTTAGGAAAAGTGATAAAAAGCACGGTACAAATTGAAATCAGTCACAAAATCACCATACATTTGTATTTTAAGAAAAATCATCTTCTTTATGGAGGCCAATTTGAGACTTGGGTTCGAACTTTGCAAGCAGTTTTTTCAGGTTCTATGGGACCAAACAGGCTGAAATTTTGTAATAGTGATAAAAATCGCCATTCAAATCGAATTCAGTCACAAAATCTCCATAAAGTTGTATTTTTAGAAAAATTTCGATTTTTATGGAAGCTAATTTCTGACTTGGGTTCGAACTTTGCAAGCAGTTTTCTCAGGTTTTATTGGACCAAACGGGCTGAAATTTAGGAAAAGTGATAAGAAGCATGGTACAAATCGAATTCAGTCACAAAATCTCCATACATTTGTATTTTAAGAAAAATCACATTTTTATGGAGGCTAATTTGAGACTTGGGGTCGAACTTTGCAAGCAGTTTTCTCAGGTTTTATGGGACCCAGCGGGCTGAAATATATGAATAGTGATAAGAATATTTATCCAAATCGAAATCAGTCACAAAATCTCCATAAAGTTTTTTTTTAGAAAAACCATCTTTTTTATGGAGGCTAATTTGAGACTTGGGTTCGAACTTTGCAAGCAGTTTTCTCAGGTTCTATGGGACCAAATAAGCTGAAATTTAGGAAAAGTGATAAAAAGCACGGTACAAATTGAAATAAGTCACAAAATCACCATACATTTGTATTTTAAGAAAAATCACATTTTTATGGAGGCTAATTTGAGACTTGGGGTCGAACTTTGCAAGCAGTTTTCTCAGGTTCTATGGAACCAAATTGGCTGAAATTTAGGAAAAATGATAAGAAGCATGGTACCAATCGAAATCAGTCACAAAATCACCATACATTTGTATTTTAAGAAGAATCATCTTTTTTATGGAGGCTAATTTGAGACTTGGGTTCGAACTTTGCAAGCAGTTTTCTCAGGTTCTATGGGACCAAACTGGCTGAAATTTTGTAATAGTGATAAGAATCGCTATCCAAATCGAATTCAGTCACAAAAGCTCCATTAAGTTGTATTTTTAGAAAAATTATGATTTTTATGGACGCTAATTTCAGACTTGGGTTCGGACTTTGGAAGCAGTTTTCTCAGGTTCTATAGGACCAAATTGGCTGAAATTTAGGAAAAGTGATAAAAAGCACGGTACAAATTGAAATCAGTCACAAAATCACCATACATTTGTATTTTAAGAAAAATCACATTTTTATGGAGGCTAATTTGAGACTTGGGGTCGAATTTTGCAAGCAGTTTTCTCAGGTTTTATGGGACCAAGCTGGCTGAAATATTGGAATAGTGATAAGAATATTTATCCAAACCGAACTCAGTCACAAAATCTCCATAAAGTTGTATTTTTAGAAAAACCATCTTTTTTATGGAGGCTAATTTGAGACTTGGGTTCGAACTTTGCAAGCAGTTTTTTCAGGTTTTATGGGACCAAACGGGCTGAAATTTTGTAATAGTGATAAAAATCGCAATTCAAATCGAATTCAGTCACAAAATCTCCATAAAATTGTATTTTTAGAAAAACCATCTTTTTTATGGAGGCTAATTTGAGACTTGGGTTCGAACTTTGCAAGCAGTTTTTTCAGGTTTTATGGGACCAAACGGGCTGAAATATTGGAACAGTGATAACAATCGCTATCCAAATCGAATTCAGTCACAAAATCTCTATAAAGTTGTATTATTAGAAAAATTATGACTTTTATGGAAGCTTATTAGAGACTTGGGTTCGAACTTTGGAAGCAATTTTCTCCGGTTCTATGGGACCACACTGGCTGAAATTTTGAAATAGTGATAAGAATCGCTATCCAAATCGAATTCAGTCACAAAATCTCCATTAAGTTGTATTTTTAGAAAAATTATGAATTTTATGGACGCTCATTTCAGACTTGGGTTCGGACTTTGGAAGCTGTTTTCTCTGGTTCTATGGGACCAAATTGGCTGAAATTTAGGAAAAGTGATAAGAAGCATGGTACAAATCGAAATCAGTCACAAAATCACCATATATTTGTATTTAAAGAAAAATCATCTTTTTTATGGAGGCTAATTTGAGACTTGGGTTCGAACTTTGCAAAGCAGTTTTCTCAGGTTCTATGGGACCAAACTGGCTGAAATTTTGTAATAGTGATAAGAATCGCTATCCAAATCGAATTCAGTCACAAAATCTCCATAAAGTTGTATTTTTAGAAAAATTATGATTTTTATGGACGCTAATTTCAGACTTGGGTTCGGACTTTGGAAGCAGTTTTCTCAGGTTCTATGGGAGCAAATTGGCTGAAATTTAGGAAAAGTTATAAGAAGCATGGTACAAATCGAAATCAGTAACAAAATCACCATACATTTGTATTTTTAGAAAAATTCTCTTTTTTATGGAGACTAATTTGAGACTTGGGTTCGAACTTTGCAAGCAGTTTTCTCAGGTTCTATGGGACCAAACTGGCTGAAATTTTGTAATTGTGATAAAAATCGCTATTCAAATCGAATTCAGTCACAAAATCTCCATAAAATTGTATTTTTAGAAAATCCATCTTTTTTATGGAGGCTTATTTGAGACTTGGGTTCGAACTTTGCAAGCAGTTTTTTCAGGTTTTATGGGACCAAACGGGCTGAAATATTGGAATAGTGATAAGAATCGCTATCCAAATCGAATTCAGTCACAAAATCACCATAAATTTGTATTTTAAGAAAAATCATCTTCTTTATGGAGGCCAATTTGAGACTTGGGCTCGAACTTTGTAAGCAGTTTTCTCAGGTTCTATGGGACCAAACTGGCTGAAATTTTGTAATAGTGATAAAAATTGCCATTCAAATCGAATTCAGTCACAAAATCTCCATTAAGTTGTATTTTTAGAAAAATTATGAATTTTATGGACGCTCATTTCAGACTTGGGTTCGGACTTTGGAAGCTGTTTTCTCTGGTTCTATGGGACCAAATTGGCTGAAATTTAGGAAAAGTGATAAAAAGCACGGTACAAATTGAAATCAGTCACAAAATCACCATACATTTGTATTTTAAGAAAAATCATCTTCTTTATGGAGGCCAATTTGAGACTTGGGTTCGAACTTTGCAAGCAGTTTTTTCAGGTTCTATGGGACCAAACTGACTGAAATTTTGTAATAGTGATAAAAATCGCCATTCAAATCGAATTCAGTCACAAAATCTCCATAAAGTTGTATTTTTAGAAAAATTTCGATTTTTATGGAAGCTAATTTCTGACTTGGGTTCGAACTTTGCAAGCAGTTTTCTCAGGTTTTATTGGACCAAACGGGCTGAAATTTAGGAAAAGTGATAAGAAGCATGGTACAAATCGAATTCAGTCACAAAATCTCCATACATTTGTATTTTAAGAAAAATCACATTTTTATGGAGGCTAATTTGAGACTTGGGGTCGAACTTTGCAAGCAGTTTTCTCAGGTTTTATGGGACCCAGCGGGCTGAAATATATGAATAGTGATAAGAATATTTATCCAAATCGAAATCAGTCACAAAATCTCCATAAAGTTTTTTTTTAGAAAAACCATCTTTTTTATGGAGGCTAATTTGAGACTTGGGTTCGAACTTTGCAAGCAGTTTTTTCAGGTTTTATGGGACCAAACGGGCTGAAATTTTGTAATAGTGATAAGAATCGCTATCCAAATCGAATTCAGTCACAAAATCTCCATAAAGTTGTATTTTAAGAAAAATTTCAATTTTTTTGGACGCTAATTTCAGACTTGGGTTCGAACTTTGGAAGCAGTTTTCTCAGGTTCTATGGGACCAAATTGGCTGATATTTAGGAAAAGTGATAAGAAGCATGGTACAAATTGAAATCAGTCACAAAATCACCATACATTTGTATTTTAAGAAAAATCATCCTTTTTATGGAGGCTAATTTGAGACTTGGGTTCGAACTTTGCAAGCAGTTTTCTCAGGTTTTATGGGACCAAACTGGCTGAAATATTGGAATAGTGATAAGAATCGCTATCCAAATCGAATTCAGTCACAAAATCTCCATAAAGTTGTATTATTAGAAAAATTATGACTTTTATGGAAGCTAATTAGAGACTTGGGTTCGAACTTTGGAAGCAGTTTTTTCAGGTTCTATGGGACCAAATAAGCTGAAATTTAGGAAAAGTGATAAAAAGCACGGTACAAATTGAAATAAGTCACAAAATCACCATACATTTGTATTTTAAGAAAAATCACATTTTTATGGGGGCTAATTTGAGTCTTGGTGTCGAACTTTGCAAGCAGTTTTCTCAGGTTCTATGGAACCAAATTGGCTGAAATTTAGGAAAAATGATAAGAAGCATGGTACAAATCGAAATCAGTCACAAAATCACCATACATTTGTATTTTAAGAAAAATAACATTTTTATGGAGGCTAATTTGAGACTTGGGTTCGAAATTTGCAAGCAGTTTTCTCAGGTTCTATGGGACCAAACTGGCTGAAATTTTGTAATAGTGATAAGAATCGCTATCCAAATCGAATTCAGTCACAAAAGCTCCATTAAGTTGTATTTTAAGAAAAATTATGATTTTTATGGACGCTAATTTCAGACCTGGGTTCGGACTTTGGAAGCAGTTTTCTCAGGTTCTATGGGACCAAATTGGCTGAAATTTAGGAAAAGTGATAAGAAGCATGGTCATAATGAGGCATAATCGAAATCAGTCACAAAATCACCATACATTTGTATTTAAAGAAAAATCATCTTCTTTATGGAGGCCAATTTGAGACTTGGGTTCGAACTTTGCAAGCAGTTTTCTCAGGTTCTATGGGACCAAACTGGCTGAAATTTTGTAAAAGTGATAAAAATCGCTATTCAAATCGAATTCAGTCAAAAATCTCCATAAAATTGTATTTTTAGAAAATCCATCTTTTTTATGGAGGCTAATTTGAGACTTGGGTTCGAACTTTGCAAGCAGTTTTTTCAGGTTTTATGGGACCAAACGGGCTGAAATATTGGAACAGTGATAAGAATCGCTATCCAAATCGAATTCAGTCACAAAATCTCTATAAAGTTGTATTATTAGAAAAATTATGACTTTTATGGAAGCTTATTAGAGACTTGGGTTCGAACTTTGGAAGCAATTTTCTCCGGTTCTATGGGACCACACTGGCTGAAATTTTGAAATAGTGATAAGAATCGCTATCCAAATCGAATTCAGTCACAAAATCTCCATTAAGTTGTATTTTTAGAAAAATTATGAATTTTATGGACGCTCATTTCAGACTTGGGTTCGGACTTTGGAAGCTGTTTTCTCTGGTTCTATGGGACCAAATTGGCTGAAATTTAGGAAAAGTGATAAGAAGCATGGTACAAATCGAAATCAGTCACAAAATCACCATATATTTGTATTTAAAGAAAAATCATCTTTTTTATGGAGGCTAATTTGAGACTTGGGTTCGAACTTTGCAAAGCAGTTTTCTCAGGTTCTATGGGACCAAACTGGCTGAAATTTTGTAATAGTGATAAGAATCGCTATCCAAATCGAATTCAGTCACAAAATCTCCATAAAGTTGTATTTTTAGAAAAATTATGATTTTTATGGACGCTAATTTCAGACTTGGGTTCGGACTTTGGAAGCAGTTTTCTCAGGTTCTATGGGAGCAAATTGGCTGAAATTTAGGAAAAGTTATAAGAAGCATGGTACAAATCGAAATCAGTAACAAAATCACCATACATTTGTATTTTTAGAAAAATTATCTTTTTTATGGAGACTAATTTGAGACTTGGGTTCGAACTTTGCAAGCAGTTTTCTCAGGTTCTATGGGACCAAACTGGCTGAAATTTTGTAATTGTGATAAAAATCGCTATTCAAATCGAATTCAGTCACAAAATCTCCATAAAATTGTATTTTTAGAAAATCCATCTTTTTTATGGAGGCTTATTTGAGACTTGGGTTCGAACTTTGCAAGCAGTTTTTTCAGGTTTTATGGGACCAAACGGGCTGAAATATTGGAATAGTGATAAGAATCGCTATCCAAATCGAATTCAGTCACAAAATCACCATAAATTTGTATTTTAAGAAAAATCATCTTCTTTATGGAGGCCAATTTGAGACTTGGGCTCGAACTTTGTAAGCAGTTTTCTCAGGTTCTATGGGACCAAACTGGCTGAAATTTTGTAATAGTGATAAAAATTGCCATTCAAATCGAATTCAGTCACAAAATCTCCATTAAGTTGTATTTTTAGAAAAATTATGAATTTTATGGACGCTCATTTCAGACTTGGGTTCGGACTTTGGAAGCTGTTTTCTATGGGACCAAATTGGCTGAAATTTAGGAAAAGTGATAAAAAGCACGGTACAAATTGAAATCAGTCACAAAATCACCATACATTTGTATTTTAAGAAAAATCATCTTCTTTATGGAGGCCAATTTGAGACTTGGGTTCGAACTTTGCAAGCAGTTTTTTCAGGTTCTATGGGACCAAACTGGCTGAAATTTTGTAATAGTGATAAAAATCGCCATTCAAATCGAATTCAGTCACAAAATCTCCATAAAGTTGTATTTTTAGAAAAATTTCGATTTTTATGGAAGCTAATTTCTGACTTGGGTTCGAACTTTGCAAGCAGTTTTCTCAGGTTTTATTGGACTAAACGGGCTGAAATTTAGGAAAAGTGATAAGAAGCATGGTACAAATCGAATTCAGTCACAAAATCTCCATACATTTGTATTTTAAGAAAAATCACATTTTTATGGAGGCTAATTTGAGACTTGGGGTCGAACTTTGCAAGCAGTTTTCTCAGGTTTTATGGGACCCAGCGGGCTGAAATATATGAATAGTGATAAGAATATTTATCCAAATCGAAATCAGTCACAAAATCTCCATAAAGTTTTTTTTTAGAAAAACCATCTTTTTTATGGAGGCTAATTTGAGACTTGGGTTCGAACTTTGCAAGCAGTTTTTTCAGGTTTTATGGGACCAAACGGGCTGAAATTTTGTAATAGTGATAAGAATCGCTATCCAAATCGAATTCAGTCACAAAATCTCCATAAAGTTGTATTTTAAGAAAAATTTCAATTTTTTTGGACGCTAATTTCAGACTTGGGTTCGAACTTTGGAAGCAGTTTTTTCAGGTTCTATGGGACCAAATAAGCTGAAATTTAGGAAAAGTGATAAAAAGCACGGTACAAATTGAAATAAGTCACAAAATCACCATACATTTGTATTTAAAGAAAAATCACATTTTTATGGAGGCTAATTTGAGACTTGGGGTCGAACTTTGCAAGCAGTTTTCTCAGGTTCTATGGAACCAAATTGGCTGAAATTTAGGAAAAATGATAAGAAGCATGGTACCAATCGAAATCAGTCACAAAATCACCATACATTTGTATTTTAAGAAGAATCATCTTTTTTATCGAGGCTAATTTGAGACTTGGGTTCGAACTTTGCAAGCAGTTTTCTCAGGTTCTATGGGACCAAACTGGCTGAAATTTTGAAATAGTGATAAGAATCGCTATCCAAATCGAATTCAGTCACAAAAGCTCCATTAAGTTGTATTTTTAGAAAAATTATGATTTTTATGGACGCTAATTTCAGACTTGGGTTCGGACTTTGGAAGCAGTTTTCTCAGGTTCTATGGGACCAAATTGGCTGAAATTTAGGAAAAGTGATAAAAAGCACGGTACAAATTGAAATCAGTCACAAAATCACCATACATTTGTATTTTAAGAAAAATCACATTTTTATGGAGGCTAATTTGAGACTTGGGGTCGAATTTTGCAAGCAGTTTTCTCAGGTTTTATGGGACCAAGCTGGCTGAAATATTGGAATAGTGATAAGAATATTTATCCAAACCGAACTCAGTCACAAAATCTCCATAAAGTTGTATTTTTAGAAAAACCATCTTTTTTATGGAGGCTAATTTGAGACTTGGGTTCGAACTTTGCAAGCAGTTTTTTCAGGTTTTATGGGACCAAACGGGCTGAAATTTTGTAATAGTGATAAAAATCGCAATTCAAATCGAATTCAGTCACAAAATCTCCATAAAATTGTATTTTTAGAAAAACCATCTTTTTTATGGAGGCTAATTTGAGACTTGGGTTCGAACTTTGCAAGCAGTTTTTTCAGGTTTTATGGGACCAAACGGGCTGAAATATTGGAACAGTGATAAGAATCGCTATCCAAATCGAATTCAGTCACAAAATCTCTATAAAGTTGTATTATTAGAAAAATTATGACTTTTATGGAAGCTTATTAGAGACTTGGGTTCGAACTTTGGAAGCAATTTTCTCCGGTTCTATGGGACCACACTGGCTGAAATTTTGAAATAGTGATAAGAATCGCTATCCAAATCGAATTCAGTCACAAAATCTCCATTAAGTTGTATTTTTAGAAAAATTATGAATTTTATGGACGCTCATTTCAGACTTGGGTTCGGACTTTGGAAGCTGTTTTCTCTGGTTCTATGGGACCAAATTGGCTGAAATTTAGGAAAAGTGATAAGAAGCATGGTACAAATCGAAATCAGTCACAAAATCACCATATATTTGTATTTAAAGAAAAATCATCTTTTTTATGGAGGCTAATTTGAGACTTGGGTTCGAACTTTGCAAAGCAGTTTTCTCAGGTTCTATGGGACCAAACTGGCTGAAATTTTGTAATAGTGATAAGAATCGCTATCCAAATCGAATTCAGTCACAAAATCTCCATAAAGTTGTATTTTTAGAAAAATTATGATTTTTATGGACGCTAATTTCAGACTTGGGTTCGGACTTTGGAAGCAGTTTTCTCAGGTTCTATGGGAGCAAATTGGCTGAAATTTAGGAAAAGTTATAAGAAGCATGGTACAAATCGAAATCAGTAACAAAATCACCATACATTTGTATTTTTAGAAAAATTATCTTTTTTATGGAGACTAATTTGAGACTTGGGTTCGAACTTTGCAAGCAGTTTTCTCAGGTTCTATGGGACCAAACTGGCTGAAATTTTGTAATTGTGATAAAAATCGCTATTCAAATCGAATTCAGTCACAAAATCTCCATAAAATTGTATTTTTAGAAAATCCATCTTTTTTATGGAGGCTTATTTGAGACTTGGGTTCGAACTTTGCAAGCAGTTTTTTCAGGTTTTATGGGACCAAACGGGCTGAAATATTGGAATAGTGATAAGAATCGCTATCCAAATCGAATTCAGTCACAAAATCACCATAAATTTGTATTTTAAGAAAAATCATCATCTTTATGGAGGCCAATTTGAGACTTGGGCTCGAACTTTGTAAGCAGTTTTCTCAGGTTCTATGGGACCAAACTGGCTGAAATTTTGTAATAGTGATAAAAATTGCCATTCAAATCGAATTCAGTCACAAAATCTCCATTAAGTTGTATTTTTAGAAAAATTATGAATTTTATGGACGCTCATTTCAGACTTGGGTTCGGACTTTGGAAGCTGTTTTCTCTGGTTCTATGGGACCAAATTGGCTGAAATTTAGGAAAAGTGATAAAAAGCACGGTACAAATTGAAATCAGTCACAAAATCACCATACATTTGTATTTTAAGAAAAATCATCTTCTTTATGGAGGCCAATTTGAGACTTGGGTTCGAACTTTGCAAGCAGTTTTTTCAGGTTCTATGGGACCAAACTGACTGAAATTTTGTAATAGTGATAAAAATCGCCATTCAAATCGAATTCAGTCACAAAATCTCCATAAAGTTGTATTTTTAGAAAAATTTCGATTTTTATGGAAGCTAATTTCTGACTTGGGTTCGAACTTTGCAAGCAGTTTTCTCAGGTTTTATTGGACCAAACGGGCTGAAATTTAGGAAAAGTGATAAGAAGCATGGTACAAATCGAATTCAGTCACAAAATCTCCATACATTTGTATTTAAAGAAAAATCACATTTTTATGGAGGCTAATTTGAGACTTGGGGTCGAACTTTGCAAGCAGTTTTCTCAGGTTTTATGGGACCCAGCGGGCTGAAATATATGAATAGTGATAAGAATATTTATCCAAATCGAAATCAGTCACAAAATCTCCATAAAGTTGTATTTTAAGAAAAATTTCAATTTTTTTGGACGCTAATTTCAGACTTGGGTTCGAACTTTGGAAGCAGTTTTCTCAGGTTCTATGGGACCAAATTGGCTGATATTTAGGAAAAGTGATAAAAAGCACGGTACAAATTGAAATAAGTCACAAAATCACCATACATTTGTATTTTAAGAAAAATCACATTTTTATGGGGGCTAATTTGAGTCTTGGTGTCGAACTTTGCAAGCAGTTTTCTCAGGTTCTATGGAACCAAATTGGCTGAAATTTAGGAAAAATGATAAGAAGCATGGTACAAATCGAAATCAGTCACAAAATCACCATACATTTGTATTTTAAGAAAAATAACATTTTTATGGAGGCTAATTTGAGACTTGGGTTCGAAATTTGCAAGCAGTTTTCTCAGGTTCTATGGGACCAAATTGGCTGAAATTTAGGAAAAGTGATAAGAAGCATGGTCATAATGAGGCATAATCGAAATCAGTCACAAAATCACCATACATTTGTATTTAAAGAAAAATCATCTTCTTTATGGAGGCCAATTTGAGACTTGGGTTCGAACTTTGCAAGCAGTTTTCTCAGGTTCTATGGGACCAAACTGGCTGAAATTTTGTAAAAGTGATAAAAATCGCTATTCAAATCGAATTCAGTCAAAAATCTCCATAAAATTGTATTTTTAGAAAAACCATCTTTTTTATGGAGGCTAATTTGAGACTAGGGTTCGAACTTTGCAAGCAGTTTTTTCAGGTTTTATGGGTTCTATGAAAAGTGATAAGAAGCATGGTACAAATCGAAATCAGTCACAAAATCACCATACATTTGTATTTTAAGAAAAATCATCTTTTTTATGGAGGCTTATTTGAGACTTGGGTTCGAACTTTGCAAAGCAGTTTTCTCAGGTTCTATGGGACCAAACTGGCTGAAATTTTGTAATAGAGATAAGAATCGCTATCCAAATCGAATTCAGTCACAAAATCTCCATAAAGTTGTATTTTTAGAAAAATTATGATTTTTATGGACGCAAATTTCAGACTTGGGTTCGGACTTTGGAAGCAGTTTTCTCAGGTTTTATGGGACCAAACGGGCTGAAATATTGGAATAGTGATAAGAATCGCTATCCAAATCGAATTCAGTCACAAAATCTCCATAAAGTTGTATTATTAGAAAAATTATGACTTTTATGGAAGCTAATTAGAAACTTGGGTTCGAACTTTGGAAGCAGTTTTCTCCGGTTCTATGGGACCAAACTGGCTGAAATTTTGTAATAGTGATAAGAATCGCTATCAAAATCGAATTCAGTCACAAAATCTCCATAAAGTTGTATTTTTAGAAAAATTATGATTTTAATGGACGCTATTTTCAGACTGGGGTTCGGACTTTGGAAGCAGTTTTCTCAGGTTCTATGGGTTCTATGAAAAGTGATAAGAAGCATGGTACAAATCGAAATCAGTCACAAAATCACCATACATTTGTATTTTAAGAAAAATCATCTTCTTTATGGAGGCCAATTTGAGACTTGGGTTCGAACTTTGCAAGCAGTTTTCTCAGGTTCTATGGTACCAAACTGGCTGAAATTTTGTAATAGTGATAAAAATCGCCATTCAAATTGAATTCAGTCACAAAATCTCCATTAAATTGTATTTTTAGAAAAATTATGATATTTATGGACGCTAATTTCAGACTTGGGTTCGGTTTTTGGAAGCAGTTTTCTCAGGTTCTATGGGACAAAATTGGCTGAAATTTAGGAAAAGTGTTAAGAAGCATGGTACAAATCGAAATCAGTCACAAAATCACCATACATTTGTATTTTAAGAAAAATCGTCTTTTTTATGGAGGCTTATTTGAGACTTGGGTTCGAACTTTGCAAGCAGTTTTCTCAGGTTCTATGGGACCAAACTGGCTTAAATTTTGTAATAGTGATAAAAATCGCTATTCAAATCGAATTCAGTCACAAAATCTCCATAAAATTGTATTTTTAGAAAAACCATCTTTTTTATGGAGGCTAATTTGAGACTTGGATTCGAACTTTGCAAGCAGTTTTTTCAGGTTTTATGGGACCAAACGGGCTGAAATATTGGAATAGTGATAAGAATCGCTATCCAAATCGAATTCAGTCACAAAATCTCCATAAAGTTGTATTTTTAGAAAAATTATGATTTTTATGGAAGCTAATTTCAGACTTGGATTCGAACTTTGCAAGCAGTTTTTTCAGGTTTTATGGGACCAAACGGGCTGAAATATTGGAATAGTGATAAGAATCTTTATCCATATCGAACTCAGTCACAAAATCTCCATAAAGTTGTATTTTTAGAAAAATTTTGATTTTTATGGACGCTAATTTCAGACTTGGGTTCGGACTTTGGAAGCAGTTTTCTCAGGTTCTATGGGAGCAAATTGGCTGATATTTAGGAAAAGTTATAAGAAGCATGGTACAAATCGAAATCAGTAACAAAATCACCATACATTTGTATTTTAAGAAAAATCATCTTCTTTATGGAAGCCAATTCGAGACTTGGGTTCGAACTTTGCAAGCAGTTTTTTCAGGTTTTATGGGACCAAACGGGCTGAAATATTGGAATAGTGATAAGAATCGCTATCCAAATCGAATTCAGTCACAAAATCTCCATAAAGTTGTATTATTAGAAAAATTATGACTTTTATGGAAGCTAATTAGAGACTTGGGTTCGAACCTTGGAAGCAGTTTTCTCCGGTTCTATGGGACCACACTGGCTGAAATTTTGAAATAGTGATAAGAATCGCTATCCAAATCGAATTCATTCACAAAATCTCCATTAAGTTGTATTTTTAGAAAAATTATGAATTTTATGGACGCTCATTTCAGACTTGGGTTCGGACTTTGGAAGCTGTTTTCTCTGGTTCTATGGGACCAAATTGGCTGAAATTTAGGAAAAGTGATAAGAAGCATGGTACAAATCGAAATCAGTCCCAAAATCACCATAAATTTGTATTTTAAGAAAAATCATCTTCTTTATGGAGGCCAATTTGAGACTTGGGCTCGAACTTTGTAAGCAGTTTTCTCAGGTTCTATGGGACCAAACTGGCTGAAATTTTGTAATAGTGATAAAAATTGCCATTCAAATCGAATTCAGTCACAAAATCTCCATAAAGTTGTATTTTTAGAAAAATTTCGATTTTTATGGACGCTATTTTCAGACTTGGGTTCGGACTTTGGAAGCAGTTTTCTCAGGTTCTATGGGACCAAATTGGCTGAAATTTAGGAAAAGTGATAAGAAGCATGGTCATAATAAAGCATAATCGAAATCAGTCACAAAATCACCATACATTTGTATTTAAAGAAAAATCATCTTCTTTATGGAGGCCAATTTGAGACTTGGGTTCGAACTTTGCAAGCAGTTTTCTCAGGTTCCATGGGACCAAACTGGCTGAAATTTTGTAAAAGTTATAAAAATCGCTATTCAAATCGAATTCAGTCAAAAATCTCCATAAAATTGTATTTTTAGAAAAACCATCTTTTTTATGGAGGCTAATTTGAGACTTGGGTTCGAACTTTGCAAGCAGTTTTTTCAGGTTTTATGGGACCAAACGGGCTGAAATATTGGAATAGTGATAAGAATCGCTATCCAAATCGAATTCAGTCACAAAATCTCCATAAAGTTGTATTATTAGAAAAATTATGACTTTTATGGAAGCTAATTAGAAACTTTGGTTCGAACTTTGGAAGCAGTTTTTTCCGGTTCTATGGGACCAAACTGGCTGAAATTTTGTAATAGTGATAAGAATCGCTATCAAAATCGAATTCAATCACAAAATCTCCATAAAGTTGTATTTTTAGAAAAATTATGATTTTAATGGACGCTATTTTCAGACTTGGGTTCGGACTTTGGAAGCAGTTTTCTCAGGTTCTATGGGTTCTATGAAAATTGATAAGAAGCATGGTACAAATCGAAATCAGTCACAAAATCACCATACATTTGTATTTTAAGAAAAATCATCTTCTTTATGGAGGCCAATTTGAGACTTGGGTTCGAACTTTGCAAGCAGTTTTCTCAGGTTCTATGGTACCAAACTGGCTGAAATTTTGTAATAGTGATAAAAATCGCCATTCAAATTGAATTCAGTCACAAAATCTCCATTAAATTGTATTTTTAGAAAAATTATGAATATTTATGGACGCTCATTTCAGACTTAAGTTCGGTTTTTGGAAGCAGTTTTCTCAGGTTCTAAGGAAAAAATTGGCTGAAATTTAGGAAAAGTGATAAGAAGCATGGTACAAATCGAAATCAGTCACAAAATCACCATACGTTTGTATTTTAAGAAAAATCATCTTTTTTATGGAGGCTTATTTGAGACTTGGGTTCGAACTTTGCAAAGCAGTTTTCTCAGGTTCTATGGGACCAAACTGGCTGAAATTTTGTAATAGTGATAAGAATCGCTATCCAAATCGAATTCAGTCACAAAATCTCCATAAAATTGTATTTTTAGAAAAACCATCTTTTTTATGGAGGCTAATTTGAGACTTGGATTCGAACTTTGCAAGCAGTTTTTTCAGGTTTTATGGGACCAAACGGGCTGAAATATTGGAATAGTAATAAGAATCGCTATCCAAATCGAATTCAGTCACAAAATCTCCATAAAGTTGTATTATAAGAAAAATTATGATTTTTATGGAAGCTAATTAGAGACTTGGGTTCGAACTTTGGAAGCAGTTTTCTCCGGTTCTATGGGAGCAAATTGGCTGAAATTTAGGAAAAGTGATAAGAAGCATGGTACAAATCGAAATCAGTAACAAAATCACCATACATTTGTATTTTTAGAAATATCATCTTTTTTATGGAGACTATTTCAGACTTGGGTTCGAACTTTGCAAGCAGTTTTCTCAGGTTCTATGGGACCAAACTGGCTGAAATTTAGGAAAAGTGATAAGAAGCATGGTACAAATCGAAATCAGTAACAAAATCACCATACATTTGTATTTTTAGAAATATCATCTTTTTTATGGAGACTATTTCAGACTTGGGTTCGAACTTTGCAAGCAGTTTTCTCAGGTTCTATGGGACCAAACTGGCTGAAATTTTGTAATAGTGATAAAAATCGCTATTCAAATCGAATTCAGTCACAAAATCTCCATAAAATTGTATTTTTAGAAAAACCATCTTTTTTATGGAGGCTAATTTGAGACTTGGATTCGAACTTTGCAAGCAGTTTTTTCAGGTTTAATGGGACCAAACGGGCTGAAATATTGGAATAGTGATAAGAATCGCCATCCAAATCGAATTCAGTCACAAAATCTCCATAAAGTTGTATTATAAGAAAAATTATGATTTTTATGGAAGCTAAGTAGAGACTTGGGTTCGAACTTTGGAAGCAGTTTTCTCCGGTTCTATGGGACCACACTGGCTGAAATTTTGAAATAGTGATAAGAATCGCGATCCAAATCGAATTCAGTCACAAAATCTCCATTAAGTTGTATTTTTAGAAAAATTATGATTTTTATGGACGATAATTTCAGACTTGGGTTCGGACTTTGGAAGCAGTTTTCTCAGGTTCTATGGGAGCAAATTGCCATTCAAATCGAATTCAGTCACAAAATCTCCATAAAGTTGTATTTTTAGAAAAATTTCGATTTTTATGGAAGCTAATTTCTGACTTGGGTTCGAACTTTGCAAGCAGTTTTCTCAGGTTTTATTGGACCAAACGGGCTGAAATATTGGAATAGTGATAAGAATCTTTATCCATATCGAACTCAGTCACAAAATCTCCATAAAGTTGTATTTTTAGAAAAATTATGATTTTTATGGACGCTAATTTCAGACTTGGGTTCGGACTTTGGAAGCAGGTTTCTCAGGTTCTATGGGAGCAAATTGGCTGAAATTTAGGAAAAGTTATAAGAAGCATGGTACAAATCGAAATCAGTAACAAAATCACCAGACATTTGTATTTTTAGAAAAATTATCTTTTTGATGGAGACTAATTTGAGACTTGGGTTCGAACTTTGCAAGCAGTTTTCTCAGGTTCTATGGGACCAAACTGGCTGAAATTTTGTAATAGTGATAAAAATCGCTATTTAAATCGAATTCAGTCACAAAATCTCCATAAAATTGTATTTTTAGAAAATCCATCTTTTTTATGGAGGCTAATTTGAGACTTGGGTTCGAACTTTGCAAGCAGTTTTTTCAGGTTTTATGGGACCAAACGGGCTGAAATATTGGAATAGTAATAAGAATCGCTATCCAAATCGAATTCAGTCACAAAATCTCCATAAAGTTGTATTATTAGAAAAATTATGACTTTTATGGAAGCTAATTAGAGACTTGGGTTCGATTTTTGGAAGCAGTTTTCTCCGGTTCTATGGAACCACACTGGCTGAAATTTTGAAATAGTGATAAGAATCGCTATCCATATCGAATTCAGTCACAAAATCTCCATTAAGTTGTATTTTTAGAAAAATTATGAATTTTATGGACGCTCATTTCAGACTTGGGTTCGGACTTTGGAAGCTGTTTTCTCTGGTTCTATGGGACCAAATTGGCTGAAATTTAGGAAAAGTGATAAGAAGCATGGTACAAATCGAAATCAGTCACAAAATCACCATAAATTTGTATTTTAAGAAAAATCATCTTCTTTATGGAGGCCAATTTGAGACTTGGGCTCGAACTTTGTAAGCAGTTTTCTCAGGTTCTATGGGACCAAACTGGCTGAAATTTTGTAATAGTGATAAAAATTGCCATTCAAATCGAATTCAGTCACAAAATCTCTTTTAAGTTGTATTTTTAGAAAAATTATGTCTTTTATGTAAGCTAATTAGAAACTTGGGTTCGAACTTTGGAAGCAGTTTTCTCCGGTTCTATGGGACCACGCTGGCTGAAATTTTGTAATAGTGATAAGAATCGCTATCCAAATCGAATTCAGTCACAAAATCTCCATAAAGTTGTATTTTTAGAAAAATTATGATTTTTATGGACGCTATTTTCAGACTTGGGTTCGGACTTTGGAAGCAGTTTTCTCAGGTTCTATGGGACCAAATTGGCTGAAATTTAGGAAAAGTGATAAGAAGCATGGTCATAATGAAGCATAATCGAAATCAGTCACAAAATCACCATCCATTTGTATTTAAAGAAAAATCATCTTCTTTATGGAGGCCAATTTGAGACTGGGTTCGAACTTTGCAAGCAGTTTTCTCAGGTTCCATGGGACCAAACTGGCTGAAATTTTGTAAAAGTTATAAAAATCGCTATTCAAATCGAATTCAGTCAAAAATCTCCATAAAATTGTATTTTTAGAAAAACCATCTTTTTTATGGAGGCTAATTTGAGACTTGGGTTCGAACTTTGCAAGCAGTTTTTTCAGGTTTTATGGGACCAAACGGGCTGAAATATTGGAATAGTGATAAGAATCGCTATCCAAATCGAATTCAGTCACAAAATCTCCATAAAGTTGTATTATTAGAAAAATTATGACTTTTATGGAAGCTAATTAGAAACTTGGGTTCGAACTTTGGAAGCAGTTTTCTCCGGTTCTATGGGACCAAACTGGCTGAAATTTTGTAATAGTGATAAAAATCGCTATTCAAATCGAATTCAGTCACAAAATCTCCATAAAATTGTATTTTTAGAAAAACCATCTTTTTTATGGAGGCTAATTTGAGACTTGGATTCGAACTTTGCAAGCAGTTTTTTCAGGTTTTATGGGACCAAACGGGCTGAAATATTGGAATAGTGATAAGAATCGCTATCCAAATCGAATTCAGTCACAAAATCTCCATAAAATTGTATTTTTAGAAAAACCATCTTTTTTATGGAGGCTAATTTGAGACTTGGATTCGAACTTTGCAAGCAGTTTTTTCAGGTTTTATGGGACCAAACGGGCTGAAATATTGGAATAGTGATAAGAATCGCTATCCAAATCGAATTCAGTCACAAAATCTCCATAAAGTTGTATTTTTAGAAAAATTATGATTTTTATGGAAGCTAATTTCAGACTTGGATTCGAACTTTGCAAGCAGTTTTTTCAGGTTTTATGGGACCAAACGGGCTGAAATATTGGAATAGTGATAAGAATCTTTATCCATATCGAACTCAGTCACAAAATCTCCATAAAGTTGTATTTTTAGAAAAATTTTGATTTTTATGGACGCTAATTTCAGACTTGGGTTCGGACTTTGGAAGCAGTTTTCTCAGGTTCTATGGGAGCAAATTGGCTGAAATTTAGGAAAAGTTATAAGAAGCATGGTACAAATCGAAATCAGTAACAAAATCACCATACATTTGTATTTTAAGAAAAATCATCTTCTTTATGGAAGCCAATTCGAGACTTGGGTTCGAACTTTGCAAGCAGTTTTTTCAGGTTTTATGGGACCAAACGGGCTGAAATATTGGAATAGTGATAAGAATCGCTATCCAAATCGAATTCAGTCACAAAATCTCCATAAAGTTGTATTATTAGAAAAATTATGACTTTTATGGAAGCTAATTAGAGACTTGGGTTCGAACCTTGGAAGCAGTTTTCTCCGGTTCTATGGGACCACACTGGCTGAAATTTTGAAATAGTGATAAGAATCGCTATCCAAATCGAATTCAGTCACAAAATCTCCATTAAGTTGTATTTTTAGAAAAATTATGAATTTTATGGACGCTCATTTCAGACTTGGGTTCGGACTTTGGAAGCTGTTTTCTCTGGTTCTATGGGACCAAATTGGCTGAAATTTAGGAAAAGTGATAAGAAGCATGGTACAAATCGAAATCAGTCCCAAAATCACCATAAGTTTGTATTTTAAGAAAAATCATCTTCTTTATGGAGGCCAATTTGAGACTTGGGCTCGAACTTTGTAAGCAGTTTTCTCAGGTTCTATGGGACCAAACTGGCTGAAATTTTGTAATAGTGATAAAAATTGCCATTCAAATCGAATTCAGTCACAAAATCTCTTTTAAGTTGTATTTTTAGAAAAATTATGTCTTTTATGTAAGCTAATTAGAGACTTGGGTTCGACCTTTGGAAGCAGTTTTCTCCGGTTCTATGGGACCACGCTGGCTGAAATTTTGTAATAGTGATAAGAATCGCTATCCAAATCGAATTCAGTCACAAAATCTCCATAAAGTTGTATTTTTAGAAAAATTATGATTTTTATGGAGGCTATTTTCAGACTTGGGTTCGGACTTTGGAAGCAGTTTTCTCAGGTTCTATGGGACCAAATTGGCTGAAATTTAGGAAAAGTGATAAGAAGCATGGTCATAATGAAGCATAATCGAAATCAGTCACAAAATCACCATACATTTGTATTTAAAGAAAAATCATCTTCTTTATGGAGGCCAATTTGAGACTGGGTTCGAACTTTGCAAGCAGTTTTCTCAGGTTCCATGGGACCAAACTGGCTGAAATTTTGTAAAAGTTATAAAAATCGCTATTCAAATCGAATTCAGTCAAAAATCTCCATAAAATTGTATTTTTAGAAAAACCATCTTTTTTATGGAGGCTAATTTGAGACTTGGGTTCGAACTTTGCAAGCAGTTTTTTCAGGTTTTATGGGACCAAACGGGCTGAAATATTGGAATAGTGATAAGAATCGCTATCCAAATCGAATTCAGTCACAAAATCTCCATAAAGTTGTATTATTAGAAAAATTATGACTTTTATGGAAGCTAATTAGAAACTTGGGTTCGAACTTTGGAAGCAGTTTTCTCCGGTTCTATGGGACCAAACTGGCTGAAATTTTGTAATAGTGATAAAAATCGCTATTCAAATCGAATTCAGTCACAAAATCTCCATAAAATTGTATTTTTAGAAAAACCATCTTTTTTATGGAGGCTAATTTGAGACATGGATTCGAACTTTGCAAGCAGTTTTTTCAGGTTTTATGGGACCAAACGGGCTGAAATATTGGAATAGTGATAAGAATCGCTATCCAAATCGAATTCAGTCACAAAATCTCCATAAAATTGTATTTTTAGAAAAACCATCTTTTTTATGGAGGCTAATTTGAGACTTGGATTCGAACTTTGCAAGCAGTTTTTTCAGGTTTTATGGGACCAAACGGGCTGAAATATTGGAATAGTGATAAGAATCGCTATCCAAATCGAATTCAGTCACAAAATCTCCATAAAGTTGTATTATTAGAAAAATTATGACTTTTATGGAAGCTAATTAGAGACTTGGGTTCGAACCTTGGAAGCAGTTTTCTCCGGTTCTATGGGACCACACTGGCTGAAATTTTGAAATAGTGATAAGAATCGCTATCCAAATCGAATTCAGTCACAAAATCTCCATTAAGTTGTATTTTTAGAAAAATTATGAATTTTATGGACGCTCATTTCAGACTTGGGTTCGGACTTTGGAAGCTGTTTTCTCTGGTTCTATGGGACCAAATTGGCTGAAATTTAGGAAAAGTGATAAGAAGCATGGTACAAATCGAAATCAGTCCCAAAATCACCATAAATTTGTATTTTAAGAAAAATCATCTTCTTTATGGAGGCCAATTTGAGACTTGGGCTCGAACTTTGTAAGCAGTTTTCTCAGGTTCTATGGGACCAAACTGGCTGAAATTTTGTAATAGTGATAAAAATTGCCATTCAAATCGAATTCAGTCACAAAATCTCCATAAAGTTGTATTTTTAGAAAAATTTCGATTTTTATGGACGCTATTTTCAGACTTGGGTTCGGACTTTGGAAGCAGTTTTCTCAGGTTCTATGGGACCAAATTGGCTGAAATTTAGGAAAAGTGATAAGAAGCATGGTCATAATAAAGCATAATCGAAATCAGTCACAAAATCACCATACATTTGTATTTAAAGAAAAATCATCTTCTTTATGGAGGCCAATTTGAGACTTGGGTTCGAACTTTGCAAGCAGTTTTCTCAGGTTCCATGGGACCAAACTGGCTGAAATTTTGTAAAAGTTATAAAAATCGCTATTCAAATCGAATTCAGTCAAAAATCTCCATAAAATTGTATTTTTAGAAAAACCATCTTTTTTATGGAGGCTAATTTGAGACTTGGGTTCGAACTTTGCAAGCAGTTTTTTCAGGTTTTATGGGACCAAACGGGCTGAAATATTGGAATAGTGATAAGAATCGCTATCCAAATCGAATTCAGTCACAAAATCTCCATAAAGTTGTATTATTAGAAAAATTATGACTTTTATGGAAGCTAATTAGAAACTTTGGTTCGAACTTTGGAAGCAGTTTTTTCCGGTTCTATGGGACCAAACTGGCTGAAATTTTGTAATAGTGATAAGAATCGCTATCAAAATCGAATTCAGTCACAAAATCTCCATAAAGTTGTATTTTTAGAAAAATTATGATTTTAATGGACGCTATTTTCAGACTTGGGTTCGGACTTTGGAAGCAGTTTTCTCAGGTTCTATGGGAGCAAATTGGCTGAAATTTAGGAAAAGTGAAGGAAGCTAATTAGAGACTTGGGTTCGAACTTTGGAAGCAGTTTTCTCCGGTTCTATGGGACCACACTGGCTGAAATTTTGAAATAGTGATAAGAATCGCGATCCAAATCGAATTCAGTCACAAAATCTCCATAAAGTTGTATTTTTAGAAAAATTATGATTTTAATGGACACTATTTTCAGACTTGGTTTCGGACTTTGGAAGCAGTTTTCTCAGGTTCTATGGGTTCTATGAAAAGTGATAAGAAGCATGGTACAAATCGAAATCAGTCACAAAATCACCATACATTTGTATTTTAAGAAAAATCATCTTCTTTATGGAGGCCAATTTGAGACTTGGGTTCGAACTTTGCAAGCAGTTTTCTCAGGTTCTATGGTACCAAACTGGCTGAAATTTTGTAATAGTGATAAGAATCGCTATCCAAATCGAATTCAGTCACAAAATCTCCATAAAGTTGTATTTTTAGAAAAATTATGATTTTTATGGACGCTAATTTCAGACTTGGGTTCGGACTTTGGAAGCAGTTTTCTCAGGTTCTATGGGACAAAATTGGCTGAAATTTAGGAAAAGTGATAAGAAGCATGGTACAAATCGAAATCAGTCACAAAATCACCATACATTTGTATTTTAAGAAAAATCATCTTTTTTATGGAGGCTTATTTGAGACTTGGGTTCGAACTTTGCAAAGCAGTTTTCTCAGGTTCTATGGGACCAAACTGGCTGAAATTTTGTAATAGTGATAAGAATCGCTATCCAAATCGAATTCAGTCACAAAATCTCCATAAAGTTGTATTTTTAGAAAAATTATGATTTTTATGGACGCTAATTTCAGACTTGGGTTCGGACTTTGGAAGCAGTTTTCTCAGGTTCTATGGTACCAAACTGGCTGAAATTTTGTAAAAGTTATAAAAATCGCTATTCAAATCGAATTCAGTCAAAAATCTCCATAAAATTGTATTTTTAGAAAAACCACCTTTTTTATGGAGGCTAATTTGAGACTTGGGTTCGAACTTTGCAAGCAGTTTTTTCAGGTTTTATGGGACCAAACGGGCTGAAATATTGGAATAGTGATAAGAATCGCTATCCAAATCGAATTCAGTCACAAAATCTCCATAAAGTTGTATTATTAGAAAAATTATGACTTTTATGGAAGCTAATTAGAAACTTGGGTTCGAACTTTGGAAGCAGTTTTCTCCGGTTCTATGGGACCAAACTGGCTGAAATTTTGTAATAGTGATAAGAATCGCTATCAAAATCGAATTCAGTCACAAAATCTCCATAAAGTTGTATTTTTAGAAAAATTATGATTTTAATGGACGCTATTTTCAGACTCGGGTTCGGACTTTGGAAGCAGTTTTCTCAGGTTCTATGGGTTCTATGAAAAGTGATAAGAAGCATGGTACAAATCGAAATCAGTCACAAAATCACCATACATTTGTATTTTAAGAAAAATCATCTTCTTTATGGAGGCCAATTTGAGACTTGGGTTCGAACTTTGCAAGCAGTTTTCTCAGGTTCTATGGTACCAAACTGGCTGAAATTTTGTAATAGTGATAAAAATCGCCATTCAAATTGAATTCAGTCACAAAATCTCACTTAAATTGTATTTTTAGAAAAATTATGATATTTATGGACGCTCATTTCAGACTTGGGTTCGGTTTTTGGAAGCAGTTTTCTCAGGTTCTATGGGACAAAATTGGCTGAAATTTAGGAAAAGTGATAAGAAGCATGGTACAAATCGAAATCAGTCACAAAATCACCATACATTTGTATTTTAAGAAAAATCATCTTTTTTATGGAGGCTTATTTGAGACTTGGGTTCGAACTTTGCAAAGCAGTTTTCTCAGGTTCTATGGGACCAAACTGGTTGAAATTTTGTAATAGTGATAAGAATCGCTATCCAAATCGAATTCAGTCACAAAATCTCCATAAAGTTGTATTTTTAGAAAAATTATGATTTTTATGGACGCTAATTTCAGACTTGGGTTCGGACTTTGGAAGCAGTTTTCTCAGGTTCTATGGGAGCAAATTGGCTGAAATTTAGGAAAAGTGATAAGAAGCATGGTACAAATCGAAATCAGTAACAAAATCAGCATACATTTGTATTTTAAGAAAAATCATCTTTTTTATGGAGGCTTATTTGAGACTTGGGTTCGAACTTTGCAAAGCAGTTTTCTCAGGTTCTATGGGACCAAACTGGTTGAAATTTTGTAATAGTGATAAGAATCGCTATCCAAATCGAATTCAGTCACAAAATCTCCATAAAGTTGTATTTTTAGAAAAATTATGATTTTAATGGACGCTATTTTCAGACTTGGGTTCGGACTTTGGAAGCAGTTTTCTCAGGTTCTATGGGTTCTATGAAAAGTGATAAGAAGCATGGTACAAATCGAAATCAGTCACAAAATCACCATACATTTGTATTTTAAGAAAAATGATCTTCTTTATGGAGGCCAATTTGAGACTTGGGTTCGAACTTTGCAAGCAGTTTTCTCAGGTTCTATGGTACCAAACTGGCTGAAATTTTGTAATAGTGATAAAAATCGCCATTCAAATTGAATTCAGTCACAAAATCTCACTTAAATTGTATTTTTAGAAAAATTATGATTTTTATGGACGCTAATTTCAGACTTGGGTTCGGACTTTGGAAGCAGTTTTCTCAGGTTCTATGGGACCACACTGGCTGAAATTTTGAAATAGTGATAAGAATCGCGATCCAAATCGAATTCAGTCACAAAATCTCCATTAAGTTGTATTTTTAGAAAAATTATGAATTTTATGGACGCTCATTTCAGACTTGGGTTCGGACTTTGGAAGCTGTTTTCTCTGGTTCTATGGGACCAAATTGGCTGAAATTTAGGAAAAGTGATAAGAAGCATGGTACAAATCGAAATCAGTCACAAAATCACCATACATTTGTATTTTAAGAAAAATCATCTTCTTTATGGAGGCCAATTTGAGACTTGGGTTCGAACTTTGCAAGCAGTTTTTTCAGGTTCTATGGGACCAAACTGGCTGAAATTTTGTAATAGTGATAAGAATCGCTATCCAAATCGAATTCAGTCACAAAATCTCCATAAAGTTGTATTTTTAGAAAAATTATGATTTTTATGGACGCTAATTTCAGACTTGGGTTCGAACTTTGGAAGCAGTTTTCTCCGGTTCTATGGGACCACACTGGCTGAAATTTTGAAATAGTGATAAGAATCACGATCCAAATCGAATTCAGTCACAAAATCTCCATTAAGTTGTATTTTTAGAAAAATTATGAATTTTATGGACGCTCATTTCAGACTTGGGTTCGGACTTCGGAAGCTGTTTTCTCTGGTTCTATGGGACCAAATTGGCTGAAATTTAGGAAAAGTGATAAGAAGCATGGTACAAATCGAAATCAGTCACAAAATCACCATACATTTGTATTTTAAGAAAAATCATCTTCTTTATGGAGGCCAATTTGAGACTTGGGTTCGAACTTTGCAAGCAGTTTTTTCAGGTTCTATGGGACCAAACTGGCTGAAATTTTGTAATAGTGATAAGAATCGCTATCCAAATCGAATTCAGTCACAAAATCTCCATAAAGTTGTATTTTTAGAAAAATTATGATTTTTATGGACGCTAATTTCAGACTTGGGTTCGGACTTTGGAAGCAGTTTTCTCAGGTTCTATGGTACCAAACTGGCTGAAATTTTGTAAAAGTTATAAAAATCGCTATTCAAATCGAATTCAGTCAAAAATCTCCATAAAATTGTATTTTTAGAAAAACCATCTTTTTTATGGAGGCTAATTTGAGTCTTGGGTTCGAACTTTGCAAGCAGTTTTTTCAGGTTTTATGGGACCAAACGGGCTGAAATATTGGAATAGTGATAAGAATCGCTATCCAAATCGAATTCAGTCACAAAATCTCCATAAAGTTGTATTATAAGAAAAATTATGACTTTTATGGAAGCTAATTAGAAACTTGGGTTCGAACTTTGCAAGCAGTTTTTTCAGGTTCTATGGGACCAAACTGGCTGAAATTTTGTAATAGTGATAAGAATCGCTATCCAAATCGAATTCAGTCACAAAATCTCCATAAAGTTGTATTTTTAGAAAAATTATGATTTTTATGGACGCTAATTTCAGACTTGGGTTCGGACTTTGGAAGCAGTTTTCTCAGGTTCTATGGTACCAAACTGGCTGAAATTTTGTAAAAGTTATGAAAATCGCTATTCAAATCGAATTCAGTCAAAAATCTCCATAAAATTGTATTTTTAGAAAAACCATCTTTTTTATGGAGGCTAATTTGAGTCTTGGGTTTGAACTTTGCAGGCAGTTTTTTCAGGTTTTATGGGACCAAACGGGCTGAAATATTGGAATAGTGATAAGAATCGCTATCCAAATCGAATTCAGTCACAAAATCTCCATAAAGTTGTATTATTAGAAAAATTATGACTTTTATGGAAGCTAATTAGAAACTTGGGTTCGAACTTTGGAAGCAGTTTTCTCCGGTTCTATGGGACGAAACTGGCTGAAATTTTGTAATAGTGATAAGAATCGCTATCAAAATCGAATTCAGTCACAAAATCTCCATAAAGTTGTATTTTTAGAAAAATTATGATTTTAATGGACGCTATTTTCAGACTTGGGTTCGGACTTTGGAAGCAGTTTTCTCAGGTTCTATGGGTTCTATGAAAAGTGATAAGAAGCATGGTACAAATCGAAATCAGTCACAAAATCACCATACATTTGTATTTTAAGAAAAATCATCTTCTTTATGGAGGCCAATTTGAGACTTGGGTTCGAACTTTGCAAGCAGTTTTCTCAGGTTCTATGGTACCAAACTGGCTGAAATTTTGTAATAGTGATAAAAATCGCCATTCAAATTGAATTCAGTCACAAAATCTCACTTAAATTGTATTTTTAGAAAAATTATGATATTTATGGACGCTCATTTCAGACTTGGGTTCGGTTTTTGGAAGCAGTTTTCTCAGGTTCTATGGGACAAAATTGGCTGAAATTTAGGAAAAGTGATAAGAAGCATGGTACAAATCGAAATCAGTCACAAAATCACCATACATTTGTATTTTAAGAAAAATCATCTTTTTTATGGAGGCTTATTTGAGACTTGGGTTCGAACTTTGCAAAGCAGTTTTCTCAGGTTCTATGGAACCAAACTGGTTGAAATTTTGTAATAGTGATAAGAATCGCTATCCAAATCGAATTCAGTCACAAAATCTCCATAAAGTTGTATTTTTAGAAAAATTATGATTTTTATGGACGCTAATTTCAGACTTGGGTTCGGACTTTGGAAGCAGTTTTCTCAGGTTCTATGGGAGCAAATTGGCTGAAATTTAGGAAAAGTGATAAGAAGCATGGTACAAATCGAAATCAGTAACAAAATCAGCATACATTTTTTTTTTTTAGAAATATCATCTTTTTTATGGAGACTAATTTCAGACTTGGGTTCGAACTTTGCAAGCAGTTTTCTCAGGTTCTATGGGACCACACTGGCTGAAATTTTGAAATAGTGATAAGAATCGCGATCCAAATCGAATTCAGTCACAAAATCTCCATTAAGTTGTATTATTTGAAAAATTATGATTTTTATGGAAGCTAATTAGAGACTTGGGTTCGAACTTTGGAAGCAGTTTTCTCCGGTTCTATGGGACCACACTGGCTGAAATTTTGAAATAGTGATAAGAATCGCGATCCAAATCGAATTCAGTCACAAAATCTCCATTAAGTTGTATTTTTAGAAAAATTATGATTTTTATTGACGCAAATTTCAGAATTAGGTTCGAACTTTGCAAGCAGTTTTCTCAGGTTTTATGGGACCAAACGGGCTGAAATATTGTAATAGTGATAAGAATCGCTATCCAAATCGAATTCAGTCACAAAATCTTTATAAAGTTGTATTTTTAGAAAATTCTTGATTTCTAAGTACGCTAATTTCAGACTTGGGTTCGAACTTTGGAAGCAGATTTTTCAGGATTTATGGGACCAAAAGTGCTGAAATTTTGGAATTCTGATGATATTTGTAGTTTATATCGAATTCAGTACCAAAATCTCCATAAAGTTGTATTTTTAGAAAAATCATGATTTTTTTGGACGCTTATTTCAGACTTGGTTTCGAACTTTGGAGGCAGTTTTTTCAGGCTCTATTGTACCAAATGGGCTGAAATATTGAAATATTGAAAAGAGTCGTTGTCCAAAGTGAATTCAGTCACAAAATCTCCATAAAGTGTTATTTTTAGAAAAATTATGATTTTTATGGACGCTAATTTCAGACTTGGGTTCGGAGTTTGGAAGCAGTTTTCTCAGGTTCTATGGGACCAAATTGGCTGAAATTTAGGAAAAGTGATAAGAAGCATGGTACAAATCGAATTCAGTAACAAAATCTCCATAAAGTTGTATTTTTAGAAAAATTATGATTTTTATGGACGCTAATTTCAGACCTGGGTTCGAGCTTTGGAAGAAGATTTTTCAAGCTTTATGGGACCAAAAGTGCTGAAATTATGGAATTCTCATGATATTTGTAGTTTATATCGAATTCAGTACCAAAATCTCCATAAAGTTGTATTTTTAGAAAAATCATGATTTTTTTGGACGCTAATTTCAGACTTGGTTTCGAACTTTGGAGGCAGTTTTTTCAGGCTCAATTGTACCAAATGGGCTGAAATATTGAAATATTGATAAGAGTCGTTGTCCAAAGTGAATTCAGTCACAAAATCTCCATAAAGTTGTATTTTTAGAAAAATTATGATTTTAATGGACGCTAATTTCAGACTTGGGTTCGGACTTTGGAAGCAGTTTTCTCAGGTTCTATGGGACCAAACGGGCTGAAATATTGGAATAGTGATAAGAATCGCTATCCAAATCGAATTCAGTCACAAAATCTCCATAAAGTTGTATTATTAGAAAAATTATGATTTTTATGGAAGCTAATTACAGACTTGGGTTCGGTTTTTGGAAGCAGTTTTCTCAGGTTCTATGGGACCAAATTGGCTGAAATTTAGGAAAAGTGATAAGAAGCATGGTACAAATCGAAATCAGTCACAAAATCACCATACATTTGTTTTTTTTTTTTTTTTTTTTTTTTTTTTTTTTTTTTTTTTTTTTTTTTTTTTTTTTTTTTTTATATATTCAATAATATTATTATTGGGTTTATAAAAACAGTTTATTTTTAAACAAGTTCTGCTGTGTAATTATTATTACGCGTGACAGCTGTTTCGCCCTCTGAAGGCATTATCAAACTGTGGGTAGCCCACTTACAGACGATACATTTATATTATTTCTAGGTAGGTATTTTAATTTCAATTACTGATTTCTTAATTGATTTTTGAGTAAGATATTAGAAATTATTAATGGTTATTACCCCAGCAAAGTTTCCCCAATTAGTGTAATGTTAAAAATTTGACTGAATGTCTTAATGTTAGTTATTCCCAAACGATGACTCATAGGGTTATTTTAATAGCATAATTAAGTACTTCATAGTGCACTCATATTTGAACTAGGTTTGAAGATATCTAGTAGGGGTGAACGAATTATATTTGTTTGTTCATTAATTAGAATAGCTTTCGGATTATTAGAGTTTTTGTTAATTTCTAACTGTTCTAAAAGGTTCAGTTTACGGCCTTTATTTTGTACGTGTAACGGAGTTGGTTTATTATTATCATTAAGTGAGTGATTTTCATCTAGGAGATGTTTGGCAAATTGAGATTGCATTTTATTATTATTTTTAAAAGATCTTATGTGTTCTTTGAACCTAGTGTTAAAGGACCGGCCCGTTTGTCCAACATAAACAGCGTTGCATTCGTCACACTGGAGTTTATAAATGCCACTATTTTGTAATTTGAGTACCTTACTTTTTGAGTTTTTAAGAGATGATCCTAAGTTGTTATTTGTGCGGAAGGCAATATCTAAGCCACACTTTTTGAGGACTTTTGCAATTTTATTAGATGTCTGCCCGATGAATTCTAAACACCCGAATTTATTATTCGTCTTATTATTAGTCACTGGGTAAATTAATTTAAGGTTATTTTTGTGTTTGTTATTATTAATTATTTTTTCAATGTCTCTACCCTTGAAGCCATTATTTTTAGCAATAGTTAGGATTGTATTTTTTTCCTTCTCGTATGCTTTCTTGTCGAGTGGGATGTTATTAAGCCTATGTAATCTCAATCTCAATTTGCCAAACATCTCCTAGATGAAAATCACTCACTTAATGATAATAATAAACCAACTCCGTTACACGTACAAAATAAAGGCCGTAAACTGAACCTTTTAGAACAGTTAGAAATTAACAAAAACTCTAATAATCCGAAAGCTATTCTAATTAATGAACAAACAAATATAATTCGTTCACCCCTACTAGATATCTTCAAACCTAGTTCAAATATGAGTGCACTATGAAGTACTTAATTATGCTATTAAAATAACCCTATGAGTCATCGTTTGGGAATAACTAACATTAAGACATTCAGTCAAATTTTTAACATTACACTAATTGGGGAAACTTTGCTGGGGTAATAACCATTAATAATTTCTAATATCTTACTCAAAAATCAATTAAGAAATCAGTAATTGAAATTAAAATACCTACCTAGAAATAATATAAATGTATCGTCTGTAAGTGGGCTACCCACAGTTTGATAATGCCTTCAGAGGGCGAAACAGCTGTCACGCGTAATAATAATTACACAGCAGAACTTGTTTAAAAATAAACTGTTTTTATAAACCCAATAATAATATTATTGAATATATAAAAAAATAAAAAATAAAATGGAGTTCTACAAATTAAACTTAATAACAATAAACCATACATTTGTATTTTAAGAAAAATCATCTTTTTAATGGAGGCTAATTTGAGACTTGGGTTCGAACTTTGCAAAGCAGTTTTCTCAGGTTCTATGGGACCAAACTGGCTGAAATTTTGTTATAGTGATAAGAATCGCTATCCAAATCGAATTCAGTCACAAAATCTCCATAAAGTTGTATTTTTAGAAAAATTATGATTTTTATGGACGCTAATTTCAGACTTGGGTTCGGACTTTGGCAGCAGTTTTCTCAGGATCTATGGGAGCAAATTGGCTGAAATTTAGGAAAAGTGATAAGAAGCATGGTACAAATCGAAATCAGTTACAAAATCACCATACATTTGTATTTTAAGAAAAATCATCTTTTTTATGGAGACTAATTTGAGACTTGGGTTCGAACTTTGCAAGCAGTTTTCTCAGGTTCTGTGGGACCAAACTGGCTGAAATTTTGTAATTGTGATAAAAATCTTTATTCAAATCGAATTCAATCACAAAATCTCCAAAAAGTTGTATTTTTAGAAAAACCATCTTTTTTATGGAGGCTAATTTGAGACTTGGGTTCGAACTTTGCAAGCAGTTTTCTCAGGTTTTATGGGACCAAGCGGGCTGAAATATTGGAAAAGTTATAAGAATCTTTATCCAAATCGAACTCAGTCAAAAAATCACCATACATTTGTATTGAAAGAAAAATCATCGTTTTTATGGAGGCTAATTTGAGACTTGGGTTCGAACTTAGCAAGCAGTTTTCTCAGGTTTTATAGGACCAAGCGGGCTAGAATATTGGAAAAGTGATAAGAATCGCTATCCAAATCGAATTCAGTCACAAAATCTCCATAAAGTTGTATTTTTAGAAAAAATTATGATTTTTATGGACGCTAATTTCAGACTTGGGTTCGAACTTAGCAAGCAGTTTTCTCAGGTTTTATAGGACCAAGCGGGCTAGAATATTGGAAAAGTGATAAGAATCGCTATCCAAATCGAATTCAGTCACAAAATCTCCATAAAGTTGTATTTTTAGAAAAAATTATGATTTTTATGGACGCTAATTTCAGACATGGGTTCGAGCTTTGGAAGAAGATTTTTCAAGCTTTATGGGACCAAAAGTGCTGAAATTATGGAATTCTCATGATATTTGTAGTTTATATCGAATTCAGTACCAAAATCTGAATAATGTTGTATTTTTAGAAAAATTATGATTTTTATGGACGCAAATTTCAGACTTGGGTTCGAACTTTGCAAGCAGTTTTCTCAGTTTCTATGGTACCAAACTGGCTGAAATTTTGTAATAGTGATAAAAATCGCCATTCAAATCGAATTCAGTCACAAAATCTCCATTAAGTTGTATTTTTAGAAAAATTATGATATTTATGGACGCTCATTTCAGACTTGGGTTCGGTTTTTGGAAGCAGTTTTCTCAGGTTCTATGGGACCAAATTGGCTGAAATTTAGGAAAAGTGATAAGAAGCATGGAACAAATCGAAATCAGTCACAAAATCACCATACATTTGAATTTTAAGAAAAATCGTCTTTTTAATGGAGGCTAATTTTAGACTTGGGTTCGAACTTTGCAAAGCAGTTTTCTCAGGTTCTATGGGACCAAACTGGCTGAAATTTTGTAATGGTGATAAGAATCGCTATCCAAATCGAATTCAGTCACAAAATCTCCATAAAGTTGTATTTTTAGAAAAATTATGATTTTTATGGACGCTAATTTCAGACTTGGGTTCGGACTTTGGCAGCAGTTTTCTCAGGTTGTATGGGAGCAAATTTGCTGAAATTTAGGAAAAGTGATAAGAAGCATGGTACAAATCGAAATCAGTTACAAAATCACCATACATTTGTATTTTAAGAAAAATCATCTTTTTTATGGAGACTTATTTGAGACTTGGGTTCGAACTTTGCAAGCAGTTTTCTCAGGTTCTGTGGGACCAAACTGGCTGAAATTTTGTAATAGTGATAAGAATCGCTATCCAAATCGAATTCAGTCACAAAATCTCCATAAAGTTGTATTTTTAGAAAAATGATGATTTTTATGGACGCTAATTTCAGACTTGGGTTCGGACTTTGGCAGCAGTTTTCTCAGGTTCTATGGGAGCAAATTGACTGAAATTTAGGAAAAGTGATAAGAAGCATGGTACGAATCGAAATCAGTTACAAAATCACCATACATTTGTATTTTAAGAAAAATCATCTTTTTTATGGAGACTTGGGACTTGGGTTCGAACTTTGCAAGCAGTTTTCTCAGGTTCTGTGGGACCAAACTGGCTGAAATTTTGTAATTATGAAAAAAATCGCTATTCAAATCGAATTCAATCACAAAATCTCCAAAAAGTTGTATTTTTAGAAAAACCATCTTTTTTATGGAGGCTAATTTGAGACTTGGGTTCGAACTTTGCAAGCAGTTTTTTCAGGTTTTATGGGACCAAACGGGCTGAAATATTGGAATAGTGATAAGGATCGCTATACAAATCGAATTCAGTCACAAAATCTCCATAAAGTTGTATTTTTAGAAAAATTATGATTTTTATGGACGCTCATTTCAGACTTGGGTTCTCGAACTTTGTTAGCAGTTTTCTTAGGTTCTATGGGACCAAAGTGGCTGAAATTTTGAAATAGTTATAAGAATCGCTATCCAAATCGAATTAAGTCACAAAATCTCCATAAAGTTGTATTTTTAGAAAAATTATGATTTTTAAGGACGCAAATTTCAGAATTGGGTTCGAACTTTGCAAGCAGTTTTCTCAGGTTCTATGGGACCAAACTGGCTGAAATTTTGTAATAGTGATAAGAATCGCTATCCAAATCGAATTCAGTCACAAAATCTCCATAAAGTTGTATTTTTAGAAAAATAATGATTTTTATGGACGCTTATTTCAGACTTGGGTTCGGACTTTGGAAGCAGTTTTCTCAGGTTCTATGGGAGCAAATTGGCTGAAATTAAGGAAAAGTGATAAGAAGCATGGTACAAATCGAAATCAGTTACAAAATCACCATACATTTGTATTTTAAGAAAAATCATCTTTTTTATGGAGACTAATTTGAGACTTGGGTAGGAACTTTGGAAGCAGTTTTCTCAGGTTCTGTGGGACCAAACTGGCTGAAATTTCGTAATAATGATAAGAATCGCTATCCAAATCGAATTCAGTCACAAAATCTCCATAAAGTTGTATTTTTAGAAAAATTATGATTTTTATGGACGCTAATTTCAGACCTGGGTTCGAGCTTTGGAAGAAGATTTTTCAAGCTTTATGGGACCAAAAGTGCTGAAATTATGGAATTCTCATGATATTTGTAGTTTATATCGAATTCAGTACCAAAATCTCCATAAAGTTGTATTTTTAGAAAAATCATGATTTTTTTGGACGCTAATTTCAGACTTGGTTTCGAACTTTGGAGGCAGTTTTTTCAGGCTCTATTGTACCAAATGGGCTGAAATATTGAAATATTGATAAGAGTCGTTGTCCAAAGTGAATTCAGTCACTAAATCTCCATAAAGTTGTATTTTTAGAAAAATTATGATTTTTATGGACGCTAATTTCAGACTTGGGTTCGGACTTTGGAAGCAGTTTTCTCAGGTTCTATGGGACCAAACGGGCTGAAATATTGGAATAGTGATAAGAATCGCTATCCAAATCGAATTCAGTCACAAAATCTCCATAAAGTTGTATTATTAGAAAAATTATGACTTTTATGGAAGCTAATTAGAGACTTGGGTTCGAACTTTGGAAGCAGTTTTCTCCGGTTCTATGGGACCACACTGACTGAAATTTTGTAATATTGATAAGAATCGCTATCCAAATCGAATTCAGTCACAAAATCTCCATAAAGTTGTATTTTTAGAAAAATTATGATTTTTATGGACGCTAATTTCAGACCTGGGTTCGAGCTTTGGAAGAAGATTTTTCAAGCTTTATGGGACCAAAAGTGCTGAACTTATTGAATTCTCATGATATTTGTAGTTTATATCGAATTCAGTACTAAAATCTGAATAATGTTGTATTTTTAGAAAAATTATGATTTTTATGGACGCAAATTTCAGACTTGGGTTCGAACTTTGCAAGCAGTTTTCTCAGGTTCTATGGGACCAAACTGGCTGAAATTTTGTAATGGTGATAAGAATCGCTATCCAAATCGAATTCAGTCACAAAATCTCCATAAAGTTGTATTTTTAGAAAAATTATGATTTTTATGGACGCTAATTTCAGACTTGGGTTCGGACTTTGGCAGCAGTTTTCTCAGGTTCTATGGGAGCAAATTTGCTGAAATTTAGGAAAAGTGATTAGAAGCATGGTACAAATCGAAATCAGTTACAAAATCACCATACATTTGTATTTTAAGAAAAATCATCTTTTTTATGGAGACTAATTTGAGACTTGGGTTCGAACTTTGCAAGCAGTTTTCTCAGGTTCTGTGGGACCAAACTGGCTGAAATTTTGTAATAGTGATAAGAATCGCTATCCAAATCGAATTCAGTCACAAAATCTCCATAAAGTTGTATTTTTAGAAAAATTATGATTTTTATGGACGCTAATTTCAGACTTGGGTTCGGCCTTTGGCAGCAGTTTTCTCAGGTTCTATGGGAGCAAATTGGCTGAAATTTAGGAAAAGTGATAAGAAGCATGGTACAAATCGAAATCAGTTACAAAATCACCATACATTTGTATTTTAAGAAAAATCACCTTTTTTATGGAGACTAATTTGAGACTTGGGTTCGAACTTTGCAAGCAGTTTTCTCAGGTTCTGTGGGACCAAACTGGCTGAAATTTTGTAATTATGATAAAAATCGCTATTCAAATCGAATTCAATCACAAAATCTCCAAAAAGTTGTATTTTTAGAAAAACCATCTTTTTTATGGAGGCTAAGTTGAGACTTGGGTTCGAACTTTGCAAGCAGTTTTTTCAGGTTTTATGGGACCAAACGGGCTGAAATATTGGAATAGTGATAAGGATCGCTATCCAAATCGAATTCAGTCACAAAATCTCCATAAAGTTGTATTATTAGAAAAATTATGACTTTTATGGAAGCTAATTAGAGACTTGGGTTCGAACTTTGGAAGCAGTTTTCTCCGGTTCTATGGGACCACACTGACTGAAATTTTGTAATAGTGATAAGAATCGCTATCCAAATCGAATTCAGTCACAAAATCTCCATAAAGTTGTATTTTTAGAAAAATTATGATTTTTATGGACGCTAATTTCAGACCTGGGTTCGAGCTTTGGAAGAAGATTTTTCAAGCTTTATGGGACCAAAAGTGCTGAAATTATGGAATTCTCATGATATTTGTAGTTTATATCGAATTCAGTACCAAAATCTGAATAATGTTGTATTTTTAGAAAAATTATGATTTTTATGGACGCAAATTTCAGACTTGGGTTCGAACTTTGCAAGCAGTTTTCTCAGTTTCTATGGTACCAAACTGGCTGAAATTTTGTAATAGTGATAAAAATCGCCATTCAAATCGAATTCAGTCACAAAATCTCCATTAAGTTGTATTTTTAGAAAAAATTTGATATTTATGGACGCTCATTTCAGACTTGGGTTCGGTTTTTGGAAGCAGTTTTCTCAGGTTCTATGGGACCAAATTGGCTGAAATTTAGGAAAAATGATAAGAAGCATGGAACAAATCGAAATCAGTCACAAAATCACCATACATTTGTATTTTAAGAAAAATCATCTTTTTAATGGAGGCTAATTTGAGACTTGGGTTCGAACTTTGCAAAGCAGTTTTCTCAGGTTCTATGGGACCAAACTGGCTGAAATTTTGTAATAGTGATAAGAATCGCTATCCAAATCGAATTCAGTCACAAAATCTCCATAAAGTTGTATTTTTAGAAAAATTATGATTTTTATGGACGCTAATTTCAGACTTGGGTTCGGACTTTGGCAGCAGTTTTCTCAGGTTCTATGGGAGCAAATTTGCTGAAATTTAGGAAAAGTGATAAGAAGCATGGTACAAATCGAAATCAGTTACAAAATCACCATACATTTGTATTTTAAGAAAAATCATCTTTTTTATGGAGACTAATTTGAGACTTGGGTTCGAACTTTGCAAGCAGTTTTCTCAGGTTCTGTGGGACCAAACTGGCTGAAATTTTGTAATTGTGATAAAAATCGCTATTCAAATCGAATTCAATCACAAAATCTCCAAAAAGTTGTATTTTTAGAAAAACCATCTTTTTTATGGAGGCTAATTTGAGACTTGGGTTCGAACTTTGCAAGCAGTTTTTTCAGGTTTTATGGGACCAAACGGGCTGAATTATTGGAATAGTGATAAGAATCGCTATCCAAATCGAATCCAGTCACAAAATCTCCATTAAGTTGTATTTTTAGAAAAATTATGATTTTTATGGACGCTCATTTCAGACTTGGGTTCGAACTTTGGAAGCAGATTTTTCAGGCTTTATGGGACCAAAAGTGCTGAAATTTTGGAATTCTGATGATATTTGTAGTTTATATCGAATTCAGTACCAAAATCTCCATAAAGTTGTATTTTTAGAAAAATCATAATTTTTTTGGACGCTAATTTCAGACTTGGTTTCGAACTTTGGAGGCAGTTTTTTCAGGCTCTATTATACCAAATGGGCTAAAATATTGAAATATTGATAAGAGTCGTTGTCCAAAGTGAATTCAGTCACAAAATCTCCATAAAGTTGTATTTTTAGAAAAATTATGATTTTTATGGACGATAATTTCAGACTTGGGTTCGGACTTTGGAAGCAGTTTTCTCAGGTTCTATGGGACCAAATTGGCTGAAATTTAGGAAAAGTGATAAAAAGCATGGTACAAATCGAAATCAGTCACAAAATCACCATACATTTGTATTTTAAGAAAAATCATCTTTTTTATGGAGACTAATTTGAGACTTGATTAAATTAAATCAGTCACAAAATCACCATACATTTGTATTTAAAGAAAAATTATCTTTTTTATGTAGACTAATTTGAGACTTGGGTTCGAACTTTGCAAGCAGTTTTCTCAGGTTCTATGGGACCAAACTGGCTGAAATTTTGTAATGGTGATAAGAATCGCTATCCAAATCGAATTCAGTCACAAAATCTCCATAAAGTTGTATTTTTAGAAAAATTATGATTTTTATGGACGCTAATTTCAGACTTGGGTTCGGACTTTGGCAGCAGTTTTCTCAGGTTCTATGGGAGCAAATTTGCTGAAATTTAGGAAAAAGGATAAGAAGCATGGTACAAATCGAAATCAGTCACAAAATCACCATACATTTGTATTTAAAGAAAAATCATCTTTTTTATGTAGACTAATTTGAGACTTGGGTTCGAACTTTGCAAGCAGTTTTCTCAGGTTCTATGGGACCAAACTGGATGAAATTTTTTAATAGTGATAAGAATCGCTATCCAAATCGAATTCAGTCACAAAATCTCCATAAAGTTGTATTTTTAGAAAAATTATGATTTTTATGGACGCTATTTTCAGACTTGGGTTCGGACTTTGGAAGCAGTTTTCTCAGGTTCTATGGGACCAAATTGGATGAAATTTAGGAAAAGTGATAAAAAGCACGGTACAAATCGAAATCAGTCACAAAATCACCATACATTTGTATTTTAAGAAAAATCATCTTCTTTATGGAGGCCAATTTGAGACTTGGGTTCGAACTTTGCAAGCAGTTTTCTCAGGTTCTATGGGACCAAACTGGCTGAAATTTTGTAATAGTGATAAAAATTGCCATTCAAATCGAATTCAGTCACAAAATCTCCATAAAGTTGTATTTTTAGAAAATTCTTGATTTCTATGTACGCTTATTTCAGACTTGGGTTCGAACTTTGGAAGCAGATTTTTCAGGCTTTATGGGACCAAAAGTGCTGAAATTTTGGAATTCTGATGAACTTTGTAGTTTATATCGAATTCAGTACCAAAATCTCCATAAAATTGTATTTTTAAAAAAACCATCTTTTTTATGGAGGCTAATTTGAGACTTGGTTTCGAACTTTGCAAGCAGTTTTTTCAGGTTTTATGGGACCAAACGGGCTGAAATATTGGAATAGTGATATGAATCGCTATCCAAATCGAATTCAGTCACAAAATCTCCATAAAGTTGTATTATTAGAAAAATTATGACTTTTATGGAAGCTAATTAGAGACTTGGGTTCGAACTTTGGAAGCAGTTTTCTCCGGTTCTATGGGACCACACTGGCTGTAATTTTGAAATAGTGATAAGAATCGCTATCCAAATCGAATTCAGTCACAAAATCTCCATTAAGTTGTATTTTTAGAAAAATTATGAATTTTATGGACGCTCATTTCAGACTTGGGTTCGGACTTTGGAAGCTGTTTTCTCTGGTTCTATGGGACCAAATTGGCTGAAATTTAGGAAAAGTGATAACAAGCATGGTAGAAATCGAAATCAGTCACAAAATCACCATACATTTGTATTTTAAGAAAAATCATCTTTTTTATGGAGACTAATTTGAGTCTTGATTAAATTAAATCAGTCACAAAATCCCCATACATTTGTATTTTAAGAAAAATCATCTTTTCTATGGAGACTAATTTGAGACATGGGTTCGAACTTTGCAAGCAGTTTTCTCAGGTTCTATGGGACCAAACTGGCTGAAATTTTGTAATAGTGATAGGAATCGCTATTCAAATCGAATTCAGTCACACAATCTCCATAAAGTTGTATTTTTGGAAAAATTATGATTTTTATGGAAGCTAATTTCAGACTTGGGTTCGAACTTTGCAAGCAGTTTTCTCAGGTTTTATTGGACCAAACTGGCTGAAATTTTGTAATAGTGATAAAAATTGCCATTCAAATCGAATTCAGTCACAAAATCTCCATAAAGTTGTATTTTTAGAAAAATCATGATTTTTATGAACGCAAATTTCAGACTTGGGTTCGAACTTAAGAAGCAATTTTCTCAGGTTCTCTCCTCATAAAGTTGTATTTTTAAAAATTGAATTATATTAAGAAAAATCAAGATTTTTATTGACGCTACTTTCAGACGTGGGTTCGAACTTTGGAAGCAGTTTTTTCATGCTCTATGCCAAACGGGCTGAAATTATGGAATTCTCATGATATTTGTAGTTTTTATCGAATTCAGTACCAAAATCTGAATAATGTTGTATTTTTAGAAAAATTATGATTTTTATGGACGCAAATTTCAGACTTTGGTTCGAACTTTGGAAGCAGTTTTCTCACGTTCTATGGGACATTGACAAATCGAAATCAGTCACAAAATCAGCATACATTTGTATTGAAAGAAAAATCATCTTTTTATGGAGGCTAATTTGAGACTTGGGTTCGAATTTTGCAAGCAGTTTTCTCAGGTTTTATGGGACCAAACTGGCTGAAATTTTGAAATAGTGATAAGAATCGTTATCCAAATTGAATTAATTCACAAACTCTCCATAAAGTTGTATTTTTAGAAAAATTATGATTTTATGGACGCAAATTTCAGACTTGGGTTCGGACTTTGGAAGCAGTTTTCTCAGGTTCTATGGGACCAAATTGGCTGAAATTTAGGAAAAGTGATAACAAGTATGGTAGAAATCGAAATCAGTCACAAAATCACCATACATTTGTATTTTAAGAAAAATCATCTTTTTTATGGAGACTAATTTGAGACTTGATTAAATTAAATCAGTCACAAAATCACCATACATTTGTATTTAAAGAAAAATCATCTTTTTTATGTAGACTAATTTGAGACTTGGGTTCGAACTTTGCAAGCAGTTTTCTCAGGTTCTATGGTACCAAACTGGCTGAAATTTTGTAATAGTGATAAAAATCGCCATTCAAATCGAATTCAGTCACAAAATCTCCATAAAGTTGTATTTTTAGAAAAATTATGATTTTTATGGACGCTAATTTCAGACTTGGGTTCGGACTTTGGCAGCAGTTTTCTCAGGTTCTATGGGAGCAAATTGGCTGAAATTTAGGAAAAGTGATAAGAAGCATGGTACAAATCGAAATCAGTTACAAAATCACCATACATTTGTATTTTAAGAAAAATCATCTTCTTTATGGAGGCCAATTTGAGACTTGGGTTCGAACTTTGCAAGCAGTTTTCTCAGGTTCTGTGGGACCAAACTGGCTGAAATTTTGTAATTATGATAAAAATCGATATTCAAATCGAATTCAATCACAAAATCTCCAAAAAGTTGTATTTTCAGAAAAACCATCTTTTTTATGGAGGCTAGGTTGAGACTTGGGTTCGAACTTTGCAAGCAGTTTTTTCAGGTTTTATGGGACCAAACGGGCTGAAATATTGGAATAGTGATAAGGATCGCTATCCAAATCGAATTCAGTCACAAAATCTCCATAAAAATGTATTATTAGAAAAATTATGACTTTTATGGAAGCTAATTAGAGACTTGGGTTCGAACTTTGGAAGCAGTTTTCTCCGGTTCTATGGGACCACACTGACTGAAATTTTGTAATAGTGATAAGAATCGCTATCCAAATCGAATTCAGTCACAAAATCTCCATAAAGTTGTATTTTTAGAAAAATTATGATTTTTATGGACGCTAATTTCAGACCTGGGTTCGAGCTTTGGAAGAAGATTTTTCAAGCTTTATGGGACCAAAAGTGCTGAAATTATGGAATTCTCATGATATTTGTAGTTTATATCGAATTCAGTACCAAAATCTGAATAATGTTGTATTTTTAGAAAAATTATGATTTTTATGGACGCAAATTTCAGACTTGGGTTCGAACTTTGCAAGCAGTTTTCTCAGTTTCTATGGTACCAAACTGGCTGGAAATTTTGTAATAGTGATAAAAATCGCCATTCAAATCGAATTCAGTCACAAAATCTCCATTAAGTTGTATTTTTAGAAAAATTATGATATTTATGGACGCTCATTTCAGACTTGGGTTCGGTTTTTGGAAGCAGTTTTCTCAGGTTCTATGGGACCAAATTGGCTGAAATTTAGGAAAAGTGATAAGAAGCATGGAACAAATCGAAATCAGTCACAAAATCACCATACATTTGTATTTTAAGAAAAATCATCTTTTTAATGGAGGCTAATTTGAGACTTGGGTTCGAACTTTGCAAAGCAGTTTTCTCAGGTTCTATGGGACCAAACTGGCTGAAATTTTGTAATAGTGATAAGAATCGCTATCCAAATCGAATTCAGTCACAAAATCTCCATAAAGTTGTATTTTTAGAAAAATTATGATTTTTATGGACGCTAATTTCAGACTTGGGTTCGGACTTTGGCAGCAGTTTTCTCAGGTTCTATTGGACCAAACGGGCTGAAATATTGGAATATTGATAAGAATCTGTATCCAAATCGAACTCAGTCACAAAATCTCCATAAAGTTGTATTTTTAGAAAAACCATCTTTTTTATGGAGGCTAATTTGAGACTTGGGTTCGAACTTTGCAAGCAGTTTTTTCAGGTAATATGGGACCAAACGGGCTGAAATATTGGAATAGTGATAAGAATCGCTATCCAAATCGAATTCAGTCACAAAATCTCCATAAAGTTGTATTTTTAGAAAAATCATGATTTTTATGAACGCAAATTTCAGACTTGGGTTCGAACTTAAGAAGCAATTTTCTCAGGTTCTCTCCTCATAAAGTTGTATTTTTAAAAATTGAATTATATTAAGAAAAATCAAGATTTTTATTGACGCTACTTTCAGACGTGGGTTCGAACTTTGGAAGCAGTTTTTTCATGCTCTATGCCAAACGGGCTGAAATTATGGAATTCTCATGATATTTGTTGTTTTTATCGAATTCAGTACCAAAATCTGAATAATGTTGTATTTTTAGAAAAATAATGATTTTTATGGACGCAAATTTCAGACTTTGGTTCGAACTTTGGAAGCAGTTTTCTCACGTTCTATGGGACATTGACAAATCGAAATCAGTCACAAAATCAGCATACATTTGTATTTAAAGAAAAATCATCTTTTTATGGAGGCTAATTTGAGACTTGGGTTCGAATTTTGCAAGCAGTTTTCTCAGGTTTTATGGGACCAAACTGGCTGAAATTTTGAAATAGTGATAAGAATCGTTATCCAAATTGAATTCATTCACAAACTCTCCATAAAGTTGTATTTTTAGAAAAATTATGATTTTATGGACGCAAATTTCAGACTTGGGTTCGGACTTTGGAAGCAGTTTTCTCAGGTTCTATGGGACCAAATTGGCTGAAATTTAGGAAAAGTGATAACAAGTATGGTAGAAATCGAAATCAGTCACAAAATCACCATACATTTGTATTTAAAGAAAAATCATCTTTTTTATGTAGACTAATTTGAGACTTGGGTTCGAACTTTGCAAGCAGTTTTCTCAGGTTCTATGGTACCAAACTGGCTGAAATTTTGTAATAGTGATAAAAATCGCCATTCAAATCGAATTCAGTCACAAAATCTCCATTAAGTTGTATTTTTAGAAAAATTATGATATTTATGGACGCTCATTTCAGACTTGGGTTCGGTTTTTGGAAGCAGTTTTCTCAGGTTCTATGGGACCAAATTGGCTGAAATTTAGGAAAAGTGATAAGAAGCATGGTACAAATCGAAATCAGTCACAAAATCACCATACATTTGTATTTTAAGAAAAATCATCTTTTTAATGGAGGCTAATTTGAGACTTGGGTTCGAACTTTGCAAAGCAGTTTTCTCAGGTTCTATGGGACCAAACTGGCTGAAATTTTGTAATAGTGATAAGAATTGCTATCCAAATCGAATTCAGTCACAAAATCTCCATAAAGTTGTATTTTTAGAAAAATTATGATTTTTATGGACGCTAATTTCAGACTTGGGTTCGGACTTTGGCAGCAGTTTTCTCAGGTTCTATGGGAGCAAATTTGCTGAAATTTAGGAAAAGTGATAAGAAGCATGGTACAAATCGAAATCAGTTACAAAATCACCATACATTTGTATTTTAAGAAAAATCATCTTTTTTATGGAGACTAATTTGAGACTTGGGTTCGAACTTTGCAAGCAGTTTTCTCAGGTTCTGTGGGACCAAACTGGCTGAAATTTTGTAATAGTGATAAGAATCGCTATCCAAATCGAATTCAGTCACAAAATCTCCATAAAGTTGTATTTTTAGAAAAATTATGATTTTTATGGACGCTAATTTCAGACTTGGGTTCGGACTTTGGCAGCAGTTTTCTCAGGTTCTATGGGACCAAATTGGCTGAAATTTAGGAAAAGTGATAAGAAGCATGGTACAAATCGAAATCAGTTACAAAATCACCATACATTTGTATTTTAAGAAAAATCATCTTTTTTATGGAGACTAATTTGAGACTTGGGTTCGAACTTTGCAAGCAGTTTTCTCAGGTTCTGTGGGACCAAACTGGCTGAAATTTTGTAATTGTGATAAAAATCGCTATTCAAATCGAATTCAATCACAAAATCAAAAAGTTGTATTTTTAGAAAAACCATCTTTTTTATGGAGGCTAATTTGAGACTTGGGTTCGAACTTTGCAAGCAGTTTTTTCAGGTTTTATGGGACCAAACGGGCTGAAATATTGGAATAGTGATAAGAATCGCTATCCAAATCGAATCCAGTCACAAAATCTCCATTAAGTTGTATTTTTAGAAAAATTATGATTTTTATGGACGCTCATTTCAGTTTTGGGTTCGAACTTTGGAAGCAGATTTTTCAGGCTTTATGGGACCAAAAGTGCTGAAATTTTGGAATTCTGATGATATTTGTAGTTTATATCGAATTCAGTACCAAAATCTCCATAAGTTGTACTTTTAGAAAAATCATAATTTTTTTGGACGCTAATTTCAGACTTGGTTTCGAACTTTGGAGGCAGTTTTTTCAGGCTCTAATGTACCAAATGGGCTAAAATATTGAAATATTGATAAGAGTCGTTGTCCAAAGTGAATTCAGTCACAAAATCTCCATAAAGTTGTATTTTTAGAAAAATTATGATTTTTATGGACGATAATTTCAGACTTGGGTTCGGACTTTGGAAGCAGTTTTCTCAGGTTCTATGGGACCAAATTGGCTGAAATTTAGGAAAAGTGATAAAAAGCATGGTACAAATCGAAATCAGTCACAAAATCACCATACATTTGTATTTTAAGAAAAATCATCTTTTCTATGGAGACTAATTTGAGACATGGGTTCGAACTTTGCAAGCAGTTTTCTCAGGTTCTATGGGACCAAACTGGCTGAAATTTTGTAATAGTGATAAAAATCGCCATTCAAATCGAATTCAGTCACAAAATCTCCATTAAGTTGGATTTTTAGAAAAATTATGATATTTATGGACGCTCATTTCAGACTTGGGTTCGGTTTTTGGAAGCAGTTTTCTCAGGTTCTATGGGACCAAATTGGCTGAAATTTAGGAAAAGTGATAACAAGTATGGTAGAAATCGAAATCAGTCACAAAATCACCATACATTTGTATTTTAAGAAAAATCATCTTTTTTATGGAGACTAATTTGAGACAGTTTTCTCAGGTTCTATGGGACCAAACTGGGTGAAATTTTTTAATAGTGATAAGAATCGCTATCCAAATCGAATTCAGTCACAAAATCTCCATAAAGTTGTATTTTTAGAAAAATTATGATTTTAATGGACGCTATTTTCAGACTTGGGTTCGGACTTTGGAAGCAGTTTTCTCAGGTTCTATGGGTTCTATGAAAAGTGATAAGAAGCATGGTACAAATCGAAATCAGTCACAAAATCACCATACATTTGTATTTTAAGAAAAATCATCTTTTTAATGGAGGCTAATTTGAGACTTGGGTTCGAACTTTGCAAAGCAGTTTTCTCAGGTTCTATGGGACCAAACTGGCTGAAATTTTGTAATAGTGATAAGAATTGCTATCCAAATCGAATTCAGTCACAAAATCTCCATAAAGTTGTATTTTTAGAAAAATTATGATTTTTATGGACGCTAATTTCAGACTTGGGTTCGGACTTTGGCAGCAGTTTTCTCAGGTTCTATGGGAGCAAATTTGCTGAAATTTAGGAAAAGTGATAAAAAGCATGGTACAAATCGAAATCAGTCACAAAATCACCATACATTTGTATTTTAAGAAAAATCATCTTTTCTATGGAGACTAATTTGAGACATGGGTTCGAACTTTGCAAGCAGTTTTCTCAGGTTCTATGGGACCAAACTGGCTGAAATTTTGTAATAGTGATAAAAATCGCCATTCAAATCGAATTCAGTCACAAAATCTCCATTAAGTTGGATTTTTAGAAAAATTATGATATTTATGGACGCTCATTTCAGACTTGGGTTCGGTTTTTGGAAGCAGTTTTCTCAGGTTCTATGGGACCAAATTGGCTGAAATTTAGGAAAAGTGATAACAAGTATGGTAGAAATCGAAATCAGTCACAAAATCACCATACATTTGTATTTTAAGAAAAATCATCTTTTTTATGGAGACTAATTTGAGACAGTTTTCTCAGGTTCTATGGGACCAAACTGGGTGAAATTTTTTAATAGTGATAAGAATCGCTATCCAAATCGAATTCAGTCACAAAATCTCCATAAAGTTGTATTTTTAGAAAAATTATGATTTTTATGGACGCTAATTTCAGACTTGGGTTCGAACTTTGCAAAGCAGTTTTCTCAGGTTCTATGGGACCAAACTGGCTGAAATTTTGTAATAGTGATAAGAATTGCTATCCAAATCGAATTCAGTCACAAAATCTCCATAAAGTTGTATTTTTAGAAAAATTATGATTTTTATGGACGCTAATTTCAGACTTGGGTTCGGACTTTGGCAGCAGTTTTCTCAGGTTCTATGGGAGCAAATTTGCTGAAATTTAGGAAAAGTGATAAGAAGCATGGTACAAATCGAAATCAGTTACAAAATCACCATACATTTGTATTTTAAGAAAAATCATCTTTTTTATGGAGACTAATTTGAGACTTGGGTTCGAACTTTGCAAGCAGTTTTCTCAGGTTCTGTGGGACCAAACTGGCTGAAATTTTGTAATAGTGATAAGAATCGCTATCCAAATCGAATTCAGTCACAAAATCTCCATAAAGTTGTATTTTTAGAAAAATTATGATTTTTATGGACGCTAATTTCAGACTTGGGTTCGGACTTTGGCAGCAGTTTTCTCAGGTTCTATGGGAGCAAATTGGCTGAAATTTAGGAAAAGTGATAAGAAGCATGGTACAAATCGAAATCAGTTACAAAATCACCATACATTTGTATTTTAAGAAAAATCACCTTTTTTATGGAGACTAATTTGAGACTTGGGTTCGAACTTTGCAAGCAGTTTTCTCAGGTTCTGTGGGACCAAACTGGCTGAAATTTTGTAATTATGATAAAAATCGATATTCAAATCGAATTCAATCAAAAAATCTCCAAAAAGTTGTATTTTTAGAAAAACCATCTTTTTTATGGAGGCTAGGTTGAGACTTGGGTTCGAACTTTGCAAGCAGTTTTTTCAGGTTTTATGGGACCAAACGGGCTGAAATATTGGAATAGTGATAAGGATCGCTATCCAAATCGAATTCAGTCACAAAATCTCCATAAAGTTGTATTATTAGAAAAATTATGACTTTTATGGAAGCTAATTAGAGACTTGGGTTCGAACTTTGGAAGCAGTTTTCTCCGGTTCTATGGGACCACACTGACTGAAATTTTGTAATAGTGATAAGAATCGCTATCCAAATCGAATTCAGTCACAAAATCTCCATAAAGTTGTATTTTTAGAAAAATTATGATTTTTATGGACGCTAATTTCAGACCTGGGTTCGAGCTTTGGAAGAAGATTTTTCAAGCTTTATGGGACCAAAAGTGCTGAAATTATGGAATTCTCATGATATTTGTAGTTTATATCGAATTCAGTACCAAAATCTGAATAATGTTGTATTTTTAGAAAAATTATGATTTTTATGGACGCAAATTTCAGACTTGGGTTCGAACTTTGCAAGCAGTTTTCTCTGTTTCTATGGTACCAAACTGGCTGAAATTTTGTAATAGTGATAAAAATCGCCATTCAAATCGAATTCAGTCACAAAATCTCCATTAAGTTGTATTTTTAGAAAAATTATGATATTTATGGACGCTCATTTCAGACTTGGGTTCGGTTTTTGGAAGCAGTTTTCTCAGGTTCTATGGGACCAAATTGGCTGAAATTTAGGAAAAGTGATAAGAAGCATGGTACAAATCGAAATCAGTTACAAAATCACCATACATTTGTATTTTAAGAAAAATCATCTTTTTTATGGAGACTAATTTGAGACTTGGGTTCGAACTTTGCAAGCAGTTTTCTCAGGTTCTGTGGGACCAAACTGGCTGAAATTTTGTAATTGTGATAAAAATCGCTATTCAAATCGAATTCAATCACAAAATCAAAAAGTTGTATTTTTAGAAAAACCATCTTTTTTATGGAGGCTAATTTGAGACTTGGGTTCGAACTTTGCAAGCAGTTTTTTCAGGTTTTATGGGACCAAACGGGCTGAAATATTGGAATAGTGATAAGAATCGCTATCCAAATCGAATCCAGTCACAAAATCTCCATTAAGTTGTATTTTTAGAAAAATTATGATTTTTATGGACGCTCATTTCAGTTTTGGGTTCGAACTTTGGAAGCAGATTTTTCAGGCTTTATGGGACCAAAAGTGCTGAAATTTTGGAATTCTGATGATATTTGTAGTTTATATCGAATTCAGTACCAAAATCTCCATAAGTTGTACTTTTAGAAAAATCATAATTTTTTTGGACGCTAATTTCAGACTTGGTTTCGAACTTTGGAGGCAGTTTTTTCAGGCTCTAATGTACCAAATGGGCTAAAATATTGAAATATTGATAAGAGTCGTTGTCCAAAGTGAATTCAGTCACAAAATCTCCATAAAGTTGTATTTTTAGAAAAATTATGATTTTTATGGACGATAATTTCAGACTTGGGTTCGGACTTTGGAAGCAGTTTTCTCAGGTTCTATGGGACCAAATTGGCTGAAATTTAGGAAAAGTGATAAAAAGCATGGTACAAATCGAAATCAGTCACAAAATCACCATACATTTGTATTTTAAGAAAAATCATCTTTTCTATGGAGACTAATTTGAGACATGGGTTCGAACTTTGCAAGCAGTTTTCTCAGGTTCTATGGGACCAAACTGGCTGAAATTTTGTAATAGTGATAAAAATCGCCATTCAAATCGAATTCAGTCACAAAATCTCCATTAAGTTGGATTTTTAGAAAAATTATGATATTTATGGACGCTCATTTCAGACTTGGGTTCGGTTTTTGGAAGCAGTTTTCTCAGGTTCTATGGGACCAAATTGGCTGAAATTTAGGAAAAGTGATAACAAGTATGGTAGAAATCGAAATCAGTCACAAAATCACCATACATTTGTATTTTAAGAAAAATCATCTTTTTTATGGAGACTAATTTGAGACTTGATTAAATTAAATCAGTCACAAAATCACCATACATTTGTATTTAAAGAAAAATCATCTTTTTTATGTAGACTAATTTGAGACTTGGGTTCGAACTTTGCAAGCAGTTTTCTCAGGTTCTATGGGACCAAACTGGGTGAAATTTTTTAATAGTGATAAGAATCGCTATCCAAATCGAATTCAGTCACAAAATCTCCATAAAGTTGTATTTTTAGAAAAATTATGATTTTTATGGACGCTATTTTCAGACTTGGGTTCGGACTTTGGAAGCAGTTTTCTCAGGTTCTATGGGACCAAATTGGCTGAAATTTAGGAAAAGTGATAAGAAGCATGGTACAAATCGAAATCAGTCACAAAATCACCATACATTTGTATTTAAAGAAAAATCATCTTTTTTATGTAGACTAATTTGAGACTTGGGTTCGAACTTTGCAAGCAGTTTTCTCAGGTTCTATGGGACCAAACTGGGTGAAATTTTTTAATAGTGATAAGAATCGCTATCCAAATCGAATTCAGTCACAAAATCTCCATAAAGTTGTATTTTTAGAAAAATTATGATTTTTATGGACGCTATTTTCAGACTTGGGTTCGGACTTTAGAAGCAGTTTTCTCAGGTTCTATGGGACCAAATTGGCTGAAATTTAGGAAAAGTGATAAGAAGCATGGTACAAATCGAAATCAGTCACAAAATCACCATACATTTGTATTTTAAGAAAAATCATCTTCTTTATGGAGGCCAATTTGAGACTTGGGTTCGAACTTTGCAAGCAGTTTTCTCAGGTTCTATGGGACCAAACTGGCTGAAATTTTGTAATAGTGATAAAAATTGCCATTCAAATCGAATTCAGTCACAAAATCTCCATAAAGTTGTATTTTTAGAAAATTCTTGATTTCTATGTACGCTAATTTCAGACTTGGGTTCGAACTTTGGAAGCAGATTTTTCAGGCTTTATGGGACCAAAAGTGCTGAAATTTTGGAATTCTGATGATCTTTGTAGTTTATATCGAATTCTGTACCAAAATCTCCATAAAATTGTATTTTTAGAAAAACCATCTTTTTTATGGAGGCTAATTTGAGACTTGGGTTCGAACTTTGCAAGCAGTTTTTTCAGGTTTTATGGGACCAAACGGGCTGAAATATTGGAATAGTGATATGAATCGCTATCCAAATCGAATTCAGTCACAAAATCTCCATAAAGTTGTATTATTAGAAAAATTATGACTTTTATGGAAGCTAATTAGAGACTTGGGTTCGAACTTTGGAAGCAGTTTTCTCCGGTTCTATGGGACCACACTGGCTGAAATTTTGAAATAGTGATAAGAATCGCTATCCAAATCGAATTCAGTCACAAAATCTCCATTAAGTTGTATTTTTAGAAAAATTATGAATTTTATGGACGCTCATTTCAGACTTGGGTTCGGACTTTGGAAGCTGTTTTCTCTGGTTCTATGGGACCAAATAGGCTGAAATTTAGGAAAAGTGATAAGAAGCATGGTAGAAATCGAAATCAGTCACAAAATCACCATACATTTGTATTTTAAGAAAAATCATCTTTTTTATGGAGACAAATTTGAGACTTTCTTAAATTAAATCAGTCACAAAATCACCATACATTTGTATTTAAAGAAAAATCATCTTTTTTATGTAGACTAATTTGAGACTTGGGTTCGAACTTTGCAAGCAGTTTTCTCAGGTTCTATGGGACCAAACTGGCTGAAATTTTGTAATAGTGATAGGAATCGCTATTCAAATCGAATTCAGTCACAAAATCTCCATAAAGTTGTAGTTTTAGAAAAATCATGATTTTTATGAACGCAAATTTCAGACTTGGGTTCGAACTTAAGAAGCAATTTTCTCAGGTTCTCTCCTCATAAAGTTGTATTTTTAAAAATTGAATTATATTAAGAAAAATCAAGATTTTTATTGACGCTACTTTCAGACGTGGGTTCGAACTTTGGAAGCAGTTTTTTCATGCTCTATGCCAAACGGGCTGAAATTATGGAATTCTCATGATATTTGTAGTTTTTATCGAATTCAGTACCAAAATCTGAATAATGTTGTATTTTTAGAAAAATTATGATTTTTATGGACGCAAATTTCAGACTTTGGTTCGAACTTTGGAAGCAGTTTTCTCACGTTCTATGGGACATTGACAAATCGAAATCAGTCACAAAATCAGCATACATTTGTATTTAAAGAAAAATCATCTTTTTATGGAGGCTAATTTGAGACTTGGGTTCGAATTTTGCAAGCAGTTTTCTCAGGTTTTATGGGACCAAACTGGCTGAAATTTTGAAATAGTGATAAGAATCGTTATCCAAATTGAATTCATTCACAAACTCTCCATAAAGTTGTATTTTTAGAAAAATTATGATATTATGGACGCAAATTTCAGACTTGGGTTCGGTTTTTGGAAGCAGTTTTCTCAGTTTCTATGGGACCAAATTGGCTGAAATTTAGGAAAAGTGATAAAAAGCATGGTACAAATCGAAATCAGTCACAAAATCACCATACATTTGTATTTTAAGAAAAATCATCTTCTTTATGGAGGCCAATTTGAGACTTGGGTTTGAACTTTGCAAGCAGTTTTCTCAGGTTCTATGGGACAAAACTGGCTGAAATTTTGTAATAGTGATAAAAATTGCCATTCAAATCGAATTCAGTCACAAAATCTCCATAAAGTTGTATTTTTGGAAAAATTATGATTTTTATTGAAGCTAATTTCAGACTTGGGTTCGAACTTTGCAAGCAGTTTTCTCAGGTTTTATTGGACCAAACGGGCTGAAATATTGGAATAGTGATAAGAATCGCTATCCAAATCGAATTCAGTCACAAAATCTCCATAAAGTTGTATTTTTAGAAAAATCATGATTTTTATGTACGCTAATTTCAGACTTGGGTTCGAATTTTGCAAGCAGTTTTCTCAGGTTCTATGGGACCAAATTGGCTGAAATTTAGGAAAAGTGATAAGAAGTATGGTACAAATCGAAATAAGTCACAAATCACCATACATTTGTATTTTAAGAAAAATCATCTTTTTTATGGAGGCTAGTTTGAGACTTGGGTTCGAACTTTGCAAGCAGTTTTCTCAGGTTTTATGGAACCAAACGGGCTGAAATATTGGAATCGTGATAAGAATCTTTATCCAAATCGAACCCAGTCAAAAAATCTCCATAAAGTTGTATTTTAAGAAAAACAATCTTTTTTATGGAAGCTAATTTGAGACTTGGGTTCGAACTTTGCAAGCAGTTTTTTCAGGTTTTATGGGACCAAACGGGCTGAAATATTGGAATAGTGATAAGAATCGCTATCCAAATCGAATTCAGTCACAAAATCTCCATAAAGTTGTATGTTTAGAAAAATCATGATTTTTATGAACGCAAATTTCAGACTTGGGTTCGAACTTTAGAAGCAATTTTCTCAGGTTCTATGGGACCAAACTGGCTGAAATTTTGAAATAGTGATAAGAATCGTTATCCAAATTGAATTCATTCACAAACTCTCCATAAAGTTGTATTTTTAGAAAAACCATATTTTTTATGGAGGCTAATTTGAGACTTGGGTTCGAACTTAAGAAGCAATTTTCTCAGGTTCTCTTCTCATAAAGTTGTATTTTTAGAAATTGAATTATATTAAGAAAAATCAAGATTTTTATTGACGCTACTTTCAGACGTGGGTTCGAACTTTGAAAGCAGTTTTTTCATGCTCTATTCCAAACGGGCTGAAATTATGGAATTCTCATGATATTTGTAGTTTATATCGAATTCAGTACCAAAATCTGAATACGTTGTATTTTTAGAAAAATTATGATTTTTATGGACGCAAATTTCAGACTTTGGTTCGAACTTTGGAAGCAGTTTTTTCACGTTCTATGGGACATTGATAAATCGAAATCAGTCACAAAATCAGCATACATTTGTATTTAAAGAAAAATCATCTTTTTATGGAGGCTTATTTGAGACTTGGGTTCGAACTTTGCAAGTAGTTTTTTCAGGTTTTATGGGACCAAACGGGCTGAAATATTGGAATAGTGATAAGAATCGCTATCCAAATCGAATTCAGTCACAAAATCTCCATATAGTTGTATTTTTAGAAAAATCATGATTTTTATGAACGCAAATTTCAGACTTGGGTTCGAACTTTAGAAGCAATTTTCTCAGGTTCTATGGGACCAAACTGGCTGAAATTTTGAAATAGTGATAAGAATCGTTATCCAAATTGAATTCATTCACAAACTCTCCATAAAGTTGTATTTTTAGAAAAATTATGATATTTATGGACGCAAATTTCAGACTTGGGTTCGGTTTTTGGAAGCAGTTTTCTTAGTTTCTATGGGACCAAATTGGCTGAAATTTAGGAAAAGTGATAAAAATCGCCATTCAAATCGAATTCAGTCACAAAATCTCCATTAAGTTGTATTTTTAGAAAAATTATGATATTTTTGGACTCTCATTTCAGACTTGGGTTCGGTTTTTGGAAGCAGTTTTCTCAGGTTCTATGGGACCAAATTGGCTGAAATTTAGGAAAAGTGATAAGAAGCATGGTACAAATCGAAATAAGTCACAAAATCACCATACATTTGTATTTTAAGAAAAATCATCTTTTTAATGGAGGCTAATTTGAGACTTGGGTTCGAACTTTGCAAGCAGTTTTCTCAGGTTCTGTGGGACCAAACAGGCTGAAATTTTGTAATAGTGATAAAAATCGCTATTCAAATCGAATTCAATCACAAAATCTCCAAAAAGTTGTATTTTTAGAAAAACCATCTTTTTTATGGAGGCTAATTTGAGACTTGGGTTCGAACTTTGCAAGCAGTTTTTTCAGGTTTTATGGGACCAAACGGGCTGAAATATTGGAATAGTGATAAGGATCGCTATCCAAATCGAATTCAGTCACAAAATCTCCATAAAGTTGTATTATTAGAAAAATTATGACTTTTATGGAAGCTAATAAGAGACTTGGGTTCGAACTTTGGAAGCAGTTTTCTCCGGTTCTATGGGACCACACTGACTGAAATTTTGTAATAGTGATAAGAATCGCTATCCAAATCGAATTCAGTCACAAAATCTCCATAAAGTTGTATTTTTAGAAAAATTATGATTTTTATGGACGCTATTTTCAGACTTGGGTTCGGACTTTGGAAGCAGTTTTCTCAGGTTCTATGGGACCAAATTGGCTGAAATTTAGGAAAAGTGATAAAAAGCATGGTACAAATTGAAATCAGTCACAAAATCACCATACATTTGTATTTAAAGAAAAATCATCTTCTTTATGGAGGCCAATTTGAGACTTGGGTTCGAAATTTGCAAGCAGTTTTCTCAGGTTCTATGGGACCAAACTGGCTGAAATTTTGTAATAGTGATAAAAATTGCCATTCAAATTGAATTCAGTCACAAAATCTCCATAAAGTTGTATTTTTGGAAAAATTATGATTTTTATGGAAGCTAATTTCAGACTTGGGTTCGAACTTTGCAAGCAGTTTTCTCTGGTTCTATGGGACCAAATTGGCTGAAATTTAGGAAAAGTGATAAGAAGCATGGTACAAATCGAAATCAGTCACAAAATCACCATACATTTGTATTTTAAGAAAAATCATCTTTTTTATGGAGACTAATTTGAGACTTGGGTTCGAACTTTGCAAGCAGTTTTCTCAGGTTCTATGGGACCAAACTGGCTGAAATTTTGTAATAGTGATAGGAATCGCCATTCAAATCGAAGTCAGTCACACAATCTCCATAAAGTTGTATTTTTGGAAAAATCATGATTTTTATGGACGCTAATTTCAGACTTGCGTTCGAACTTTGCAAGCAGTTTTCTCAGGTTTTATTGGACCAAACGGGCTGAAATATTGGAATATTGATAAGAATCTGTATCCAAATCGAACTCAGTCACAAAATCTCCATAAAGTTGTATTTTTAGAAAAACCATCTTTTTTATGGAGGCTAATTTGACACTTGGGTTCGAACTTAAGAAGCAATTTTCTCAGGTTCTCTCCTCATAAAGTTGTATTTTTAGAAATTGAATTATATTAAGAAAAATCAAGATTTTTATTGACGCTACTTTCAGACGTGGGTTCGAACTTTGAAAGCAGTTTTTTCATGCTCTATTCCAAACGGGCTGAAATTATGGAATTCTCATGATATTTGTAGTTTATATCGAATTCAGTACCAAAATCTGAATAATGTTGTATTTTTAGAAAAATTATGATTTTTATGGACGCAAATTTCAGACTTTGGTTCGAACTTTGGAAGCAGTTTTTTCACGTTCTATGGGACATTGACAAATCGAAATCAGTCACAAAATCAGCATACATTTGTATTTAAAGAAAAATCATCTTTTTATGGAGGCTTATTTGAGACTTGGGTTCGAATTTTGCAAGCAGTTTTCTCAGGTTTTATGGGACCAAGCGGGCTGAAATATTGGAAAAGTGATAAGAATCTTTATCCAAATCGAACTCAGTCAAAAAATCACCATAATTTAGTATTTAAAGAAAAATAATCTTTTTATGGAGGCTAATTTGAGACTTGGGTTCGAACTTTGCAAGCAGTTTTTTCAGGTTTTATGGGACCAAACGGGCTGAAATTTTTGGAATAGAGATAAGAATCGCAATCCAAATCGAATTCAGTCAGAAAATCTCCATAAAGTTGTATTATTAGAAAAATTATGATTTTTATGGAAGCTAATTACAGACTTGGTTTCGGACTTTGGAAGCAGTTTTCTCAGGTTCTATGGGACCAAATTGGCTGAAATTTAGGAAAAGTGATAAAAAGCATGGTACAAATCGAAATCAGTCACAAAATCACCATACATTTGTATTTTAAGAAAAATCATCTTTTTTATGGAGACTAATTTGAGACTTGATTAAATTAAATCAGTCACAAAATCACCATACATTTGTATTTAAAGAAAAATCATCTTTTTTATGTTGACTAATTTGAGACTTGGGTTCGAACTTTGCAAGCAGTTTTTTCAGGTTTTATGGGACCAAACGGGCTGAAATTTTTGGAATAGAGATAAGAATCGCAATCCAAATCGAATTCAGTCAGAAAATCTCCATAAAGTTGTATTATTAGAAAAATTATGATTTTTATGGAAGCTAATTACAGACTTGGTTTCGGACTTTGGCAGCAGTTTTCTCAGGTTCTATGGGAGCAAATTGGCTGAAATTTAGGAAAAGTGATAAGAAGCATGGTACAAATCGAAATATGTTACAAAATAACCATACATTTGTATTTTAAGAAAAATCACCTTTTTTATGGAGACTAATTTGAGACTTGGGTTCGAACTTTGCAAGCAGTTTTCTCAGGTTCTGTTGGACCAAACAGGCTGAAATTTTGTAATAGTGATAAAAATCGCTATTCAAATCGAATTCAATCACAAAATCTCCAAAAAGTTGTATTTTTAGAAAAACCATCTTTTTTATGGAGGCTAATTTGAGACTTGGGTTCGAACTTTGCAAGCAGTTTTTTCAGGTTTTATGGGACCAAACGGGCTGAAATATTGGAATAGTGATAAGGATCGCTATCCAAATCGAATTCAGTCACAAAATCTCCATAAAGTTGTATTATTAGAAAAATTATGACTTTTATGGAAGCTAATAAGAGACTTGGGTTCGAACTTTGGAAGCAGTTTTCTCCGGTTCTATGGGACCACACTGACTGAAATTTTGTAATAGTGATAAGAATCGCTATCCAAATCGAATTCAGTCACAAAATCTCCATAAAGTTGTATTTTTAGAAAAATTATGATTTTTATGGACGCTATTTTCAGACTTGGGTTCGGACTTTGGAAGCAGTTTTCTCAGGTTCTATGGGACCAAATTGGCTGAAATTTAGGAAAAGTGATAAAAAGCATGGTACAAATCGAAATCAGTCACAAAATCACCATACATTTGTATTTAAAGAAAAATCATCTTCTTTATGGAGGCCAATTTGAGACTTGGGTTCGAAATTTGCAAGCAGTTTTCTCAGGTTCTATGGGACCAAACGGGCTGAAATATTGTAATAGTAATAAGAATCGCTATCCAAATCGAATTCAGTCACAAAATCTCCATAAAGTTGTATTTTTAGAAAAATTATGATTTTTATGGACGATAATTTCAGACTTGGGTTCGGACTTTGGAAGCAGTTTTCTGAGGTTCTCTCCTCATAAAGTATGTGTCCAAACGGGCTGAAATTTTGAAATAGAGATAAGAATCGCCATCCGAATCGAATTCAGTCAGAAAATCTCCATAAAGTTGTATTATTAGAAAATTCTTGATTTCTATGTACGCTAATTTCAGACTTGTGTTTGAACTTTGGAAGCAGATTTTTCAGGCTTTATGGGACCAAAAGTGCTGAAATTTTGGAATTCTGATGATCTTTGTAGTTTATATCGAATTCAGTACCAAAATCTCCATAAAGTTGTATTTTTAGAAAAATCATGATTTTTTTGGACGCTAATTTAAGACTTGGTTTCGAACTTTGGAAGCAGTTTTTTCAGGCTCTATTATACCAAATGGGCTGAAATATTGAAATAGTGATAAGAGTCGTTGTCCAAAGTGAATTCAATCACAAAATCTCCATAAAGTTGTGTTTTTAGAAAAATTATGATTTTTATGGACGCAAATTTTAGAATTGGGTTCGAACTTTGCAAGCAGTTTTCTCAGGTTTTATGGGACCAAACGGGCTGAAATATTGTAATAGTGATGAAAATCGCTATCCAAATCGAATTCAGTCACAAAATCTCCATAAAATTGTATTTTTAGAAAAATTATGATTTTTATGGACGCAAATTTCCGAATTGGGTTCGAACTTTGCAAGCAGTTTTCTCAGGTTTTATGGGACCAAACGGGCTGAAATATTGTAATAGTAATAAGAATCGCTATCCAAATCGAATTCAGTCACAAAATCTCCATAAAGTTGTATTTTTAGAAAAATTATGATTTTTATGGACGATAATTTCAGACTTGGGTTCGGACTTTGGAAGCAGTTTTCTGAGGTTCTCTCCTCATAAAGTATGTGTCCAAACGGGCTGAAATTTTGAAATAGAGATAAGAATCGCCATCCAAATCGAATTCAGTCAGAAAATCTCCATAAAGTTGTATTATTAGAAAAGTAATGATTTTGATGGAAGCTAATTTAGACTTGGGTTCGAACTTTGCAAGCAGTTTTCTCAGGTTTTATGGGACCAAGCGGGCTATAATATTGGAAAAGTGATAAGAATCGCTATCCAAATCGAATTCAGTCACAAAATCTCCATAAAGTTGTATTTTTAGAAAATTCTTGATTTCTATGTACGCTAATTTCAGACTTGTGTTTGAACTTTGGAAGCAGATTTTTCAGGCTTTATGGGACCAAAAGTGCTGAATTTTTGGAATTCTGATGATCTTTGTAGTTTATATCGAATTCAGTACCAAAATCTCCATAAAGTTGTATTTTTAGAAAAATCATGATTTTTTTGGACGCTAATTTAAGACTTGGTTTCGAACTTTGGAAGCAGTTTTTTTAGGCTCTATTATACCAAATGGGCTGAAATATTGAAATAGTGATAAGAGTCGTTGTCCAAAGTGAATTCAATCACAAAATCTCCATAAAGTTGTATTTTTAGAAAAATTATGATTTTTATGGACGCTAATTTCAGACTTGGGTTCGGACTTTGGAAGCAGTTTTCTCAGGTTCTATGGGACCAAACGGGCTGAAATATTGGAATAGTGATAAGAATCGCTATCCAAATCGAATTCAGTCACAAAATCTCCATAAAATTGTATTATTAGAAAAGTAATGATTTTTATGGAAGCTAATTTGATACTTGGGTTCGAACTTTGGAAGCAGTTTTCTTAGGTTCTATGGGACCAAACAGTCTGAAATATTGTAATATTGATAAGAATCGCTATCCAAATCGAATTCAGTCACAAAATCTCCATAAAGTTGTATTTTTAGAAAAATTATGATTTTTATGGACGCAAATTTTAGAATTGGGTTCGAACTTTGCAAGCAGTTTTCTCAGGTTTTATGGGTCCAAACGGGCTGAAATATTGTAATAGTGATGAGAATCGCTATCCAAATCGAATTCAGTCACAAAATCTCCATAAAATTGTATTTTTAGAAAAATTATGATTTTTATGGACGCAAATTTCCGAATTGGGTTCGAACTTTGCAAGCAGTTTTCTCAGGTTTTATGGGACCAAACGGGCTGAAATATTGTAATAGTAATAAGAATCGCTATCCAAATCGAATTCAGTCACAAAATCTCCATAAAGTTGTATTTTTAGAAAAATTATGATTTTTATGGACGATAATTTCAGACTTGGGTTCGGACTTTGGAAGCAGTTTTCTGAGGTTCTCTCCTCATAAAGTATGTGTCCAAACGGGCTGAAATTTTGAAATAGAGATAAGAATCGCCATCCAAATCGAATTCAGTCAGAAAATCTCCATAAAGTTGTATTATTAGAAAAGTAATGATTTTGATGGAAGCTAATTTAGACTTGGGTTCGAACTTTGCAAGCAGTTTTCTCAGGTTTTATGGGACCAAGCGGGCTAGAATATTGGAAAAGTGATAATAATCGCTATCCAAATCGAATTCAGTCAGAAAATCTCCATAAAGTTGTATTATTAGAAAAATTATGATTTTTATGGAAGCTAATTACAGACTTGGTTTCGAACTTTGGAAGCAGTTTTCTCCAGTTCTATGGGACCAACCTGGCTGAAATTTTGAAAAAGTGATAAGAATCACTATCCAAATGAATTCAGTCACAAAATCTCCATAAAGTTGTATTTTTAGAAAAATTATGATTTTTATGGACGCTCATTTCAGACTTGGGTTCGGTTTTTGGAAGCAGTTTTCTCAGTTTCTATGGGACCAAATTGGCTGAAATTTAGGAAAAGTGATAAGAAGCATGGTACAAATCGAAATCAGTCACAAAATCACCATATATTTGTATTAAAAAAAAAATCATCTTCTTTATGGAGGCCAATTTGAGACTTGGGTTCGAACTTTGCAAGCAGTTTTCTCAGGTTCTATGGTACCAAACTGGCTGAAATTTTGTAATAGTGATAAAAATCGCCATTCAAATCGAATTCAGTCACAAAATCTCCATTAAGTTGTATTTTTAGAAAAATTATGATATTTATGGACGCTAATTTCAGACTTGGGTTCGGACTTTGGAAGCAGTTTTCTCAGGTTCTATGGGAGCAAATTGGCTGAAATTTAGGAAAAGTTATAAAAAGCATGGTACAAATCGAAATCAGTAACAAAATCACCATACATTTGTATTTTAAGAAAAATCATCTTTTTATGGAGACTAATTTGAGACTTGGGTTCGAACTTTGCAAGCAGTTTTCTCAGGTTCTGTGGGACCAAACTGGCTGAAATTTTGTAATAGTGATAAAAATCGCTATTCGAATCGAATTCAATCAGAAAATCTCCAAAAAGTTGTATTTTTAGAAAAACCATCTTTTTTATGGAGGCTAATTTGAGACTTGGGTTCGAACTTTGCAAGCAGTTTTTTCAGGTTTTATGGGACCAAACGGGCTGAAATATTGGAAAAGTGATAAGAATCGCTATCCAAATCGAATTCAGTCACAAAATCTCCATAAAGTTGTATTATTAGAAAAATTATGACTTTTATGGAAGCTAATTAGAGACTTGGGTTCGAACTTTGGAAGCAGTTTTCTCCGGTTCTATGGGACCACACTGGCTGAAATTTTGAAATAGTGATAAGAATCGCTATCCAAATCGAATTCAGTCACAAAATCTCCATTAAGTTGTATTTTTAGAAAAATTATGAATTTTATGGACGCTCATTTCAGACTTGGGTTCGGACTTTGGAAGCTGTTTTCTCTGGTTCTATGGGACCAAATTGGCTGAAATTTAGGAAAAGTGATAAGAAGCATGGTAGAAATCGAAATCAGTCACAAAATCACCATACATTTGTATTTTAAGAAAAATCATCTTTTTTATGGAGACTAATTTGAGACTTTATTAAATTAAATCAGTCACAAAATCACCATACATTTGTATTTAAAGAAAAATCATCTTTTTTATGTAGACTAATTTGAGACTTGGGTTCGAACTTTGCAAGCAGTTTTCTCAGGTTCTATGCGACCAAACTGGCTGAAATTTAGGAAAAGTGATAAAAAGCATGGTACAAATCGAAATCAGTCACAAAATCACCATACATTTGTATTTTAAGAAAAATCATCTTCTTTATGGAGGCCAATTTGAGACTTGGGTTCGAACTTTGCAAGCAGTTTTCTCAGGTTCTATGGGACCAAACTGGCTGAAATTTTTTAATAGTGATAAGAATCGCTATTTAAATCGAATTCAGTCACAAAATCTCCATAAAGTTGTATTTTTAGAAAAATTATGATTTTTATGGACGCTATTTTCAGACTTGGGTTCGGACTTTGGAAGCAGTTTTCTCAGGTTCTATGGGACCAAATTGGCTGAAATTTAGGAAAAGTGATAAAAAGCATGGTACAAATCGAAATCAGTCACAAAATCACCATACATTTGTATTTTAAGAAAAATCATCTTTTTTATGGAGACTAATTTGAGACTTGATTAAATTAAATCAGTCACAAAATCACCATACATTTGTATTTAAAGAAAAATCATCTTTTTTATGTAGACTAATTTGAGACTTGGGTTCGAACTTTGCAAGCAGTTTTCTCAGGTTCTATGGGACCAAACTGTCTGAAATTTTATAATAGTGATAAGAATCGTTATCCAAATCGAATTCAGTCACAAAATCTCCATAAAGTTGTATTTTTAGAAAAATTATGATTTTTATGGACGCTATTTTCAGACTTGGGTTCGGACTTTGGAAGCAGTTATCTCAGGTTCTATGGGACCAAATTGGCTGAAATTTAGGAAAAGTGATAAGAATCGCTATCCAAATCGAATTCAGTCACAAAATCTCCATAAAGTTGTATTTTTAGAAAAATTATGATTTTTATGGACGCTATTTTCAGACTAGGGTTCGGACTTTGGAAGCAGTTTTCACAGGTTCTATGGGACCAAATTGGCTGAAATTTAGGAAAAGTGATAAAAAGCATGGTACAAATCGAAATCAGTCACAAAATCACCATACATTTGTATTTTAAGAAAAATCATCTTTTTTATGGAGACTAATTTGAGACTTGATTAAATTAAATCAGTCACAAAATCACCATACATTTGTATTAAAAGAAAAATCATCTTTTTTATGTAGACTAATTTGAGACTTGGGTTCGAACTTTGCAAGCAGTTTTCTCAGGTTCTATGGGACCAAACTGTCTGAATTTTTTTAATAGTGATAAGAATCGTTATCCAAATCGAATTCAGTCACAAAATCTCCATAAAGTTGTATTTTTAGAAAATTCTTGATTTCTATGTACGCTAATTTCAGACTTGGGTTCGAACTTTGGAAGCAGTTTTCTCAGGTTTTATGGGACCAAACGGGCTGAAATATTGTAATAGTAATAAGAATCGCTATCCAAATCGAATTCAGTCACAAAATCTCCATAAAGTTGTATTTTTAGAAAAATCATGATTTTTATGAACGCAAATTTCAGACTTGGGTTCGAACTTAAGAAGCAATTTTCTCAGGTTCTCTCCTCATAAAGTTGTATTTTTAGAAATTGAATTATATTAAGAAAAATCAAGATTTTTATTGACGCTACTTTCAGACGTGGGTTCGAACTTTGGAAGCAGTTTTTTCATGCTCTATGCCAAACGGGCTGAAATTATGGAATTCTCATGATATTTGTAGTTTATATCGAATTCAGTACCAAAATCTGAATAATGTTGTATTTTTAGAAAAATTATGATTTTTATGGACGCAAATTTCAGACTTTGGTTCGAACTTTGGAAGCAGTTTTCTCACGTTCTATGGGACATTGACAAATCAAAATCAGTCACAAAATCAGCATTCATTTGTATTTAAAGAAAAATCATCTTTTTATGGATGCTAATTTGAGACTTGGGTTCGAATTTTGCAAGCAGTTTTCTCAGGTTTTATGGGACCAAGCGGGCTGAAATATTGGAAAAGTGATAAGAATCCTTATCCAAATCGAACTCAGTCAAAAAATCGCCATACTTTTGTATTTAAAGAAAAATAATCTTTTTTATGGAGGCTAATTTGAGACTTGGGTTCGAACTTTGCAAGCAGTTTTCTCAGGTTTTATGGGACCAAGCGGGCTAGAATATTGGAAAAGTGATAATAATCGCTATCCAAATCGAATTCAGTCACAAAAAATCTCCATAAAGTTGTATTTTTAGAAAATTCTTGATTTCTATGTACGCTAATTTCATACTTGGGTTCGGTTTTTGGAAGCAGTTTTCTCAGTTTCTATGGGACCAAATTGGCTAAAATTTTGAAATAGTGATAAGAATCGTTATCCAAATTGAATTCATTCACAAACTCTCCATAAAGTTGTATTTTTAGAAAAATTATGATTTTTATGGACGCAAATTTCAGACTTGGGTTCGGACTTTGGAAGCAGTTTTCTCAGGTTCTATGGGACCAAATTGGCTGAAATTTAGGAAAAGTGATAACAAGCATGGTAGAAATCGAAATCAGTCACAAAATCACCATACATTTGTATTTTAAGAAAAATCATCTTTTTTATGGAGAATAATTTGAGACTTGATTAAATTAAATCAGTCACAAAATCACCATACATTTGTATTAAAAGAAAAATCATCTTTTTTATGTAGACTAATTTGAGACTTGGGTTCGAACTTTGCAAGCAGTTTTTTCAGGTTTTATGGGACCAAACGGGCTGAAATTTTTGGAATAGAGATAAGAATCGCAATCCAAATCGAATTCAGTCAGAAAATCTCCATAAAGTTGTATTATTAGAAAAATTATGATTTTTATGGAAGCTAATTACAGACTTGGTTTCGAACTTTGGAAGCAGTTTTCTCCAGTTCTATGGGACCAACCTGGCTGAAATTTTGAAAAAGTGATAAGAATCACTATCCAAATGAATTCAGTCACAAAATCTCCATAAAGTTGTATTTTTAGAAAAATTATGATTTTTATGGACGCTCATTTCAGACTTGGGTTCGGTTTTTGGAAGCAGTTTTCTCAGTTTCTATGGGACCAAATTGGCTGAAATTTAGGAAAAGTGATAAGAAGCATGGTACAAATCGAAATCAGTAACAAAATCACCATACATTTGTATTTTAAGAAAAATCATCTTTTTATGGAGACTAATTTGAGACTTGGGTTCGAACTTTGCAAGCAGTTTTCTCAGGTTCTGTGGGACCAAACTGGCTGAAATTTTGTAATAGTGATAAAAATCGCTATTCAAATCGAATTCAATCACAAAATCTCCAAAAAGTTGTATTTTTAGAAAAACCATCTTTTTTATGGAGGCTAATTTGAGACTTGGGTTCGAACTTTGCAAGCAGTTTTTTCAGGTTTTATGGGACCAAACTGGCTGAAATATTGGAAAAGTGATAAGAATCGCTATCCAAATCGAATTCAGTCACAAAATCTCTATAAAGTTGTATTATTAGAAAAATTATGACTTTTATGGAAGCTAATTAGAGACTTGGGTTCGAACTTTGGAAGCAGTTTTCTCCGGTTCTATGGGACCACACTGGCTGAAATTTTGAAATAGTGATAAGAATCGCTATCCAAATCGAATTCAGTCACAAAATCTCCATAAAGTTGTATTTTTAGAAAAATTATGATTTTTATGGACGCTATTTTCAGACTTGGGTTCGGACTTTGGAAGCAGTTTTCTCAGGTTCTATGGGACCAAATTGGCTGAAATTTAGGAAAAGTGATAAAAAGCATGGTACAAATCGAAATCAGTCACAAAATCACCATACATTTGTATTTTAAGAAAAATCATCTTTTTTATGGAGACTAATTTGAGACTTGATTAAATTAAATCAGTCACAAAATCACCATACATTTGTATTTAAAGAAAAATCATCTTTTTTATGTAGACTATTTTGAGACTTGGGTTCGAACTTTGCAAGCAGTTTTCTCAGGTTCTATGCGACCAAATTGGCTGAAATTTAGGAAAAGTGATAAAAAGCATGGTACAAATCGAAATCAGCCACAAAATCACCATACAATTGTATTTTAAGAAAAATCATCTTCTTTATGGAGGCCAATTTGAGACTTGGGTTCGAACTTTGCAAGCAGTTTTCTCAGGTTCTATGGGACCAAACTGGCTGAAATTTTTTAATAGTGATAAGAATCGCTATCCAAATCGAATTCAGTCACAAAATCTCCATAAAGTTGTATTTTTAGAAAAATTATGATTTTTATGGACGCTATTTTCAGACTTGCGTTCGGACTTTGGAAGCAGTTTTCTCAGGTTCTATGGGACCAAATTGGCTGAAATTTAGGAAAAGTGATAAAAAGCATGGTACAAATCGAAATCAGTCACAAAATCACCATACATTTGTATTTTAAGAAAAATCATCTTTTTTATGGAGACTAATTTGAGACTTGATTAAATTAAATCAGTCACAAAATCACCATACATTTGTATTTAAAGAAAAATCATCTTTTTTATGTAGACTAATTTGAGACTTGGGTTCGAACTTTGCAAGCAGTTTTCTCAGGTTCTATGGGACCAAACTGTCTGAAATTTTTTAATAGTGATAAGAATCGTTATCCAAATCGAATTCAGTCACAAAATCTCCATAAAGTTGTATTTTTGGAAAAATTATGATTTTTATGGACGCTATTTTCAGACTTGGGTTCGGACTTTGGAAGCAGTTTTCTCAGGTTCTATGGGACCAAATTGGCTGAAATTTAGGAAAAGTGATAAGAATCGCTATCCAAATCGAATTCAGTCACAAAATCTCCATAAAGTTGTATTTTTAGAAAAATTATGATTTTTATGGACGCTATTTTCAGACTTGGGTTCGGACTTTGGAAGCAGTTTTCTCAGGTTCTATGGGACCAAATTGGCTGAAATTTAGGAAAAGTGATAACAAGCATGGTAGAAATCGAAATCAGTCACAAAATCACCATACATTTGTATTTTAAGAAAAATCATCTTTTTTATGGAGAATAATTTGAGACTTGATTAAATTAAATCAGTCACAAAATCACCATACATTTGTATTTAAAGAAAAATCATCTTTTTTATGTAGACTAATTTGAGACTTGGGTTCGAACTTTGCAAGCAGTTTTCTCAGGTTCTATGGGACCAAACTGTCTGAAATTTTTTAATAGTGATAAGAATCGTTATCCAAATCGAATTCAGTCACAAAATCTCCATAAAGTTGTATTTTTAGAAAAATTATGATTTTTATGGACGCTATTTTCAGACTTGGGTTCGGACTTTGGAAGCAGTTTTCTCAGGTTCTATGGGACCAAACTGGCTGAAATTTTTTAATAGTGATAAGAATCGCTATCCAAATCGAATTCAGTCACAAAATCTCCATAAAGTGTTATTTTTAGAAAAATTATGATTTTTATGGACGCTATTTTCAGACTTGGGTTCGGACTTTGGAAGCAGTTTTCTCAGGTTCTATGGGACCAAACTGGCTGAAATTTTTTAATAGTGATAAGAATCGTTATCCAAATCGAATTCAGTCACAAAATCTCCATAAAGTTGTATTTTTAGAAAATTCTTGATTTCTATGTACGCTAATTTCAGACTTGGGTTCGAACTTTGGAAGCAGATTTTTCAGGCTTAATGGGACCAAAAGTGCTGAAATTTTGGAATTCTGATGATCTTTGTAGTTTATATCGAATTCAGTACCAAAATCTCCATAAAATTGTATTTTTAGAAAAACCATCTTTTTTATGGAGGCTAATTTGAGACTTGGGTTCGAACTTTGCAAGCAGTTTTTTCAGGTTTTATGGGACCAAACGGGCTGAAATATTGTAATAGTGATAAGAATCGCTATCCAAATCGAATTCAGTCACAAAATCTCCATAAAGTTGTATTATTAGAAAAATTATGACTTTTATGGAAGCTAATTAGAGACTTGGGTTCGAACTTTGGAAGAAGTTTTCTCCGGTTCTATGGGACCACACTGGCTGAAATTTTGAAATAGTGATAAGAATCGCTATCCAAATCGAATTCAGACACAAAATCTCCATTAAGTTGTATTTTTAGAAAAATTATGAATTTTATGGACGCTCATTTCAGACTTGGGTTCGGACTTTGGAAGCTGTTTTCTCTGGTTCTATGGGACCAAATTGGCTGAAATTTAGGAAAAGTGATAAGAAGCATGGTACAAATCGAAATCAGTCACAAAATCACCATACATTTGTATTTTAAGAAAAATCATCTTCTTTATGGAGGCCAATTTGAGACTTGGGTTCGAACTTTGCAAGCAGTTTTCTCAGGTTTTATGGGACCAAAGAGGCTGAAATATTGGAATCGTGATAAGAATCTTTATCCAAATCGAACTCAGTCAAAAAATCTCCATAAAGTTGTATTTTAAGAAAAACAATCTTTTTTATGGAAGCTAATTTGAGACTTGGGTTCGAACTTTGCAAGCAGTTTTTTCAGGTAATATGGGACCAAACGGGCTGAAATATTGGAATAGTGATAAGAATCGCTATCCAAATCGAATTCAGTCACAAAATCTCCATAAAGTTGTATTTTTAGAAAAATCATGATTTTTATGGACGCAAATTTCAGACTTGGGTTCGAACTTTAGAAGCAATTTTCTCAGGTTCTATGGGACCAAATTGGCTGAAATTTAGGAAAAGTGATAAGAAGCATGGTAGAAATCGAAATCAGTCACAAAATCACCATTCATTTGTATTTAAAGAAAAATCATCTTTTTTATGTAGACTAATTTGAGACTTGGGTTCGAACTTTGCAAGCAGTTTTCTAAGGTTCTATGGGACCAAACTGGCTGAAATATTGAAATAGTGATAAGAATCGCTATCCAAATCGAATTCAGTCACAAAATCTCCATAAATTTGTATTTTTAGAAAAATTATGATTTTTATGGACGCAAATTTCAGACTTGGGTTCGAACTTTAGAAGCAGTTTTCTCAGGTTTTATGGGCCCAAACGGGCTGAAATATTGGAATAGTGATAAGAATCTTTATCCAAATCGAACTCAGTCAAAAATTCACCATAAATTTGTATTTAAGAAAAATCATCTTTTTTATGGAGGCTAATTTGAGACTTGGGTTCGAATTTTGCAAGCAGTCTTCTCAGGTTTTATGGGACCAAGCGGGCTGAAATATTGGAAAAGTGATGAGAATCTTTATCCAAATCGCACTCAGTCAAAAAATCTCCATAAAGTTGTATTTTTAGAAAAACCATCTTTTTATGGATCTCCATAAATTTGTATTTTTAGAAAAATCATGATTTTTTTGGACGCTAATTTCAGACTTGGTTTCGAACTTTGGAAGCAGTTTTTTCAGGCTCTATTGTACCAAATGGGCTGAAATATTGAAATAGTGATAATAGTCGTTGTCCAAAGTGAATTCAGTCACAAAATCTCCATAAAGTTGTATTTTTAGAAAAATCATGATTTTTATGGACGCAAATTTCAGACTTGGGTTCGAACTTTAGAAGCAATTTTCTCAGGTTCTATGGGACCAAATTGGCTGAAATTTAGGAAAAGTGATAAGAAGCATGGTAGAAATCGAAATCAGTCACAAAATCACCATTCATTTGTATTTAAAGAAAAATCATCTTTTTTATGTAGACTAATTTGAGACTTGGGTTCGAACTTTGCAAGCAGTTTTCTCAGGTTCTATGGGACCAAACTGGCTGAAATATTGAAATAGTGATAAGAATCGCTATCCAAATCGAATTCAGACACAAAATCTCCATTAAGTTGTATTTTTAGAAAAATTATGAATTTTATGGACGCTCATTTCAGACTTGGGTTCGGACTTTGGAAGCTGTTTTCTCTGGTTCTATGGGACCAAATTGGCTGAAATTTAGGAAAAGTGATAAGAAGCATGGTACAAATCGAAATCAGTCACAAAATCACCATACATTTGTATTTTAAGAAAAATCATCTTCTTTATGGAGGCCAATTTGAGACTTGGGTTCGAACTTTGCAAGCAGTTTTCTCAGGTTTTATGGGACCAAAGAGGCTGAAATATTGGAATCGTGATAAGAATCTTTATCCAAATCGAACTCAGTCAAAAAATCTCCATAAAGTTGTATTTTAAGAAAAACAATCTTTTTTATGGAAGCTAATTTGAGACTTGGGTTCGAACTTTGCAAGCAGTTTTTTCAGGTAATATGGGACCAAACGGGCTGAAATATTGGAATAGTGATAAGAATCGCTATCCAAATCGAATTCAGTCACAAAATCTCCATAAAGTTGTATTTTTAGAAAAATCATGATTTTTATGGACGCAAATTTCAGACTTGGGTTCGAACTTTAGAAGCAATTTTCTCAGGTTCTATGGGACCAAATTGGCTGAAATTTAGGAAAAGTGATAAGAAGCATGGTAGAAATCGAAATCAGTCACAAAATCACCATTCATTTGTATTTAAAGAAAAATCATCTTTTTTATGTAGACTAATTTGAGACTTGGGTTCGAACTTTGCAAGCAGTTTTCTCAGGTTCTATGGGACCAAACTGGCTGAAATATTGAAATAGTGATAAGAATCGCTATCCAAATCGAATTCAGTCACAAAATCTCCATAAATTTGTATTTTTAGAAAAATTATGATTTTTATGGACGCAAATTTCAGACTTGGGTTCGAACTTTAGAAGCAGTTTTCTCAGGTTTTATGGGCCCAAACGGGCTGAAATATTGGAATAGTGATAAGAATCTTTATCCAAATCGAACTCAGTCAAAAATTCACCATAAATTTGTATTTAAGAAAAATCATCTTTTTTATGGAGGCTAATTTGAGACTTGGGTTCGAATTTTGCAAGCAGTCTTCTCAGGTTTTATGGGACCAAGCGGGCTGAAATATTGGAAAAGTGATGAGAATCTTTATCCAAATCGCACTCAGTCAAAAAATCTCCATAAAGTTGTATTTTTAGAAAAACCATCTTTTTATGGATCTCCATAAATTTGTATTTTTAGAAAAATCATGATTTTTTTGGACGCTAATTTCAGACTTGGTTTCGAATTTTGGAAGCAGTTTTTTCAGGCTCTATTGTACCAAATGGGCTGAAATATTGAAATAGTGATAATAGTCGTTGTCCAAAGTGAATTCAGTAACAAAATCACCATAAATTTGTATTTAAGAAAAATCATCTTTTTTATGGAGGCTAATTTGAGACTTGGGTTCGAATTTTGCAAGCAGTTTTCTCAGGTTTTATGGGACCAAGCGGGCTGAAATATTGGAAAAGTGATGAGAATCTTTATCCAAATCGCACTCAGTCAAAAAATCTCCATAAAGTAGAATTTTTAGAAAAACCATCTTTTTATGGAGGCTAATTTGAGACTTGGGTTCAAACTTTGCAAGCAGTTTTTTCAGGTTTTATAGGACCAAACGGGCTGAAATATTGGAAAAGTGATAAGAATCTTTATCCAAATCGAACTCAGTCAAAAAATCTCCATAAAGTTGTATTATTAGAAAAAAAATGATTTTTATGGAAGCTATTTGATACTTGGGTTCGAACTTTGGAAGCAGTTTTCTCAGGTTCTATTGGACCAAACGGGCTGAAAAATTGTAATAGTGATAAAAATCGCTATCCAAATCGAATTCAGTCACAAAATCTCCATAAAGTTGTATTTTTAGAAAAATCATGATTTTTTCGGACGCTAATTTCAGACTTGGTTTCGAACTTTGGAGGCAGTTTTTTCAGGCTCTATTGTACCAAATGGGCTAAAATATTGAAATATTGATAAGTGTCGTTGTCCAAAGTGAATTCAGTCACAAAATCACCATAAATTTGTATTTTAAGAAAAATCATCTTTTTTATGGAGGCTAATTTGAGACTTGGGTTCGAATTTTGCAAGCAGTTTTCTCAGGTTTTATGGGACCAAGCGGGCTCAAATATTCTAAAAGTGATGAGAATCTTTATCCAAATCGCACTCAGTCAAAAAATCTCCATAAATTTGTATTTTTAGAAAAACCATCTTTTTATGGAGGCTAATTTGAGGCTTGGGTTCGAACTTTAGAAGCAGTTTTTTCAGGTTTTATAGGACCAAACGGGCTGAAATATTGGAATAGTGATAAGAATCGCTATCCAAATCGAATTCAGTCACAAAATCTCCATAAAGTTGTATTTTTAGAAAAATTATGATTTTTATGGACGCAAATTTCAGACTTGGGTTCGAACTTTAGAAGCAGTTTTCTCAGGTTTTATGGGACCAAACGGGCTGAAATATTGGAATAGTGATAAGAATCGCTATCCAAATCGATCTCAGTCAAAAAATCACCATACATTTGTATTTTAAGAATCATCTTTTTTATGGAGGCTAATTTGAGACATGGGTTCGAACTTTGCAAGCAGTTTTCTCAGGTTTTATGGGACCAAGCGGGCTAGAATATTGGAAAAGTGATAAGAATCTTTATCCAAATCGAACTCAGTCAAAAAATCTCCATAAAGTTGTATTATTAGAAAAAAAATGATTTTTATGGAAGCTAATTTGATACTTGGGTTCGAACTTTGGAAGCAGTTTTCTCAGGTTCTATTGGACCAAACGGGCTGAAAAATTGTAATAGTGATAAAAATCGCTATCCAAATCGAATTCAGTCACAAAATCTCCATAAAGTTGTATTTTTAGAAAATTCTTGATTTCTATGTACGCTAATTTCAGACTTGGGTTCGAACTTTGGAAGCAGATTTTTCAGGCTTTATGGGACCAAAAGTGCTGAAATTTTGGAATTCTGAAGATATTTTTAGTTTATATCGTCGAATTCAGTACCAAAATCTCCATAAATTTGTATTTTTAGAAAAATCATGATTTTTTTGGACGCTAATTTCAGACTTGGTTTCGAACTTTGGAAGCAGTTTTTTCAGGCTCTATTGTACCAATTGGGCTGAAATATTGAAATAGTGATAAGAGTCGTTGTCCAAAGTGAATTCAGTCACAAAATCACCATAAATTTGTATTTAAGAAAAATCATCTTTTTTATGGAGGCTAATTTGAGACTTGGGTTCGAATTTTGCAAGCAGTCTTCTCAGGTTTTATGGGACCAAGCGGGCTGAAATATTGGAAAAGTGATGAGAATCTTTATCCAAATCGCACTCAGTCAAAAAATCTCCATAAAGTTGTATTTTTAGAAAAACCATCTTATTATGGATCTCCATAAATTTGTATTTTTAGAAAATACATGATTTTTTTGGACGCTAATTTCAGACTTGGTTTCGAACTTTGGAAGCAGTTTTTTCAGGCTCCATTGTACCAAATGGGCTGAAATATTGAAATAGTGATAATAGTCGTTGTCCAAAGTGAATTCAGTAACAAAATCACCATTAATTTGTATTTAAGAAAAATCATCTTTTTTATGGAGGCTAATTTGAGACTTGGGTTCGAATTTTGCAAGCAGTTTTCTCAGGTTTTATGGGACCAAGCGGGCTGAAATATTGTAAAAGTGATGAGAATCTTTATCCAAATCGCACTCAGTCAAAAAATCTCCATAAAGTTGTATTTTTAGAAAAACCATCTTTTTATGGAGGCTAATTTGAGACTTGGGTTCGAACTTCGCAAGCAGTTTTTTCGGGTTTTATAGGACCAAACGGGCTGAAATATTGGAAAAGTGATAAGAATCTTTATCCAAATCGAACTCAGTCAAAAAATCTCCATAAAGTTGTATTTTTAGAAAAACCATCTTTTTATGGAGGCTAATTTGAGGCTTGGGTTCGAACTTTAGAAGCAGTTTTTTCAGGCTCTATTGTACCAAATGGGCTGAAATATTGAAATAGTGATAAGAGTCGTTGTCCAAAGTGAATTCAGTCACAAAATCACCATAAATTTGTATTTTAAGAAAAATCATATTTTTTATGGAGGCTAATTTGAGACTTGGGTTCGAATTTTGCAAGCAGTTTTCTCAGGTTTTATGGGACCAAGCGGGCTAGAATATTGGAAAAGTGTTAAGAATCTTTATCCAAATCGAACTCAGTCAAAAAATCTCCATAAAGTTGTTTTATTAGAAAAAAAATGATTTTTATGGAAGCTAATTTGATACATGGGTTCGAACTTTGGAAGCAGTTTTCTCAGGTTCTATTGGACCAAACGGGCTGAAAAATTGTAATAGTGATAAAAATCGCTATCCAAATCGAATTCAGTCACAAAATCTCCATAAAGTTGTATTTTTAGAAAATTCTTGATTTCTATGTACGCTAATTTCAGACTTGGGTTCGAACTTTGGAAGCAGATTTTTCAGGCTTTATGGGACCAAAAGTGCTGAAATTTTGGAATTCTGAAGATATTTTTAGTTTATATCGTCGAATTCAGTACCAAAATCTCCATAAATTTGTATTTTTAAAAAAATCATGATTTTTTTGGACGCCAATTTCAGACTTGGTTTCGAACTTTGGAAGCAGTTTTTTCAGGCTCTATTGTACCAATTGGGCTGAAATATTGAAATAGTGATAAGAGTCGTTGTCCAAAGTGAATTCAGTAACAAAATCACCATAAATTTGTATTTAAGAAAAATCATCTTTTTTATGGAGGCTAATTTGAGACTTGGGTTCGAATTTTGCAAGCAGTTTTCTCAGGTTTTATGGGACCAAGCGGGCTGAAATATTGGAAAAGTGATGAGAATCTTTATCCAAATCGCACTCAGTCAAAAAATCTCCATAAAGTTGTATTTTTAGAAAAACCATCTGTTTATGGAGGCTAATTTGAGACTTGGGTTCGAACTTTGCAAGCAGTTTTTTCAGGTTTTATAGGACCAAACGGGCTGAAATATTGGAATAGTGATAAGAATCGCTATCCAAATCGAATTCAGTCTTAAAATCTCCATAAAGTTGTATTTTTAGAAAAATTATGATTTTTATGGACGCGAATTTCAGACTTGGGTTCGAACTTTGCAAGCAGTTTTCTCAGGTTTTATGTGACCAAACGGGATGAAATATTGGAATAGTGATAAGAATCGCTATCCAAATCGAATTCAGTCACAAAATATCCATAAAGTTGTATTATTAGAAAAATAATGATTTTTATGGAAGCCAATTTGAGACTTGGGTTCGAACTTTGGAAGCAGTTTTTTCAGGCTCTATTGTACCAAATGGGCTGAAATATTGAAATAGTGATAAGAGTCGTTGTCCAAAGTGAATTCAGTCACAAAATCACCATAAATTTGTATTTTAAGAAAAATCATATTTTTTATGGAGGCTAATTTGAGACTTGGGTTCGAATTTTGCAAGCAGTTTTCTCAGGTTTTATGGGACCAAGCGGGCTGAAATATTGGAAAAGTGATGAGAATCTTTATCCAAATCGCACTCAGTCAAAAAATCTCCATAAAGTTGTATTTTTAGAAAAACCATCTTTTTATGGAGGCTAATTTGAGACTTGGGTTCGAACTTTGCAAGCAGTTTTTTCAGGTTTTATAGGACCAAACGGGCTGAAATATTGGAAAAGGGATAAGAATCTTTATCCAAATCGAACTCAGTCAAAAAATCTCCATAAAGTTGTAGTTTTAGAAAAAATTATGATTTTTATGGACGCTAATTTCAGACTTGGGTTCGGACTTTGGAAGCAGTTTTCTCAGGTTCTATGGGACCAAACGGGCTGAAATATTGTAATAGTGATAAGAATCGCTATCCAAATCGAATTCAGTCACAAAATCTCCCAAAAGTTGTATTTTTAGAAAAATTATGATTTTTATGGACGCAAATTTCAGACTTGGGTTCGAACTTTGCAAGCAGTTTTATCAGGTTTTATGGGACCAAACGGGCTGAAATATTGTAATAGTGATAAGAATCGCTATCAAAATCAAATTCAGTCACAAAATCTCCATAAAGTTGTATTTTAAGAAAAATTATGATTTTTATGGACGCAAATTTCAGAATTGGGTTCGAACTTTGCAAGTAGTTTTCTCAGGTTCTATGGGACCAAGCGTGCTGAAATATTGTAATAGTGATAAGAATTGCTATCCAAATCAAATTCAGTCACAAAATCTCCATAAAGTTGTATTTTAAGAAAAATTATGATTTTTATGGACGCAAATTTCAGAATTGGGTTCGAACTTTGCAAGCAGTTTTCTCAGGGTTTATGGGACCAAACGGGCTGAAATATTGTAATAGTGATAAGAATCGCTATCAAAATCGAATTCAGTCACAAAATCTCCATAAAGTTGTATTTTTAGAAAAATTATGATTTTTATGGACGCTATTTTCAGACTTGGGTTCGAACTTTAGAAGCAGTTTTCTCAGGTTCTCTCCTCATAAAGTTGTATTTTTAGAAATTTATTAATATTAAGAAAAATCAACATTTTTATTGACGCTACTTTCAGACTTGGGTTCGAACTTTGGAAGCAGTTTTTTCATGCTCTATGCCAAACGGGCTGAAATTATGGAATTCTGATGAAATTTGTAGTCCATATCGAATTCAGTCACAAAATCTCAGTAAAGTTGTATTCTTAGAACAATCTTGATTTCTATGTACGCTAATTTCAGACCTGGGTTCGAACTTTGGAAGCAGATTTTTCAGGCTTTATGGGACCAAAAGTGCGGAAATTTTGGAATTCTAATGATATTTGTAGTTTATATCGAATTCAGTACCAAAATCTGAATAAAGTTGTATTTTTAGAAAAATTATGATTTTTATGGACCCAAATTTCAGACTTTGGTTCGAAGTTTGGAAGCAGTTTTCTCACGTTCTATGGGACCAAATTGGCTGAAATTTAGGAAAAGTGATAAGAAGCATGGTACAAATCGAAATCAATCAGAAAATCACCATACATGTTTATTTTCAGAAAAATCATCTTTTTTATTCAGGCTAATTTGAGACTTGGGTTCGAACTTTGCAAGCAGTTTTCTCAGGTTTTATGGGACCAAACAGGCTGAAATATTGGAATAGTGATAAGTATCGTTATCCAAATCGAACTCAGTCACAAAATCTCCATAAAGTTGTGTTTTTTGAAAAACAATCTTTTTTATGGAGCCTAATTTCAGCCTTGGGTTCGAACTTTGGAAGCAGTTTTCTCAGGTTCTATGGGACCAAACTGGCTGAAATATTGGAATAGTGATAAGAATCGTTATCCAAATCGAATTCAGTCACAAAATCTCCATAAAGTTGTGTTTTTTGAAAAACAATCTTTTTTATGGAGCCTAATTTCAGCCTTGGGTTCGAACTTTGGAAGCAGTTTTCTCAGGTTCTATTGGACCAAACGGGCTGAAAAATTGTAATAGTGCTAAAAATCGCTATCCAAATCGAATTCAGTCACAAAATCTCCATAAAGTTGTATTTTTAGAAAATTCTTGATTTCTATGTACGCTAATTTCAGACTTGGGTTCGAAGTTTGGAAGCAGATTTTTCAGGCTTTATGGGACCAAAAGTGTTGAAATTTTGGAATTCTGAAGATATTTTTAGTTTATATCGTCGAATTCAGTACCAAAATCTCCATAAATTTGTATTTTTAGAAAAATCATGATTTTTTTGGACGCTAATTTCAGACTTGGTTTCGAACTTTGGAAGCAGTTTTTTCAGGCTCTATTGTACCAAATGGGCTGAAATATTGAAATAGTGATAATAGTCGTTGTCCAAAGTGAATTCAGTAACAAAATCACCATAAATTTGCATTTTAAGAAAAATCATCTTTTTTATGAAGGCTAATTTGAGACTTGGGTTCGAATTTTGCAAGCAGTTTTCTCAGGTTTTATGGGACCAAGCGGGCTGAAATATTGGAAAAGTGATGAGAATCTTTATCCAAATCGCACTCAATCAAAAAATCTCCATAAAGTTGTATTTTTAGAAAAACCATCTTTTTATGGAGGCTAATTTGAGGCTTGGGTTCGAACTTTAGAAGCAGTTTTTTCAGGCTCTATTGTACCAAATGGGCTGAAATATTGAAATAGTGATAAGAGTCGTTGTCCAAAGTGAATTCAGTCACAAAATCACCATAAATTTGTATTTTAAGAAAAATCATATTTGTTATGGAGGCTAATTTGAGACTTGGGTTCGAATTTTGCAAGCAGTTTTCTCAGGTTTTATGGGACCAAGCGGGCTAGAATATTGGAAAAGTGATAAGAATCTTTATCCAAATCGAACTCAGTCAAAAAATCTCCATAAAGTTGTATTATTAGAAAAAAAATGATTTTTATGGAAGCTAATTTGATACTTGGGTTCGAACTTTGGAAGCAGTTTTCTCAGGTTCTATTGGACCAAACGGGCTGAAAAATTGTAATAGTGATAAAAATCGCTATCCAAATCGAATTCAGTCACAAAATCTCCATAAAGTTGTATTTTTAGAAAATTCTTGATTTCTATGTACGCTAATTTCAGACTTGGGTTCGAACTTTGGAAGCAGATTTTTCAGGCTTTATGGGACCAAAAGTGCTGAAATTTTGGAATTCTGAAGATATTTTTAGTTTATATCGTCGAATTCAGTACCAAAATCTCCATAAATTTGTATTTTTAAAAAAATCATGATTTTTTTGGACGCCAATTTCAGACTTGGTTTCGAACTTTGGAAGCAGTTTTTTCAGGCTCTATTGTACCAATTGGGCTGAAATATTGAAATAGTGATAAGAGTCGTTGTCCAAAGTGAATTCAGTAACAAAATCACCATAAATTTGTATTTAAGAAAAATCATCTTTTTTATGGAGGCTAATTTGAGACTTGGGTTCGAATTTTGCAAGCAGTTTTCTCAGGTTTTATGGGACCAAGCGGGCTGAAATATTGGAAAAGTGATGAGAATCTTTATCCAAATCGCACTCAGTCAAAAAATCTCCATAAAGTTGTATTTTTAGAAAAACCATCTTTTTATGGAGGCTAATTTGAGACTTGGGTTCGAACTTTGCAAGCAGTTTTTTCAGGTTTTATAGGACCAAACGGGCTGAAATATTGGAAAAGTGATAAGAATCTTTATCCAAATCGAACTCAGTCAAAAAATCTCCATAAAGTTGTATTTTTAGAAAAAATTATGATTTTTATGGACGCTAATTTCAGACTTGGGTTCGGACTTTGGAAGCAGTTTTCTCAGGTTCTATGGGACCAAACGGGCTGAAATATTGTAATAGTGATAAGAATCGCTATCCAAATCGAATTCAGTCACAAAATCTCCCTAAAGTTGTATTTTTAGAAAAATTATGATTTTTATGGACGCAAATTTCAGACTTGGGTTCGAACTTTGCAAGCAGTTTTATCAGGTTTTATGGGACCAAACGGGCTGAAATATTGGAATAGTGATAAGAATCGCTATCCAAATCGAATTCAGTCCCAAAATATCCATAAATTTGTATTATTAGAAAAATAATCATTTTTATGGAAGCCAATTCGAGACTTGGGTTCGAACTTTGCAAGTAGTTTTCTCAGGTTCTATGGGACCAAACGGGCTGAAATATTGTAATAGTGATAAGAATTGCTATCCAAATCAAATTCAGTCACAAAATCTCCATAAAGTTGTATTTTAAGAAAAATTATGATTTTTATGGACGCAAATTTCAGAATTGGGTTCGAACTTTAGAAGCAGTTTTCTCAGGTTCTCTCCTCATAAAGTTGTATTTTTAGAAATTGATTAATATTAAGAAAAATCAACATTTTTATTGACGCTACTTTCAGACTTGGGTTCGAACTTTGGAAGCAGTTTTTTCATGCTCTATGCCAAACGGGCTGAAATTATGGAATTCTGATGAAATTTGTAGTCCATATCGAATTCAGTCACAAAATCTCAGTAAAGTTGTATTCTTAGAACAATCTTGATTTCTATGTACGCTAATTTCAGACCTGGGTTCGAACTTTGGAAGCAGATTTTTCAGGCTTTATGGGACCAAAAGTGCTGAAATTTTGGAATTCTAATGATATTTGTAGTTTATATCGAATTCAGTACCAAAATCTGAATAAAGTTGTATTTTTAGAAAAATTATGATTTTTATGGACCCAAATTTCAGACTTTGGTTCGAAGTTTGGAAGCAGTTTTCTCACGTTCTATGGGACCAAATTGGCTGAAATTTAGGAAAAGTGATAAGAAGCATGGTACAAATCGAAATCAATCAGAAAATCACCATACATTTTTATTTTCAGAAAAATCATCTTTTTTATGGAGGCTAATTTGAGACTTGGGTTCGAACTTTGCAAGCAGTTTTCTCAGGTTTTATGGGACCAAACAGGCTGAAATATTGGAATAGTGATAAGTATCGTTATCCAAATCGAACTCAGTCACAAAATCTCCATAAAGTTGTGTTTTTTGAAAAACAATCTTTTTTATGGAGCCTAATTTCAGCCTTGGGTTCGAACTTTGGAAGCAGTTTTCTCAGGTTCTATGGGACCAAACTGGCTGAAATATTGGAATAGTGATAAGAATCGTTATCCAAATCGAATTCAGTCACAAAATCTCCATAAAGTTGTGTTTTTTGAAAAACAATCTTTTTTATGGAGCCTAATTTCAGCCTTGGGTTCGAACTTTGGAAGCAGTTTTCTCAGGTTCTATGGGACCAAACTGGCTGAAATATTGGAATAGTGATAAGAATCGTTATCCAAATCGAACTCAGTCACAAAATCTCCATAAAGTTGTGTTTTTTGGAAAACAATCTTTTTTATGGAGCCTAATTTCAGCCTTGGGTTCGAACTTTGGAAGCAGTTTTCTCAGGTTCTATGGGAGCAAATTGGCTGAAATTTTGTAATAGTGATAAGAATCGCTATCCAAATCGAACTCAGTCACAAAATCTCCATAAAGTTGTATTTTTAGAAAAATTATGATTTTTATAGACGCTAATTTCAGAATTGGGTCCGAACTTTGGAAGCAGTTTTCTCAGGTTCTCTCCTCATAAAGTTGTATTTTTAGAAATTGATTAATATTAAGAAAAATCAAGATTTTTACTGACGCTACTTTCAGACTTGGGTTCGAACTTTGGAAGCAGTTTTTTCATGCTCTATGGGACCATATGGACTGAAATTTTGGAATTGTCATGAGAATCGTTGTCGAAATTGAATTCAGTCACAAAATCTCCATAAAGTTGTATTTTTAGAAAAATCTTGATTTCTATGTACGCTAATTTCAGACTTGGGTTCGAACTTTGGAAGCAGATTTTTCAGGCTTTATGGGACCAAAAGTGCTCAAATTTTGAAATTCTGATGATATTTGTAGTTTATATCGAATTCAGTACCAAAATCTCCATAAAGTTGTATTTTTAGAAAAATCATGATTTTTTGGACGCTAATTTCAGTCTTGGTTTCGAACTTTGCAAGCAGTTTTTTCAGACTCTATGTGACCAAACGGGCTGAAATTTCGAAATAGTGATAAGAGTCGTTGTCTAAATCAAATTCAGTCAAAAAAGCTCCATAAAGTTTTATTTTTAGAAATTGATTAATATGAAAAAAAAATCAAGATTTTTTACGGACGCTACTTTCAGACTTGGGTTCGAACTTTGGAAGCAGTTTTTACAGGCTGTATTGTACCAAATGGGCTGATATATTGAAATAGTGATAAGAGTCGTTGTCCAAAGTGAATTCAGTCACAAAATCTCTATAAAGTTGTATTTTTAGAAAAATCAGGATTTTTATGGACGCTTATTTCAGACTTGGGTTCGAACTTTGGAAGCAGTTTTATCAGGCTCTATGGGACCAAACGGGCTGAAATTATGGAATAGTGATAAGAGTCGTTGTCCAAATCGAATTCCGTCACAAAATCTCAATAAAGTTCTAGTTTCCAGTAGGTTCACTTATAAGGAGCTTGGATTCAGGGTTGATTACAATACGTAAGGCGGTTAAATATTTATAGAGACCGTTTATTGATTGTTAACTGTGAGACTACAGAATACCGAATGACAATACAGACTACCGCCGAAGTGCTCCCCGCACCTCGCGGCCCGTAGGTAGGTACAGAGTACCACATTCTCCCCCACTTAAGAGGAGAACTCCTATCAGGTTTACAACTCACCCGAGTCTGTTTACAACATATTTATATAGATATCATATAATATTACAGTACAGTACTTTGAACCTTCACAATAAATTTATTTGATTTTAAGTTTAGTTTGTACAACTCTATTCAATTTAGAGATTTTTATTTTATTTTTAACAGTCTTATTATTAAATTTATAAAAACAGTGTGTTTATAAACAAGTTCTGCTAGTTGTTATTATTACTACGCGTGACAGCTGTTTCACCTTCTGACGGCATTATCAAACTGCGGTGAAGTCACTTACAGACGAAGTAAGTGATCACTTTCTATTTCTATTATCCTGGCTTTATTGATTTCCGAGTAAACTGTCGTAAATTATTATTTGCTTATCCCTATTATTGCATTGATTAAAATTTCACTTAATTTTGTTGGTATTTCCAACTGATGACTCAGGGGTTTATTTCCCTGAGTAATTAAGTATTTTGGGGTCTAATTATTATTCATTACATTACATCCGATAATCTACACAATTTTTATGTTGAATTGGGGTATGTTTTATGGCTAAGGGAATGAGTGGAAGTTGAGGAAGTACCTGGATATTCAGATTCAGTCACCAAATACGGCTAGTTATTTCAAGCAACGTTTAAATTCTGAATTAATTAATCAATTACGAAAAAGCTTGGGGTTAAGAATATTTTATTAAATTATAGTTGTAATTTATTGTCGAGTTTTAAAAAAAATTGCGATTCATTTGGCAGATGGTCAATCACATGTAGTGTTGACGTGTTTTCCTTTGAGTGAGTGCTTTCTGCTCGCTGTTAAGTGGTTTTATATGAACCGTTTTTTGATTCATCAGGATTGTTTTTAAAACTATACATTCTTTGTACCATAATTTTTTTTTTTTTTTTAAATTCATTTATTTTTTCCCAATTTATACATTTGACATTACAGTTTTATAATAATAAGAAAGGGAACCCACTAAGGCGCAGCCTGTGCGTGGGTAATATAAGTTTATACATTATATTTTGTACCTAAAAATAACAGAAAGCATATAAAGAAAAACGGTAGGATTACAATTAAAGTTAGCCTAAAAGATTGTGCAAGAGGTGCATATTAAAAATAAATCAAAATAAAAATAAAGATTGTAAGATAATATATATGAAGTAAAAGAACACAAAAAAAATAATAATAACAATACAGAAACAAAAAGAAAAAGAGAAAAAAGTAAAAATTAAATGAATAATGCTTCAACATTTGCATTGTACAGCCACAACTTTAAATCTTTTTGGTATTGCGCTAGTTTAGTTGTTACTTGATTTTTTTTGGTAATAGATTAAAAGTGCGAGGTCCAATAAAGCTACTGTGTGTTTGCATAAGTTTGGTATTGGTTTGTGGGGTATAAAATACATGATTTCTTCTAAAGTTGATTTTGGGTTCATATTTTTGAAATTTGTTTTGGTTTTTCATGACATATTTCAGGCTTTGAAGTAAAAATAGTTTACGCAGATTGAATAGTTGAGATTCCTTGTACAATTGATCAGTAGAAAATGTCCTCTTTTTATTATATATAACCTTGATAATATGATTTTGTACTATTTGTAGTGGTATTATAAATGTATCTAGTGCGCCACCCCATCCTAATATACCGTACATAATTGAGGATTGCACAAGAGAAAAATAAATCATTTTCAATTTGTCAACATTGAGTACTTCCTTAAGTCTATAAAATATGTACGTCAGATATCTTAATTTAGAAACGGTGTTATTTATTTGTGGTTGCCAGTTTAAATTTGTGTCAATATATATACCCAAGTATTTTATCTTTTCAATTTTTCCAAGTTCAAAGCAAGAGGTGCATGTTACTTTATTACAGTTAGCATTATGTAATCTAATTTTAAGGTTATTGGGAGGTGTGTTTTTACTGTTTTTTTATAAAAAGTTAGATAAAATGTTTTACTATAGTTTAAGAAAAGTCTATTACAAGTTAGCCATGATAAGACATATGAAATACATTTTGTTGCCTTTAAAAAAGTTTCAGGCCAGGATTTTCCATTTACTATTATTGCTGTATCATCAGCGTAAGATACAATTTTACCAGGGATTACAACATTACATAAATCATTAATATATATTAGAAACAGAATTGGGCCAAGCACAGTCCCCTGTGGTACTCCATTTTTTATCACTGTTTCTGTGCTATAAAAGTTCCCTATTTTTGTTTTTTGTAATCTGTCTTTGAAATAGTTAGTGAGAATTTTTAGTGCATCTTTTTTGAAACCTATTTGATTAATTTTGTTTATGAGTAGATTGTGATTTACAGTATCAAACGCCTTTCTTAAGTCTAAAAATATAGCTAGGCTTTTTTATTTTGATCAACAGATGTGTATAAATTTTTTGTCAGATCGAATATTGCATCTTCAGTGCTTAATTTACTTCTGAAGCCATATTGATTTTCGGATAGAATATTGTTTTGTTCTAGGTATTTCATAACTCTATTTTTGATACATTTTTGAAATATTTTTGAAAGGTTTGAAACTTAGGAGATAGGTCTGTAATTGTCTAATATGTGCGTGTCACCCGATTTGTGGATTGGTATTATAGTGGAGATTTTAAATTATTCTGGGAAATACCCCTCTTTTAGGGATAAAATATAAATATGTTGCAAAGGAGTTAAAATATATTGTTTTATTTTTTTAGTGTATTACCTGATAAGTTATCAATTCCTGAAGAATTGGTTGGTTTTAGGCTGTCAATGTGTTGTTCAATTTCATTAGTTGTGATAGGTGTAAAATATTCTAATGAGTTAATTGAATTGTTTGTTGGTACCAAAAGCAGAGATGAGTCAACGGGCGCTGTATTAGCAATCTTACTGGATGATTCAAGTACTTGGTCTACTACATCTGTGAAAAAGTTCTTAAAGTTATTTGCAATGTCAGGTTTGTCAGTTATAATATTGTTATTTATTTTAATCTCCTTCACCTCGGTTGATGCTATTATTTTTGTATTCGTTATTTCGTTAATAATATTCCACGTTTTTTTGGTATCATTATTTGCATTATCAATTTGTTCACCATAGTATTTTTTTTACAACTTCTTATTAACCTATTTAGTAAATTTCTATACAGTAAATATTTTGTTTTCATGAAGGACATTGTTCTGACATTGTTTTTTTGACAAGCTCTTTGATAATTTAGCATCTCTCTGTATAGTTTATCTCTTTGTTTAATGGAGACTATTATTCCTACAGTTATCCAAGGTTTAATTTTTTTTATATTTTCTCTTAGATATAACAATTTTATATGTACTTTTTGAACTATATTCTTGGAGAGTTTTATAAAACGATTCTAATGCTGAATGTGGGTTTGATGTTGATAGAATTTGGTCCAAATTTTCCAAAAGAAGTAGATTATTTAATGTGAGGTAATTCATATTATTTTTTTCAACTGTTTCAGAATTTTCTTTTGAATTTGCAGTTAAGATGTTGTGTCCGTAAAATGTTGGGTAATGATCAGTAATGTTTGATATTAGAGTTGAAGATGTTGTTTTAACGTGTTTGTGTGATTTAACGAATATGTGATCTAGAGTCGTGAAGTTATTCAGATTTACTCTAGTTGGTGAGTTCATGTCAAGACTGATATCCAGCACACGACAAACAATCTAAGTACTCATTTATACAGTGTGTTCGTTTGTTATTTTCATTAAGGTTTATATTTATCACCGGTTAATATTGCAAAGTTGAAGTTATTTCTGTTAGTCATTTTTAAAAGCGAATTAAGTTCGTTAGTGAAGAGAGATTCATTTAGTGAAGGTGATCTATAGATAGCTATAAGCAGATAATTATAATTGTTATGGTTAAATGTTAATTTAATAGCATTTGCTGTTTTAAAATCTAAGATCTCGAAAGCAGTTTTCATGAGACAATTAATCATAAATACAGTGATTCCATCGTGTCCCGTATGTTTGCATTTAGATGAAATGGTTATATATCCTGGCAGGTTATAGGGGTTTACCTCTTTCATCTGTGTCTCTGTTAAAATAATGATACTAGGAGAAAAATCTAGACTATCGATTAGGATACAGAGTTCATCAAAGTGCTTTCTTAAACTTCGTATGTTCATATTAAGAACCGAAAAATTAACATTTTTAAAATGATTATTTAGTTCACTTGTGTTTTTACATATAAAGTTTTCATGCAAAAAAATTTCATCAGACATGTTGACCAATGATGAAGTATTTATACATGTATTATGGTCACTTGTTTATTTATTCGGAGGGAATGTCTTCCGGCTGCCTTATGTGGATGATTGGGGCTAATTCATCTTTTCTCATCATTATGTTACCATTTTTTGCCCAGATAAACTTGTAACCTAGTCTTGATGATTTCGCCAGGTAAAGGAGGTGTTTATTATTTTGTATTTTGTGACAATTGTTCATTAATGTAAACAATGTTTTTATTATCTTCAGGAAGATTTATATTTTTTGGGTACGAAATACCATATTTTCTTTTCTGGGTTATAATATTGTCCTTATTTTCTTTGTTTTGAAAAGAAACTACTATCCCTGGATTTTTATTTAATGGGTTTCTGTTTTTAATTCTATGTGTGTTTGTTATTTATGGTAATTCAGTTTCGCATTTTATTGTTTCCAATATATTGTGAAATATTTTAGGTAAGTTTTCATTCTCTTTGAAAGGAACTCCTTGTACCTATTTCAATATTATTTTGTTTTTGAAATTGTTCCATTTTGTTCAATTTCATTTTGATTTCCTTATTATCTGATTGTAATTGTTTAGTTAAATTATCTTTGATTTTATTTTTTTCTTCGTATTCGTCAATTTTATTACAACAGAATTCCACAGACTTTTTAAGTTCTCTAAGTTCTTTTTTCAGTTGTTCGTTAAAAGATTTCATTAACTGTTCTGATAAGTCCTCAAATTTTTTTTCCATAAATTTCATCATTTTGTTTGTGATAGTCTTCGTCCGAATCGCTAGATGGCGCCTTTTTGTGGTTTAAAAAATAAATTAGTGGAAATAAACTTAAGTGTGTCAAGCTGCTCGTTATGTTCCGGTAATTCTGGAAGGCTTTTAACATAAGCAATAATATTCATAAATCACAGTCCGCGAAGTTGTAAATAATTAAATTTATTAAAAAATATACGTTGTAGGATAACCTAGCAAGTAACATTTTGACAGAGCACTTACGGTGATTTAAAAAACAACCACGCTGTTCAAATAATCCAATTATTACTATTGATAAGTACCTAAGTGAGGAAAATTGTTTTTAAAAGTGCTCAGAATTATTGGACTTCGATGGTCTTCGATTATAAATTCAAGAAACCTACTAATTAGTTTCTTAGTTTCAAAATTAGACTATTTAATACGTGAAATGCGTAAGAGGTGAAACCAGGAGCATCCTGGAGGTGAAAAAAATTCGATACAAAAATAAAACTGATGTGTACAATACAAGAAGACAATCAGTGATTCGCACAAGAAAAATGTGAATAATCATGATTGTTAAATAAAATATTTATTTTCTGGTACTGGATTGTGTAATACGGGCTTCGTTCGCAGCGACGACGTTAGGAATCAGTTGCGACGTTGCTTTCAAACTTTGAGAAACGATAAAACAGTGGTGACATGTGGTGAAAATATGTTTAATTATTTTTTTATTAAAAAAAAACGTTACCGGACACCAAAGTGCACATAAGATTTTTTACTCCAAATGTGCTAAGGAATAGCTGGTTAAAGTTTGTCGGGTACGTGCCGATACACCCTGTTTGCGTATACGCTCGAGTGAAACATCTTTTAATATCTAATCGTCTAAATAATCTCGAGCGAACGCACACTTACTGTTATTAATTACGTACATTTGACCATAAATCAACTATCTACATTTGACAGGACACAGGACGCAGAAGGCCGAGCTGAACGATCGATCTCACCATAGACGGGTTAGTGTTGCCACCGTGTGTCCAACGTAAAAAATATTGATTATACCAAACGACCGGTACTAGAACGGATTTAGACATGGAAGATGAAACTAAAAAAATAATATTAAAGGCGTATTACAACTAGAGAACCGTTGAAAAATATTTTGAGCAGTTATAATGATTCATATCGGCTAAATCAATAAAACGCACACATGAACGCGATAACTTCGGATCTATTCATGCCGACGCGCACATTATCGCGTACATCCACTTACGTACACCTTATTACGGACTGACTGACTCACTCACTCACTCAATCAATCACTTAATCACACGAACTTACTCACTCACCGACACGCAAAATAACACACGAAATTGACTTATCGATACACTACCGCGTACTTATTTTTGTGGTGGCCACACTCACCGACTATTAGGCACTGACAAATTTCAAAGCACCAGAGCTCGAGTGATAATTAGATTTTTTTTAAATCTCAAATTTTTTTATAATTCATTTATCAAGTCTGATCTGTCTGGTCACCGAACCTGACTGAAGCCGCTTGAACGGCGTTTACGTATTCGTGTACTGCACATTATGATATTACTGTCCCTGCTTGATTGAAATAATAATTAAATTGCATGTAAATAAATATAACCTTCATAATTACCTCCGCCCCACCTGTGTGAAGGCATCGTAAACATTAACTCGGCTTCTTTCTATGTAATGTGGGAAACTGGTTCATAATCGACGCAATCTATTTCTCCAAATCGTAAGCTCCCGATCGATAAATCGATCGGGAACGATAAAGTTTCGGTCTTCTGCTGACAGATGGCGGGCATAATATATATTAAAACAAGTGCGAAGAACACGTGTCTGTTTGGGATGAGGACAAAAATTAAATATGTGTTAATAGATCAATTATTTATTATCCATAAACACACCGGTACGCATACATCATACTGTAATATATTCTGCGTTATATTAATTCAGTGGATGATATCGGATCTGGCTTGTGTAGACAGCGTTCCATAAATCGTCGATCCTGAAACAGAGTGCAGACTGATGGTTTATTCATAATGGTGGTGGTAAAAAGATTGATTCCGGGCCAGTATTGGAAATATCTTCGAGGTCTCCGAAAAGGCAAACAGCCAATCAGAGTTGGACTTCAAGATTCTGGAAGAATATTTGACAGTTTGTTTGATTGAAATGTCTAAAACCATTTCAAGCAGCGTTTATGTTAAAATGTACGCAAACATTTACCGTGTGACCACTGCGATTATAAATAAACCATTCTCACCATTATTACTACGATATGTCAGGTGAACGTGGCTGAAATCATTTCGGGCAGAGTTTTGGTAAAAAGATTTATTCCGGGCCGATCTTGGAAAAATCTTCGAGCCCGTCGTTCAGGTAGGTTTGGTGCACCGGTCCGTCTGTCCGTTCGTTCGTTCGTTCCCTCCAGTTTTATCTATTCGATCCTTTTGTTTCTCTAAAAACATAAACAACCATTATATTGTGTATAACACACGACGCATATGAATAATTGGGTTTCGTACTGTAAGAAATAGCACAGCGCCTAAAGCACGGTGTGCCTGCAGACATGAGTGTATTGTATTTTCGGTTTAAGTATATTATGCAATAACACAATGCACACTTCTAATGTGATATTATATACATATAAGGTTGTCTAAAATTATCATATTCTTATACCAATTTAATTTTATGATATTAAAACAAACACGCATACGCTCACCTGTAGTACTTCCGTACATTTTAACATAAATGCTGCTTAAAATTCTTTCAGACGTGTTGGGGGACGAGTGATGTGGGTCAAATATTCTTCCGGTTATCGGTGGGTGGGTGGTTCGGGTCACCATCCTGAAACAGACGATTGCACATTTATTCACTCTAGACGTGTTCACTGAATGTACTAAAATTAACATATGTACCGAAGAGTGTACATTCAAAGTTATACTATTTTTGAGTATTTGAAGAAAAAGTAAGCCGTCAGACACATACACGCGAACACAAAGAAACAGACAGAGAGACGTAATTATTCTCCTGACTCGAGTTAGTTAGTTTTAATTAACTCTGATATTATTGCGGCACGATAGATTTAACACGAGTCTTGACAAGATATCATGCGACGTATTCACTGGACGAATGCACTCATATTAAAATAAAAAAATAGTTATCTAATTAGGTCAGAAAATTAAGTGCATTATACTTCCACCATGCAACATTACAAATTTATAAAAACTATATTCAAAATAAAATTGCACCCTTTAAAAATAACAGAAATCTTAGACAAACGTCAATACTTCTTACTCCTAAATGTAAAAAAAACAAGAGGACAGTTCAACTATGAATATCTCGGAGTTAAATTTTTTAACTCATTACCAGAAAAAATTAGAAACATGAATGTAAATATAAACGAATTCAAAAGCCACCTAAAAAAGTATTCCGTTCAGTTGAACTGAATCATATCAAATATAAACCAACATAACAACACCCCCCATACACACAAGCTCTGCTTATTTATGGGGGTACATCGAATACTTATATTATGTAATTAATAACTGTACTATATTGTGTAATGTAATTCGTGTATCTTTTTTTACTAAAAAAATATATATATATTCACACTATTATTTCAAAACACCGGAGCTAACTTGTTAAAACGCATGAATTGCATAAATCTCACTAAATATGTATACCTACCTCGTGAGCGAGCGTAGAGTGTTTCGCTTCGGTGGTGTCATTATTTTCAGGTTGGCTTAGTTGGGTTAGTTGCCTCATTCACATTCCCTTTGTCAACAATGGATTCGCAATCAAAAAACACCCCGCTTTCGTCACCACCGCAGATAATAACACACAAAAAGTCACTGGAGCAATTGTCCTACCTGTCAAATGTGGAAACAAATCGGTTCCAATAAATTTTCTAATCGTACCAACCATCACCCAGAAATTCATACTTGGAGTCGATTTCTGGAAAGCCTTCAACATCGCACCTCAGGTATTCAACCCGCGCAACAACACCACACCCATTACCTCAATCAACGAAATCCGCACAATACTTCCCTATGAGAACCTTTGCCCACCACAAACCGAACAACTGGAGGAGATGATCAAGAAATTTGAGTCAATCTCGTTTGAAAAGTGTGGACTTGGTTTGACAAATTTAGTCAAACACCACATTAAGACAAATGGCCTACCAATCAAACAAAGATATTACAATTTGGCTCCCCAGAAATTAAAACTGTTGGAGAAAGAACTGGATGATATGCTAAATATGGGAATAGTGGTTCCCAGCAGAAGCGCCTGGACCAACCCCACACTCTTGGTATCCAAAAAAGACGGCTCCGCCCGATTCTGCCTCGACAGCAGAAGACTTAATACCTGTACTGAGGCTGACGCGTACCCTCTTCCCCTTGTCCACGCAATCCTGGATAAGCTACGCAACGCAAAATTCATTTCTTCAATAGATCTGTCCAAAGCATTCTGGCAAATACCTCTGGATGATGTTTCTTGTGAAGAAACAGCATTTGTAGTGCCCGGCAGAGGAATGTTCCACTTTAAAAGACTCCCTTTCGGTTTAAAAAACAGCCCTGCTGAGCTACAAAGACTGATGGACAGACTGTTCGGTCCCGAATCCGACAATAATTTGTTCTGCTACCTGGACGACCTAATAATCATCAGTGACATGTTCGAAAAACACATCGCCACCCTAGAAAAAGTTTTCAAACAACTCAAGTTTGCCGGATTAACCATTAACGTAAAGAAATCCAAATTTTGAAAATCTCGCGAAAAGAACTACTCGCAGTCATGGACTCTATCCACCATTTCCGCGGCTACATCGAAGGCAGTAAGTTCTCAGTCATCACCGATCACAGCAGCCTAAAGTGGTTGATTTCATTAAGCAACCCATCTGGCAGATTGGCCCGCTGGTCGTCTCGCCTATCCCAATACACCTTTGATATCATCCACCGTAAAGGCACAGACAATATCGTTCCGGACGCCCTCTCAAGAAAAGAACTCGCCACTCTGACCTCCGAAGAAACAACACCAACTCTTACCACCAAAGACACTTGGTATTTAAAAACCTACGAGGAATGCAGGAACAACCCGCAAAAATTTCCCAACTTTATTATAAAAGAAGGTCGGTTATATCGTAACTGCAAACCACTACTGTCCATACTCGAGGACGCTAGTCATTCCCTCAGAAGACACACAGAAAATCATCATCGACAATCACAGCGGCCTCGGATCCATACACCCAGGAACTTTTAAAACTTATAAGAAAATAACCTTAAGGTATTACTGGCCAGGCCTGTTTAAACAAGTCCGCAACTACATCTCTAAGTGCGACATTTGCAAAGCATACAAACATAGTACTGCACCCCCATCTGGTCTCATGAATAACCCCAAAAGAGCAGACAGGCCATTACAATCACTCTCAATGGATCTCATCGGCCCATTCCCCAGAAGCTACGCCGGAAACATGCATATACTTAGCATAGTGGATATATTCACCAAGTTCTGCTGGATCTTCCAATTAAAAAGAGCCACAGCATCTGCAATCATAAACTTGTTAGAAAAAAACATTTTCATCCCCTACGGCACTCCTCGCACCATCATTTGCGACAATGGAAAACAATTCATAGCTCTGGAGTTCAAGGAATTTCTGGCCAAATATGGCATACAAGATATTTTCTATAATACCCTTTACACGCCCCAAAATAATACGGTAGAGCGTTACAACCAGACCATCAACACAGCTCTGGCAATCCTGGTTGACAAAGACCAACGAATACGGTGCAAAAATCTAGAAAAAATTCAAGCCGCACTAAACAATACGGTGAACCTCACTACTGGATACACCCCTTTCTTCCTCAAACATGGTATGGAACAAATTGTCCATGGCTCCTTGCATTGGGACACCAGCCTCCCATCATCTTCTCCTTCTACTGATAACCCATCGGAGAACTACGCTCACCGTCTTGAAGAACTTTCCGCTATCTACAGCGAAGTCACAGATGCGTTGATACTTGCTCACAAAAAGAGTGCAAACAGATACAATGGGGTATTTCCACGTTTTTTTTATTGCTTAAAAAAATTAAGCAAAAAATTAAGATGCTTACGGAAATTTTATGTTATTTTTATGTTGACGAATAAATTTTCTAGAGCGAGTCTAAAATTCCATTTTTGAAATACCGCCAAAATGAAATTTTGGGGCGGGGCTATCGTGTGACGTCATAAGGGTATGGCCATTTTCTAGCCGGCTTCTGACAGTACATGATAGTGGTACTTTGTTGTTTGTTTACGAGTGTATTTGCTTGAGTTTTTGTCGTTATATTTCTTAGAATGTCTCCCCATTTGAAATACAAATGTTGTATGGTTCCTGTTCGGGCATAACGCAAAGAAATTATAATTATTTTATTACCTACATCCTATTGTTCCCACCTTGCCATCGGGATATAGGGATTAGGTCTGACCGGCGCTCGCTAGTACAATTTCTACCACCTACAGATACGCGTCTCGGGTCATACATTTCAATGGACATTTCTTTTGTGGTCAATATCTAGTGACGGAAATAGATTAATACTGTGTGAGTTTGGTGCTACCACGGAAGCTGTAAGGAGATACTAGTACAAGGTAGGACTTTCTCTTAATTCTGGTGGCATCCTCTAATTCCTATTCCCGTTCCCGTATATCGATCAATTTGCACCCGACAAGACGCTAAAGTTTTTCAAGAGCTATCGAAACATTGGTCTTCAGCCGGATAAGATTAGTTTAATTGCGCAGAAATTGTATTCAAATAGTAAATGGTTCAATAATCGTACGATTAAAAGATTATTTCAAGTAGTTATTATTTCTTACCGCGCGCCGCGGTTGCATTTCATAGGTGGGTAGTAATTTCAGTACATGTTTCAAAATGGACAAGAATGAATCCAAGATTGGTTCTTTAAAGTTAAAAAGGCAAAGATTATTTGGGCGTATACAGGCCGCATATGATCTTATTAAAGATTTAAGTATAAGTGCAAAGTTATGTCAATTTAAGGCTAGAATGAATAAAATCGAGTCGACGTATGAGGAATTTCAAAACATACAATGCGAACTGTCGGACCTGGTTTCACTTCCCGAATTTGAGTCAAAAAATGATATTTTGGAAGTTTCCCGTGTTTTTGATGAACTGTACTTCGAGGTCACGTCGGCGCGTGACACTCTCGAGGCGAATAAGAATGGTCATAATGACTCATCAGGCGAGGAATTGCAGCGCCCGGGTCGAAGTTTTCTGGCACCAGAAATAAAAATACCATCTTTCAGTGGCCACATTAGAGATTGGCCTCCGTTTTTTAATTTATTTAGGAGTCTCGTTCACGAAAATACAGTTCTCACTAATATTGAAAAATTTCACTTCCTACTAAGTTCTTTGAAGGGCACAGCATTATCCCTGGTTAAAACAATTCCAATAATACGAGAAAACTATGAATTAGCCTGGGAAACATTATTAAATCAATTTTCGGAGTCGAGAGCATTATTTATACACTATGCAAACTCTATTTTAAATTGCGATTTCACTAGCAATGTGGAGATATTAAATGGTTTACGTGAAAATCTTTCCGGTCTATACGAACTAAAACGACACAAATTATTCGAGGAATTTATTTGCCATTTTGTTTTACAAAAAATAGATTTGAATACGCGGCGATCCTTTGAATCTAGAATTGAGAAGGATGAAATTCCGAATGTCGAAAAATTAATTGATTTCTTGGCAACGCAAAACCGCGTAAATATGCTTTCAGATTTAAAAGAAAATCGTAAGTCTAAACGGGTTCTATTTGTTAAAAATGATTACACGAAGAAAATTATTTGCAATCATTGCAAAGCCGATCACCACATTACAAAATGTAAAATATTTCTTGGATTACAAGTAGACAGTAGGAGGGACTTCGTCAAAAGAGAAAGATTATGTTTCAATTGTTCAAATCCACATCTAATTAAAAATTGCCGATCTAAATTTCGATGTAGAAGTTGTAACAAGTCACACAATACCCTTTTACATAGTGACGAAAGGTCACCTTCACCGAACCGCGATTCTGAAAACGATAATTTAGCAAACTGTAATGCTGCGTACACAGTGACAAAACGCTCTATTTTACCTACCGCGCTGGCAGAATTCCTTGACATTTCAGGACGCAGAAAACGCGCCAGAATATTAATTGACTCTGGCAGTGAAATTTCGTTCATGTCTGAAAAATTATATAATGCTTTGGGATTAAAATCGAAGAAATGGTTAGGTACTGTCACTGGGGTCAATAATGCAATAGTCAACAATGTGCAAGGTTTAGTTACTTGTAAAATATATCCCATTCAGAATCATTCTTTTGTGTCAGGACAAGCGATAGTTATTTCAAATATTACGTCCAAGCTTCCGCCCGTTAATATGCATGAACCGTTTGAAGAATTCAAACAGTTAAACCTGGCGGATCCAGATTTTCAATTTCCAGGCGATATCGACTTCTTAGTGGGGACTGACTTGATATCAAAAATATGGAGACCAGGATGTATTTCAAGCCGTAAATGTAATTTGCTGGCCGTGAATACAATATTCGGATACGTAGTCATGGGTTCATGTGTAGCACAAATGAAAGATGAAACACAGGCTTTTGTGACGTCAGCTTTAACTGCAGTCGAAAACAACGACTTAAATTACGCGGTAAGACGTTTCTGGGAAGTCGAAGAGATTTCTAACGAAATTATTCACAATAAAGATGATAGTGAATGCGAAAAGATATTTAAGGCAACGGTTAAACGGGATATTTGTGGCAGATATGTAGTAGCGCTACCTTTTAAAAATAAATCGGAAGTAAATTTAGGAAGTACATATGATATCGCTCTTAAGAGATTATATAATTTGGAAAAACGTTTGTCGTTAAATCCAACCTTAGCGGAACATTATCGTAAATATATGAAGGATTTTATAGAGCAAGGCTTCATGTCAAGAGTTACCCAATCGACTGAGATACGGAATACCAATTACATTCCCCATCATCCGGTCGTGCAAAAAATTAGTAATGATATTAAAATTCGAGTGGTTTTTGACGCTTCCTGTAAATCAGACCGACAAATTTCTTTAAACGATTGTTTATATTCAGGTCCCAAATTACAAAATGAGATAGGAAAATTTTTATTAAAGTTTCGTATATACCCGGTAGTATTTACTACGGATATTCAAAGAATGTTTTTGCAAATTCGAATAAGAGAAGAAGACACTAGCTATCAAAGGATTCTTTGGCGTTTTTCTCCTTTGCAGCCGGTAGGGCAATACACACTTAGCACAGTCACGTTTGGTGTGACTTCTTTGCCCTATTTGGCAATCAGAACTTTACATCAGCTAGTGCAGGATGAGGGTGCACAATTCCCAAAAGCTTCCAAGGCACTGTTGTCGGATACATACGTAGACGATATTGTTACTGGTGATTGGGAGCCAGACAGCGCCTTTCAGCTTCAGAGGGAGCTGAAAGAACTACTTGCGAAAGGAGGCTTTCAATTAAGAAAATGGATGAGTAATTCGCTGCCGGTATTAAAGGACATCCCGAGTGAACATCGGATCCACTCAAGTGGTCAGGTTGTATTTAATAATGAAACATCTGGTTCGTTAAAAATTTTAGGCTTAATTTGGGATCCAGAAAAGGATACCTTTTCATACTCCGTGGAAGAAAAGTTAACGGTATTTTCAAAGCGTGCAATACTAAGCTGTGTTGCTCGCATATTCGATCCTATTGGATTAATAACCCCTGTGGTTTTCAAAGTAAAATGCCTTTTGCAAGAAATATGGAAAATCAAGATAGGTTGGGATGACTCGCTCCCTGAAAATATTGTCATTTTGTGGCAAAATTTCTTAAATGGATTACCATCGTTACGTTTTTTACAAATACCTAGACATTGCAATACAATTAAACAGTCAAACTGTATTTTAGTAGGATTTTCAGATGCTAGTGAGTTGGGTTATGCTGCTTGTGTATATTTGGTTACGAAGGAAGCACACCCTAAAGTGACATTACTTACTAGTAAATCTAAAGTTGCGCCACTGAAGACATTGTCAATACCGCGCCTTGAGCTCCTGGGAGCTCATCTGCTTTCAAAACTGATAAAAATGACGAAATCGTCGATTGAAACTCTTAAACCAATTACAGATATAATATTATTTTCGGATTCTACAATTGTTTTATCATGGATTAAGGCACCTCCTCATACCTTAAAAACATTTGTCGCGAACCGCGTAATTAAAATACTCGATCAAGTCGAGGACGCAAGGTGGTATCACGTTGTTTCAAAGGAGAATCCAGCAGATTTAGCTTCTCGCGGTTTATATCCGCCTCAAATAATAGATAATGAATTATGGTTTCAAGGCCCTCCATGGCTAGTTCAGTCGTTACAGAAGTGGCCGTTAGCTTTACCGGAAACATTAAGGGTTGAACAATTGCCAGAGGTAAAGTCTCACGTCTCAACGGTTTATGAGCCGCATGACTATTTTAAGGGCCTAGGATTTTTCCGGTTTTCATCGTGGACACGTCTCGTGAATGTGGTTGCTTGGTCCCTCAGATTCATAAACAATGCTAGGCAACAGAGCAAGAGCGGTTATAAGCGTGGAATTCTAACCTGCTCAGAAATAAACCACGCGACTATGGTCTTGTTAAAATGCGATCAGCAGTTTCATTTTCCTGCTGAATTCCGAAAGCTCAAAGGAGATGGGGTGACCACCGTGGCTTTTCAAAAATTAAATGTTTTCATTGACAACGAGAATTTACTTCGCGTTGGCGGGCGGCTCTGCAATTCTCGTTTAAATTACAATACTAAGTTTCCAATAATCCTTGCGAAGAATAGTAAAATAGCTGAGCTTCTTATATTATATTACCATAATATATATTTGCATGCCGGATCACGAACCTTGCAGTTCCTGATTCAGCAAAATTACTGGATTATATTTGCCCGCAATCAAATAAAGAATTTAGTCTCAAAATGTGTGAGATTCGCAAGATTGCGAGCCTTACCATCAACCCCTCTCATGGCCAGTCTGCCAGAAGCTCGTGTCACCCCGAGTCGCGTATTCAGTCGTGTAGGGGTGGATTTAGCGGGCCCATATAGCATAAAGGAAGGAAAACGCAGAGGGGCTAAAACATACAAGGCTTACTTTGCGATTTTTGTTTGCATGTCAACGAAGGCGATACATCTCGAGGTACTCTCGGATCTTTCGTCTGAGGCCTTTATCGCTACACTTAATAGATTCGTTTCAAGACGGGGTATCTGTCAAGCCATTTATTCTGATTGTGGTACAAATTTCGTTGGGGCTAAACGCCATTTGATTGGAGCACAAAAATTCTTAAATAAATGTCGTGATGATGAACTTATAATGCGCACATGTTCGGAAAGGGGAATAGTATGGAATTTTAATCCTCCTTCCAGTCCCCACTTCGAGGGACTATGGGAAGGTAACATAAGAGTGGTAAAGAATCATTTAAAGAGGGTATTAGGAGATAGTTCGTTAACGTACGAGGAGTTTACTACTATTTTAACCAAGATTGAGGCCATACTAAACTCGCGACCGCTGTGTTCCTTATCATCAGACCCTGAAGACATTCAAGCTCTCACTCCAGGTCATTTCTTAATAGGTGAACCGCTAATTTCAATTCCCGAATATAATTATTCCGAGGTTAAGACCAACCGACTCAATCGCTGGGAACACCTGCAGAAAATCACGCAACATTTTTGGCAGCGCTGGAATACCGAGTACTTACAAGAGTTACAAAATCGTGTTAAATGGTACAAGGCTACACGTAACCTCCAAGTAAATGACCTGGTAGTCATTAAGGATACCAGGAGTCCTCCTTTAAAATGGCCGCTCGGCAGGATAAGAGAGGTGAAACCGGATTCGGACGGGGTCGTTAGGGTAGCCTCAGTCCAAACTAACGACGGGGTATATCTACGGCCTGTGACAAAGCTTTGCCTATTACCCATAGACTAAATAGTAACGTTCGTATATATATATTTTTTTGTATTTTTGCACGTGTAATTTTAGTTTCGCGTGCATCTAGTTTGTAAGTAATAGACTAACTGTTAGGATTAAGTTTCTTTTCACATACCTACTGGTTTTTTTTGTAGCTTATTTGTTTTTATTTTTCTTTTTTTTCGGGTTCGACCAGTTTCGATGGGTATTGAAAAATTGTTAATTTTGGCGGGCGGTATATGTTCGGGCATAACGCAAAGAAATTATAATTATTTTATTACCTACATCCTATTGTTCCCACCTTGCCATCGGGATATAGGGATTAGGTCTGACCGGCGCTCGCTAGTACAATTTCTACCACCTACGGATACGCGTCTCGGGTCATACATTTCAATGGACATTTCTTTTGTGGTCAATATCTAGTGACGGAAATAGATTAATACTGTGTGAGTTTGGTGCTACCACGGAAGCTGTAAGGAGATACTAGTACAAGGTAGGACTTTCTCTTAATTCTGGTGGCATCCTCTAATTCCTATTCCCGTTCCCGTATATCGATCAATTTGCACCCGACAAGACGCTAAAGTTTTTCAAGAGCTATCGAAACAGTTCCCATGTGCACAAATTCGACATATAAAACTCCAAATAAACTGTTTTTGTGCTTTCCGAAGAACAAAGAACAGAAATGAGGAAAAAATGGTGTCATGTTATGAAAAGAGACCCGGTTAAAAACAAAACCATTTCTCTCAAAAGCAAGCTTCATTGTTGCGAAGATCATTTTAATGTATGTTTCTGTTTTATTAATACAAATAAAATGATTTAATTCAATATAAAACGCTATTAATATATAACAATTGATTTTTAAATATGACGTTTAATGTTGATTTCTTTATATTATTTTAGCTTGAGGAAGACGTCAAAAATTACATGAGGTTTAAATTAATGGGTGGTAGAGTGTATTTAAAAAAGACTGTCATTCCACACAAATTCGACTGTCAAAAAAAAATCCTTCCTACTCCAAGACTGACAGGATTAAAGAAAAGACGCCTTGAAGTCATTGCATGTTTAGTGGCAGACTTTCCCTAGTTCTGTGGATCAAAATATTACATGTAATGTAATAATGTTGTTGTATAAATAAATCTGTATCTGTATATAAAAAAAACATTCGGAAATGCTTTTTGTCATCACTACATATGTAAAAATAATATTTGTAATGTTAGTGTGTTTTAAAGTAAATAAAATTAAATAAATATACACATATTGTTTTATTGTTAAAATGGACAACTATACACTAGTAAGAAATTACTACATTTGTAAGGTCAATACTGTAATTCAAAAATACTAATTATTATGGTGACAGTTGCATAGCGTGTTGTGAGAAACAGGTTATGTGACACTTCGATTGTATTTACGTGAAAAAATGTACAAAAAAAAACTAAAATTTTGGGTGCATGTAACTAAAATACTGAAAATTATATATTATGAGAGAGTATCCAATATTTTTTCATACCTTGATGCTTTCCAACCTTTAAATTCAGCACTAACAAAATTAGCGTTGTTGGCAAAAAAAGAACCCATCATCAAAACATCGATTCTAGGGAAGTAATCAGCCTGTCCTTTTACAAAACCACTGTCAGTCATAACAATAATGTAAAATATATGAATAAGTTCACAAAATATCACAATTATCTTAAAAAATAAGAAAAAAACGGTAAGAATCACGAGCTTTACATAAACGTCAGTTCTCAAAGGAATGTTTGGTAGTTTGGTTGAGTTGTGGTCCGCGCGTGGCATACGCATGTGACGTTTAAATACAATCAGCCAATCACGGGCCGTTTTCAGTTTGTCAGTATTTGATCGTTTTTAAAATCAATAATTTTGAATGAAAACATAAAAAATAAACATTTTTAGTACGATGATTAAAATAAGAAAAATGATCTTTAAATATTCCATACATTTTCAACAGAATCCCTCGTTTGTGGAAATACCCCATTTACGCAGAAAAAATGTTACCTTTGGAAAACGACACAGTTTGGAGACGCAACAACACACTCTCACAAGGTGCTCTGTACTTCTCTGCAAAATAGCCCCTCGCTTTGTTAAGGCAAAGGTGCTGAGGAAAATCTCAGATGTGGTATACACCCTATCGGACGCCTCTGGTAAACACATCGGCAACTACCACGTAAAAGATATTGTCAAACCAGGAAGTGTGGACACAATAGACACCACCTTCACTAGGTTACCACCACCACAACAAACAAACTTACGGCTCTACCCTAATCCCACGAGATTTGGCCCTCGTGCAGACAACAGCATGTCTTAACACGTTAGTTTCATATAAAAACTCGCATTTCGACCTCTGCATGATAACCCTCTCTTTTTTCCAAAACACAGAAGGATCTCAACTTCCTGACCCAAATTTGTTATACTGTTGTACTTTATTTTGACTTAAATAGCATTAATTTGCCTTGTCAAATACACCGAGCCAGGTCACTCATATCAAGTCATCCTGTGTCTCTAGGTGCCTTTTGTATAAAATTTGTAACATATAAAGTTCACAACATTCGTGTTTGTGGCAATTCTGGCAACACCAAGTGTGTTTCCTAGCTTTTTTGTTTGGTCATTTTAAGTAGGTAAAACCCAATCAGGTCTTAAATAAACCACTACAAACCCTTTTTTTGTAAGCAAAGAGTTAGTCAAACCAAGTAGGTCTCATTTGCTATATTTGTGTCTTGTGTAAGACATCCTCGTAGGCACATGTCTTGTATTATTGCCAACATAACGCATAAACCCAACCAAAGGTTATGCCATCGTCATTTTGTCTTTTTGATAATACCAATAGCCACAACTTGATCGTTTATGACATTGTGTATGTATCATATTTTTTCCGGTATTGAAATTGTACTTTTTTTTAATATTAAACGTTGGTATGTTGTTTTCATGATACATGAGAATGTTAAAATATCCACCATGAGACGAGGGATCGTTATAAAATCTAACACTATACATGAAAATGTTAAAATATCTACCATGATACGGGAAGCTCGTTATAATTATTTTTTTTACTGGCTAACATACGCTGTAGCCAAAGAGATAATTTTTTTCATTAAATGGTTATAAATATCTAATGTTGTACCGTCCTTTCAATACTAGGGTTCTTTCGTAAATCGTTCAATTTTACATGAGACGTGGAGAGGTCATAATACTTACCATGATTCGTGCGAACGATACAATATCTTGTTGTTTTCTTTAAATAAATTGACACTATGTACTTGTTCTACCGGACGTAGATCATTTTTACCCTGACTTGTCGCCCTTAATAGGGAGCTTTTGTTAAAACTCATCACACTGAAGGAAATTTCCTTCACTGTAGTGAGATTTTTTTTGTTCTGCTCAACAAACATGAATCTGTGCATTCAGCAATTTTTCGGTTATTGATACCTGTGGAATTCTTGTCAGCGTACTCAAGAATCATCCACTATTCATTGACCATGGACTAGCCATCAGCTTCACTTTTGGTTAAGAGGTATCGTGTCGTGGGAGGTCAAACGGGACATTGACACAAAAACACCTAACTCGTTGTCTGGGAGACGAATAAGAAAACTCCCAGGTTTGTGAAATTTGAGCAAGGGTCCATCATGTTCTCATAAACTGTAGAAGATTAAAAAACGACCCCTAATTTTTCACCAAATACACGTGAAAGTTTAGATTGTTATTACTGTGTATTCTCCCTCACCTTTTCATAAAATTCATGTATATTTGTAAAGAGTCAGGAAATTTGCTGGTTGATATATATTTCGTCCTCACATAGAGATCGAATTGGGAATTAGCTCAGTCACCATCAATTTTCGCTGCTCAACCCTCCATCCTTCACCCTTTCATCAAATTCGTGTATATTTGTAAAGAGTCAGGAAATTTGCTGGTTGTTATATTTCGTCCTCACATAGAGATCTAATTGGGAACTAGCCCAGTCACCATCAATTTTCGCTGCTCAACCCTCCATCCTTCACCTTTTCATCATATTCATGTATATTTGTAAGGAGCTAGGAAATCTGCTGGTTGACCATATTTAGTTCTCAAATAGAGATCGAATTGGAAATCAGCCCAATCACCAACAGACCTTCTCGCTCAACTCCATGTATGTTTTTTTCATCCCTCATTATCCTTGAGGTTATGTTCATGAATCTGGAAGTGTGTAAGTGTACAGCGAATTGTCTGTCTGTAAGACAATCTTTATCCATGAAATTTACTTCAAATAATCTCTCCTTTTCACCCCATTCCAAGGTAATCAACACACATATCTTGTAATTTTGAAAGTCGTAAGTTGCTATCGCTCAAGCGCTAACACCGGCCATTGAAGGCCAACTTCTTTCAGAAACTTGGTGTTACTACTGTACAACCACCTACCTATACCTTGTATTTGCTTTTGATACAACAGTATCAAATAGGTAACCTCACGCCAGTCGTGATACTTTTTGTCTTCCCAAATCTCGGGATACCCATAGTGTAGTCAGCATATCGATTCTCTCTCTTCTCTCTAACCAACTACGTTTTTTTTGTCTTTCATCTCTTCTCTTGAACACAAATTGTTTCTCTCCAAACGTTTTTGCATCATTGGTCTACCAGGCAGGTAAACTTCAAGAATTTTGGCTCTAATAATAACCTGTCCCTGGATTAAAAAGAAGACCAGCAGCCCTCCTCATCACCTGCAAGCTGAGCTTCACTTCATTGCCGCCTTCACTTCCACCACTCACATCTCTCCAATCTCTGCGTACCAAAAACACCCGACCGCACCCAAATTAGGTGTGAGTCGTGCGTGCAGTTGCAAATCAAGTTGTCTCACCATTCAAACAATATTAAAAAACCAACCTCCGAGCATGTCAGCTCAGGGTTAGTTATGTTCCTGCTAAACCACTTGCCGTTGTGCAAATCAACCACTTGCCGTTTTGCAAATCAACCACTTGCCGTTTTGCAAATAAACCACTTGCCGTTGTGCAAATCAACCACTTGCCGTTTTGCAAATCAACCACTTGCCGATGTGCAAACTCAACATAATAGTCATTGTGCGCTTAAACCATCAATCAACCTACTGGTATTACTCCATGTTATTACCAACTCCATTTCACCTTGACAACCACTGCCCCACCACATCAGCATAATGGAATTCATGCTGGTACGACAACAGAACCCGGATACTTCTCGACCTCCGCAACAACTTCTCTCAACCACAACCAAGAAGCACAGTTCAATTTCTAAGGCCCTAGTGAATACTTGAGTGCAATCTCAAATGGGTCAAGTTACAGTGAAAGTGTAACTTCATAACTTCAGTGAAATTACGCCCACTTGGTACTTTACGAAAACACTACGCTCTTTAAACTTAGCTTACAGACCAATGAAATTTTAGAGTCTTTTTTTTCAATCGCATAACCTTGAATGTTTTCTCACCATTGCATAACCATGTATTTTTTTTTCTTTTTTCAAATCAACACTGCAATTTACTCTCTACTTCTCTCACAACAAGGTGAAAAGGATTTTTCTGCGCCTTTTGCTTCATTACCACGTCGCCTTTTACTGGCGGAGAGGGAATGTGTTATGAAGCCCAGTCACCCTATAAATTAAAGCACAGTCACCCTATACATTAAAGTACGGTCACCGTAGATCCCCACCCCGCGGACAAATCACGCAAAACAAATGGTCAAGCGCGCCGTCGCTCCCGCGTGTGCCGGCCGCCAGTCAAAATCCAACCTCGGCCTCGGACACTGTTCCCTGCGCCCCGCTGAATCATCGCTCACTCGAGCATGACGCAATCCTTACCGGAACCCGCGAAATCACGCGACCGAACCGCAACATAAACGGACTCTATTGTGGCCACGAGCGTCCAGCATGACATGGCGAAGCAGTAAGCAACTCCAGAATTTTCCCCCTTTTATTATGTTCAATTCATAAATTCACCTAGTTACCAATTCACCCTGTTGAGGGGGAGAGAGAATTCGATAATATGTGTTCTTTAAAGCTAATATGTGCTCCCCGTGTAATTCTACTGTAATAAACCTTTGTCCTACAAGTTCTGTTTTGTGATAATTGAAGTGACCTTTCCCCATATTCCCTGACCGTTGGGGACGTGCAAGTGAACAGAGAGTCCCCCATGCCCTGATGAACTTAGATTCTCACCTGTCTACCACGAGCTAGCCTAACCTGCTTTTGGTTCGATTCCAATTTGGGGCTTAAACACCATTTATATTACACTGACTTCCAAGATGGGGGCATTTTACATTACAGTAGGATAATGAATATTTATAAAAAGAATTAGGAGAAACCTTGTGTGTAACAAGCAAGGTACCCACGGAAGATACCACAAATCAAAACAACCCAAACTAACCTAACCTAACCGAACCGCTAACCCAACGAGCTACTTCCATTGCTCAGAAAAAAATGCACATTGTCAACAATCAATACTGATGCATTTACTATAATTTAAAAAAAAATTATACAAAAAACGAAAAGATGATTGGTGCATACAACGAGATATTATAAGATTTGTATCAATTCCTTTTATTGAATAATCAATCAATTTACAGAGTATAATCATTTATGATTACAAAGATTATTAAATTTATGTTATAATGCATATTGGCCCATAATTCGTTACTTCTCTCTTTTTTCCTTATTTGTGAAAATAGGCATCAAATGACTAAACTTCCAAAAGAAACACACCTGATGAGAGTAACTTCATAAATAACTTATGTATGGGATGTGATAATGAATGTATACAATTAACTAGGAATCTAGGTGGAAATTTATCGGGTCCTGCGGATTTGGGGGAATCAAGACTCTCCAGATTAAATATAGCGTCATCTATAGTGACTGCACAGTCAGATATATCAAGGTTCTCAACCAAATTAGAACAAGAGTACTTACTGTCTACACTTTTACTAACATATATTATACACCACCATAAAACTCAGCAAACAGATTAACAGTTTCCGGTAGATTTTGTGATAGTTTACAATCGAATGACAAATGACATAGAACTAGGTATATAAGTTCAATTTTCTTTTTGGAATTCAACATATTTCCAAAATAAATTTGACTCCTATATGAGAGAGCCTTCGACAACACACATGTAACTGTTATAACATTTAGTAGAGAGCTTATTACATTCTGCCCTCAATTTATGAAAGGAAATGTGATCGATAGTCAGGCGACTATGTAATTAAGTCTATCAGTTCTTTTGAGAACCATTTCGGCAATTCAGTTTGCCTGTAAATTGTCAAGGGTACAATTTTTTGATTGCAAAATTACTAATGGAGAAAAATTTAACAAGTTGTACATTAATATCAGTGTCCAAGAATGACGGGTCAATCTGTTTAATTGAGTTCATGTTTGAATAAGCCTCGACCAATTGGCTGGCACAATCGTAATTCAACACATCCATCGTTTCGTTCTGGTTGGCCGTATTATCATTTTATCTTCAAAACTTAAATATATTTTTAATGATCTAAGATGCACGAGCTGTGTGAGAGTCGTAGTTGCTTCCGAGAATAGTAAATAAAATCAAGCTTTTTAACATCAGCTAAACTAAAGATTTTAACGTTTTTCGTGTATACCATTTATCTTGCATTTCATGGAGAATTTTGAGTGTGGTTAAAATTTAAAAATGTTTTCCGGAAACTTTTAACTGTGAGTCAGCATGTGGTTCATTAGAAAACCCTTTAGAGAATATTAATCGTTGAATGTGAAATATGCAATTTTTTCCTGACTCTTCTGTTAATTATAACGTGTCTTCTCAAATCTCCCATTCGAGTTCATGGTTAGTTTCATTCGGAACAAAAAAAGGTTCACTCCACTGTGAGTCAGCATTTGTCTTATCAGATTGCCCTTCAGAGATCATAGTTGCATTCGAAAAATGAATAAGGCTTTTCTACACTGTGAGTCAGCACGTTTTTCTTTAGATTGGCCCCTTGGAGAAATAAAATAGTTGCACTCGGAACATTAAAAAGGTTTTTTCCAATGTAAGTCAGAATGTGACTAGTGAGATTGCTTTTTATAGAAGATGCATAGCTACAGTCAGAACATAAAAAAGGATTTCCACACTGTGAGTCTGCATGTGGCTCGTCAGAGCGCCCCTTTGAGAAAATGAATAATATCACTATGAACATGAAAAAGGTTTTTCTCCACTGTGAGACAGCATGTGAATCGTCAGATAGCTTTTTGAAGAATACAAATTGTTACACTCAGAACACGAAAAAGGTTTTACTCCAATGTGAGGCATCATGTGTCTCGTCAGTTGGTATTTTTGAGAAAACGAATTGTTAGACTCGAAACATAAGTTTTTCAACACAGAGAGTCAACATGTGGCTCTTCAGAGTTGCCTTCGGAACATGAAAAAGGTTTTTCTGAACTGTGAGTCTGCATGTGGCTTTTAAAATTGCTTTTTTTAAGAAGATGCATAATTGCATTCAACATGAAAAAGGTTTTTCTCCACTGTGAGTCAGCTTGTGAATCGTCAGATTGCTTTTTCGAGAAGATGTATAATTGCACTCAGAACATGAAAAAGGTTTTTCTCCGCCGTGATTCAGCAAGTGTCTCTTCAGATGGCTTTTGGTAGAGTATGAATTGATGCACTTGGAACATTAAAAAGGTTTTTCTCCACTGTGAGTCAGCATGTGAATCGTCAGATTGCTTTTTCGAGAAGATGTATAATTGCACTCAGAACATGAAAAAGGTTTTTTTCCACTGTGAGTCAGCATGTGGTTTTTCAGAGTGCTTTTTTGAGAAGATGCATAGTTGCACTCAGGACATGAAAAAGGTTTTTCTCCAGTGTGAGTCAGCATGTGTCTTTTCAGAGTGCATTTTCGAGAAGATGCGTAATCGCACTCAGAACATGAAAAAGGTTTTTCTCCACTGTGAGTCAGCTTGTGAATCGTCAGATCGCTTTTTCGAGAAGATGTATAATTGCACTCACAACATGAAAAAGGTTTTTCTCCCCTGTGAGTCCAAATGTGTCTTTTCAGAACGTCCTTTTGAGAACATGAATAGTTGCACTCGAAACATGAAAAAGGTTTTTCTCCACTGTGATTCAGCTTGTGAATCGTCAGACTGCTTTTTCGAGAAGATGTATAATTGCACTCAGAACATGAAAAAGGTTTTTTTCCACTGTGAGTCAGCATGTGGTTTTTCAGAGTGCTTTTTTGAGAAAATGCATAATTGCACTCAGAACATGAAAAAGGTTTTTTTCCACTGTGAGTCAGCATGTGTTTTTTCAGACTGCTTTTTTGAGAAAATGCATAATTGCACTCAGAACATGAAAAAGGTTTTATTCCACTGTGAGTCAGCATGTGGTTTTTCAGAGTGCTTTTTTGAGAAGATGCATAATTGCACTCAGAACATGAAAAAGGTTTTTCTCCACTGTGAGTCAGCTTGTGAATCGTCAGATTGCTTTTTTGGGAAGATGCATAATTGCACTCAGAACATGAAAAAGGTTTTATTCCACTGTGAGTCAGCATGTGGTTTTTCATAGTGCTTTTTTGAGAAGATGCATAATTGCACTCAGAACATGAAAAAGGTTTTTCTCCACTGTGAGTCAGCATGTGAATCGTCAGATTGCTTTTTTGGGAAGATGCATAATTGCACTCAGAACATGAAAAAAGTTTTATTCCACTGTGAGTCAGCATGTGGTTTTTCAGAGTGCTTTTTTGAGAAGATGCATAATTGCACTCAGAACATGAAAAAGGTTTTTCTCCACTGTGAGTCAGCATGTGAATCGTCAGATTGCTTTTTTGGGAAGATGCATAATTGCACTCAGAACATGAAAAAGGTTTTTCTCCACTGTGATTCAGCTTGTGAATCGTCAGACTGCTTTTTCGAGAAGATGTATATTTGCACTCAGAACATGAAAAAGGTTTTTTTCCACTGTGAGTCAGCATGTGGTTTTTCAGAGTGCTTTTTTGAGAAAATGCATAATTGCACTCAGAACATGAAAAAGGTTTTTTTCCACTGTGAGTCAGCATGTGTCTTGTCAGATGGCTTTTTCTAGAATATGATTTGATGCACTTGGAACATGAAAAATGTTTTTTTCCTGCATGTGTGCGTAAGTGCCTTTTGAAATTCGACTTATGAGAATGGGAGTAGATACAATGAGGCAAAATTATTTGTTTTTCCACAGGATGCGTCAAGACGATATCTGTTGAAAAAAATAAAATAACTCGATTATAAATGCTTAGTACGACTTAATATCTACACTTAGCATAAGAGAGGACAGAAATTGATAAAAATTTTAACAAATCACGATTTCAGAAATAGTTAAATTTCAGAAAAGAAATTGTTTTTACCGGATTGGTCAATTCTTTCAAAGCGTTCTAAGCATTCCTTTTTAACATCCGGCAGGTCTATGTCAATTTCCATACAAGGGAATACCCCATCATTATCTTCTTGGCGTCCGAGTTCCGCCTTGACGGTTATAGTCTCCACATTAATGCAAGCTATAAAACAACATGTACGTACATTGAAAATTAATTTTAAACAAAACAATTTTTTTCAAAATTAAATATTTTTGATATACATAATTTTTTAACCCTGCAGAAATGAGAATTAGTTGAAGATTCAAGAAGTTCAAGGTTCATTTGAGAAAATTAATAAGAAAACCCCGGATGTCCGCTTTAGGAAGGAAAGGGTATTTGTTCTTGAGCACCTTCAGTATGGAGTTGTTTTAAGTCAACGAAATGATGTTTTCTTCCATCGATGTGTATTTTTAACGTAAGAGGATGATGTGGAAAACTTAAGGAATCGAGCACTTATTGTGTGCATTGGCGGCTTCTGTGATCGTAGGGTATGGCTTTCGACTAGTAATTTGGAGGCCCCGGGATAAAATACAAGCGCGATACATGATATTATATTCCAGAGTGGGAGATACTATGGGTATCGCCCTGCTATAAACATTTTTTTTCATTTAAAAATCGATTGAAATTATAAGATCTGAATAGGCAGTTACTTCCACCTTTCAACTCCCTCCCCTCCTTTTGACCTTAAGCCACACAACATACTATTACGCCAAGAGCTTAAGAGCAGTTGGGACTCGTGTGGAGTATTCTCCATTGGGGTAGGGAGGTTGGATTAATAATATATAATTTATTTAACATAAGCGATGCAACTTACTGGCTGTCTGAGTACTCTCCGCATATCGCAAACATTCCTTCTTTACATCTGGGAGGTCAAAGTCCAGATCCGTGTACGGCATTTCACTTCCGCCTTCTTCCTGGAGCCCTGGTTCCGTCTTGATGAAAACAGTTTCTGGATTTACTAAATCCATGGCACAGCTGACGTAGGCTTCAGTAATTGTTACAATATATATACCTGAAACAGAACATAGTTGTAGGGGAACCTTATTTTAAATGAGCCTTATATTTTGTTTGGTTAAATATATTGTCAAAACAATGACATCTTATGTGAAACATTTATTTGGAAATACATATTGTGACTATCTCGACCTTGAAGTTGACATTTGAAATCTGGTGAAAGATTTGTCGGATTACTCAATATAACTAGAACCATAAGTAAAGTAAAGCCGGTAAAGCTTTTTTTGAGTCACTAATCCGCTTTTAACAGAATAATTTAATTTTAAACTAATTTAAAAAATATTTTTTATTAAAATAAGCAGACGTCTAATTGACAGTTTGAACGTTCCCCAAACAAAAGGCAAATAGATTTCCTGACTTAGGTGTACCGATAACAATGTAAAATGATTAGCGTGATTACTAAAACTTACTAATAAATATCACAAAACGGGAAGATAAATTTAACTTCGTGGGTTCAACAGTGTAAGCGATATAAAGAAGAACAAAAACCACACCCCAGTCGCATCACCATGCGACTGGGCAAATGGCGAAGAAAAAGGATGAGTCAACAAATTAGGTTAGTTTTACACAGACAATAATAAAGTCATAGACAAGCATTATGTCACCAGCAGTAATGCTTGTATATTTTATTTAACAAAAAACCGATGTATGCAAAAAGTTACAGACGGGTAAATTAATTATATTGTCTCCAAAATACGCATTTATTGTGTTGTGTTGTGTGTTAAAGTGGTTATCTCCAGCCATAGCCTGAAGAACATTAGACATTGCGTATGTAGATATAAACAGTTTGAATAAATGGTTGGATGACAATTACCTATCATTAAAAACTTATTACAAAACAACTAATAGACAGACAGTCTGTGGAGGATCATATAAAACTTATTACACGACATTTACACTAACAGACAGACAGTCTGAGGAGGATAATATAAAACACAGTTACCCAATTGGAAGTCATCCAAAGAAAACTCATAACAAGGTGAGTAACTCTAGTTGCAGGTTAGTACAACACAGAAAATTTGTTATCTAATGAGGCGGTTAATTGACTATTTAAAGAAACAATTCACATTCATTAGTAAAAGGAGCGTAACTGATGGCAATTCTTTACCTGCAACTGACGTTTTTTATACGCATTTAAACAAACAAAAAACTAACATTTGATTCAACTTAATGACAATGTACAACAACTTATTGCACTAACGATTTTGAAAAATATTGATAATTAATATTATATACGTAAATAATAATTTACGCGAAAATTAGCCAACCGACACACCATTTTGACAGAACACCGATATGAAGTTTGCGCATAATTCGCGTTTGTTTGTAGGCAGTACTGCCAACCTAACAATAGAAACCACGTAACACATAATCAGAAACGCAAAATCTAAATGCAATTAATAATAATTGACAATAATATACTTATCTGGTATGTACAATAAAACAATAATTTTACCAGGTATATTTTTTATATATAAAATAAATATATATTATATATTTATTTAAAATGTATTAATTTTTATTTACCCACTTAGGTAATTATTCGGGATCGCTGGCAATGCTTAATACGATTTCTTTTCTATATAAAACGTTTTGATTTTAGATTAGGATAGGTTAGTATATGTACCGGTTTAAAACAACAAGCCCCAATGGACAATCTTATAGTGTATCGGCATATAACTCCGCTCTGGCCTTGAAACCCATTTATATACACATATTCTACACCTATATTGGCATATGGCCCGTTCACACTTTTAGTTTAGATTTTATTAATAAAGATGGCGTCAAGTGAAATTATCGCTGCGTGCGTCCCTATGATTTCGGACCTTTTACAGAACGAACTTTAGAACTTAAAAAAGCACAAAAACTTCGTATGTGGGCTACAAAATAGTTCATAAGGATTAAATTATAAGTCGTTAGAAGATACTAAAAGCTATCGCAATCATTTTCGAATTTCGGAAGAACAATTTGACGTACGTAAAGATTATTATAATTATTACGTCTAAGATTCAAGAAAAAATCAAAAAAAAGTTAAGCGCGCGACTGTCCCGGAAAAAATAAAATTACAAATTACGCTAAGTAACCTGTCAACGGGGGATTCTTTTTCCTTATATGCACAGAGTTCCAAAAATACGATATCATTGTTTATGAAAGTAGTGTACGTTGCAATATAGTTGATGCCCTAAAACTTGCTATTAAGATAATTTTATTTTTATTTTTTTAAACATTCAGAGATGTTTATAACATATAGAGATTATTTAATAATAATAACTACTAAGTTATAACAAACATTTCAAATATTATTAATATTATTAACTGCACTATCACGGGCATTCTTATTTTTGTAAGCTTCTTGCTTTTGATCCCCAAGATAAGGATGGCTTTGATATAGATCCAGAAATGTAAACATCACATCATCATATGAGTATAATATTGAAAAAAGTTATTTATTTAAGTATTTATTTATTTATTAACGCCCTATTGGGCTTTAAGATTATTACAATACATTATAATTACAGTATGTAAGTAGGTACAAGTAGGAAAATATTGTTCTATTAGTTACAGTGCATAAGTATAATACCAGTACAACAAGTATGAATATATTATTATATTAGTTACAGTATTATAACAGTACAACAAGTATGAAAATATTATTATATTAGCTACAGTATATAAATAAAATAACAGTACAAGTATGAAAAGATTGCTATATTACTTACAGTATTTCGGCCTAACTCATGTTTCCAAAACAGCTGTATTACGACAGAATTGCACGGAATCGCGGCCGGGATAGTGAACTAATTCGTGGTTCAGTTCGCGTTTTGTTCGCTAGATGTATGTGTAGAATTAGATCTGGGCAAGATCTAGACGACATACGTCACTTTTTTTCTGTAAGACGACAAAAAATTACCAAATCTTTATTCGGCCATGAGCTGAGCTCAAGCAACTGGAGGAGGAACAACAGAGACCACACTTACAATGTTGACAGTTTTGAATAAAATTAATCAATATATTTATTCCATATCAACATCATAAGTGTAGTCGTAGCGATAGCTACGCAGTTGTTCCTCCCCCTCCAGCTGCTTGAGCTCGGCTTCGCGTGCACGGCCGAATTTAATTTAATTTTCAACTGGTCTATCTTTGGTAGTTTTTTTAACGTCTTGCGCGAAATAGATCACTTTTTTCATGCCCAGAAAAAGTTATCTATTTCGTCCAGATCTTGTTTTTTGCCTTATTTCATGGGAATTTCTCATCATTCCCATAATTTCCGACACAGTTCCATCAGGACTCCCATTCCTTTTGTACGCCCCACTGGTCGTGGGCGTCTGATAAATCTACGATAGATGTGATATCAAGATTGCCTGTGGTGGGACGTCCTTTCCCCGCTTGGCCAATTTTCTCAATGCGCCTTTTAATCGCACTGTTGTAGTAATTACTTACATCTTAACTTATTCCAGTCGTCTTTACACTGCTCAACTGAAACAATCATATTTTTTTATTAACCACAGATTTTTGGCTACAGGAAATTCATTTCGATCTATAGGATTCGGCTATCGCATAAGATTTTCCACTGTAAACAATATAGTCAAAGAAGTTTGTGAAGCTATTTTAAAACATCTGGAATTTTCCTATTTGCATTGGTGCTCTAGATGGTAAACATATCAATATTAAGTGTCCAATAAATGGCAGTTCAGACTACTGGAATTATAAAGATCAAAATTCCACAGTATTGGTGGCCGTAGAAGATGCTAATTATAAATAACGGTAGACGTTGGCTCATATAGAAGAAACAGTGATACCACCTGATCAGCCACTGGTAGCAGGACAGAACCGTTACCATACGTTATAGTGGGTGATGATGCGTTTCCGCTGAATTATCTTAATGAGACCGTACAACAAAAACGCCTTGCTGAACAATGAACCGAATAAAATTTTCAACTATCGGCTGTCACGAGCCAGAAGGATAGTGGAAAATGCATTTGGAATATTAAGAGCATTTTTTTCCAAAGTTATTGTCAATGATTCCACTTCAGACTATTCATAGTAGAATATAATTCATAGTAAATGTAAGACTGAATTTCTTCAGACTATTCATAGTAATACATTCATAGTAAAATGTAAGATTATTTCTTTTTCCAAAAATGCAACATTACCCAGAAGTTGTTAATGATTGTACTTAAGACCATAATATAATTTGAACGTTTGCAAAATTTTAGTCAGTTCAGCATCATCATACAGCCTAAGAAAACGACATTAAAATTTCGAACCCAATTGTGCCCATACTACTGAAAATAACCCGGTGCTGTACATATATTTTGTAAATTCTAACTGTCTTACTCATAATGAAATCCCTAATACGACGATAATACTCCGTATTAGCTATACAGGGGTGGGGGCCTATACTGGTCAGATTAAAAATATTTACTCATAATCATAAATTTTCCCAATATAGCTCGACCGCTGGATTATGGAATATGATTTTTTTACAGTAGCAACACTTGAAAAATTTGGCATTTTGCGGCGTGTTGCCAACTTCACGTTTATTCATATGTCAAAAAAGTAATCCAAGAATTGGTTTGTTTATCTTCGAATAACCTAAAAATGGATAATGTTGAGATTAATTTTGTTGAAGAGGTAGAATTAAAAAGGCGCAAGCGTAACAAAAATTGGGGTGACGTTGAAAAGGTTTGTTAACTTTTATCTTGGCTCTAATGTTTTGTTTACTTGTTTGAAATTAGTGTAAGTATAATGATTGTTTTCCTTGTAGGCCTTGTTGAAGGACTGTGTGACTGAACACGTGAGGGCTGTAGAGAACAAAAACTCGGACGGTAACACCCTAATTGCCAAGAGGGAAGCTTGGAAGCTTGTTTTATTAAAGTAAGCATACCTCCATAATATATCCGCATTGTTAACTTTTCTACAGATTAAACTTTAAGTTTGTCGCTTCGTAGCTTTGACATCCATTTCAAATAAAAAAAATATCATAGTATAAAATTAATCAGGTAAAGGTATTCATACCACATAATTAATAGCACACTATTTTTCAGATTTAACACACTAAGGCTCAGTTGCATCGAAAATAGTTAAAGTTACTTTTTAGTTAAGGTTAAATAAAAGTAACTTTTTTATCATTTCCTGCTTAAATGGGTTGTTTCAACTTCGTTTAAATAAAAGTTAACTAAATTGTTACAAAATAGTTACTTTTATTTAACCCAGCGATGTTGAGAGTTTAAAGTTAGATTTTGGTCAATTTTAGTTCAGCTGTCATCCGTCACCATCTTTCAAGGAACGAAATATTGTTTGAAGAGAAAATAGTTGAAAAAATGTCCGACAATCCGGGTTTTGATAATCGATTGATTTTAGAATATGTGGGAAATAGAAAAAAGAAACAATTTAAACCACGAACCGATCATTTTCTGTGGGAAGAGTTGGATTTTATCGCCAGATTTCGGATGTCGAAAAGTATGGTTAGGCAATTAACATCACTCATTGCTAATGACATCACAACGTCTACAAACAAGTAGGTTTATTTAAACTAATGTATCTACTAAGTTCTATTGATAATATACTAGCATAGTTATATTGTATGTAACTGACAAAATAATTTTTTTGTCATTTCAGAAATCATGCTGTTTCTGCTGTGGACCAGGTTCTAATAACATTGCATTTTTATGCAACAGGAACGATGCAAAGATGCACAGGAGACATCTCTGGGGTGCATAAAAGTACTGTCTCACGTGTAGTAGACAGGGTTAGCAGAGCAATAGCCCGCCTTCGGTCACAATATATTGTATTTCCTCAAACAGAGAATGAAATTCAGCAGTGTGCCAACGAGTTCTACAGCATTGCTCGATTTCCCAACACAATTGGTGCCATCGACTGCACCCATATAGGAATTCTCTCTCCTGGAGGGAACAATGCTGAGTATTACCGTAATCGAAAAGATTACTTTTCATACAACGTGCAAGCAATAGTGGATGCCAACTGCAAAATAACCAACATTGTGGCAAGATGGCCAGGTTCTACGCATGACAGCACCATTTTTAACAATTCCAGAATTAAAGGAAAACTGGAAGATGGGCTCTATGGAGCCAGACACCTAGTTGGCGATCGTGGTTATGCGGTAAAACCGTATTTATTAACCCCACTGGCAAATCCTGTTTCTGACGCTGAACTTTTGTACAATGAAAGCCAAATCAGGACAAGAAATGTTGTAGAAAGGACTTTCGGGATATGGAAAAGGCGTTTTCCTGCAGTAGGAATGAAATTAAGAATCGATGCCACAAGAGTGGAAGCCGTGATTGTTGCCACAGCGGTGTTGCACAACATATGCACTAACAACAATGTCACAGAGCCACCAGACTTTGTCACCATTCTCCAAGAAATTGACGGAGGACATTTTCCTGAAAATGTTGGACAGGGTAATAATGACATACGACAAAATCTTGTCAACAGTTATTTTGCTCATTTATTGTAATTTTTTGTATAAAATAATGTATTAATTAACTTAAAAATAAAAAAGATTTACAAATAATAATAGAAAGAAAGAAAATAAATGTTTTAATCTATTGTAACGGGGAAATCATTCTCCTTTCGGTTTTCCTCTTTGAATTTTTTTACTTCTAACTCGTGTATATGTTTCATGTGTTTAATTTTCAATTCAAAAATAGCATCACGATGCTTGTCTTCATGTTTCATCTGTTTAATTTTCAATTCTAAAATAGCATCACGATGCTTGTCTTCATGTTTCATCTGTTTAATTTTCAATTCTAAAATAGCTTCACGATGCCTGTATTCCTGTTCGTGAAGAATTTTTTTGTGCTCGAGGTCTAAATCTGTAGACAAATCTACAGATTTTTTTTGTGCATCCGCCAACTCCATGAAATTTCTGCGGACATCGTTTGGCGTGGATAATTTTCTTTTTCTTGATAGGCCTAAAAAAATATTACATTACATTAAAAACGTTAGATAGTAAGTACCTACTACCTTTCTAAATTATTTCTCTAAACTACCTAGTTTAGACAAATTTACTGAAACATTTAGTGAGATGCTGTTAAGATAATAAGATTCTATAATACTTAAGGCACAACTAAACTCACTTTTCAGGGATGGTGTTATTGGTAAGCGTTTAGTCGCTACACCTTGATACTCCGATGCACAAGGGAGTGGGGGATCTTCCACTGCCACCTATAAAGACATCATTATTCCATGTTATTGTGGGAAGAATAATTGGCTAACAGTTGGGGGACAAGTTCCATACTCATAGCGGGTAAATGAGTTCTCCCTTTTCAACATGGAAAAGTTTTACCAGACGAGAGATCTGGGTTCGAGTCCCAGTTGCAACCGCTATCTTTTATTTTTTCTGTGTCATGTACATTTTCATATTTTAATTTAGATTATTATTATTATCTTCTTCAATGATATATTACATTGATGAGAATAACCTTCAAAAGTTAAAAAGAGAGTTTTCTTATAAAAAAAGTAGAATCAATTTTATTTGTACTATAGAATTTTGTATGTAATTGTGATGTCATTTCTCAATCAAATGCCACAATTAACTGTTATACTCTATTTTTTTATTATTTCTTAATTAACAATGATTTTATGATATTTAATCAGTGTTTAGGGTATATTTATACCGTTGATATTAAATAAATAAATAAATTGTAAAAAATATTAACGTCTTTCTTACAAATTCCATCAAAAATGGTGTCTGAACATCCGCTTCTTCCACAGTTGGGTCTTCCGGTGTCTTGGGTCTTATGTGCAGGATCGGGGCGCACGGCAGAATTTCAGCAGCTTAAAACAGAATGTTGGATTTGGTTTTATAACATATTTTGTCATAAATAAATGATTATTCGCAATCCATAACTGTGAATGAAAGTAAAGATGTTTGGAATGCTAATCATACAGTGGATAGTATATAGAACTTACTTATAGAAGCATCGTCATCAAATTCAGAGTTGATCCCTTCCATGGATATTTGCATGGCACCTTGCATCCACGTTGCATTATCGCTGAGCTTGGATGGTGGTGGACCACCCCCAGTCTTTCGGCGTTCTTTTGTGAATTGTGAAGATTCCTGGAAAAAGCATTTACTCATCATTTCAATTTCGAAACAATCCATGACTTCAGAAAACAATGTGTGACAATCTACAAACCTTTCTGGCAGACTTTTTCAAGTTTTCAAACTTGTTTCTAAGCTGTTTAGTGGATCTATAACGGTTTGCGGGACAGGAGGCGTTATATTTGGTTGTCAATAGTTCCCATGTCTGGTCCTTCTCTTTGACATGCACAGCATCGCTTTTTTTATTCAAAAGAATATTCTTGTGGGCCTCCACGAGCTCTCTCTGCAAAATGACATCTTCGGCGCTAAAGTTTGAAGATCTCTCTCTGAAAGTAAAGTTCGTCGTATTGAGAAGAAAATAATATAACAAGTCGAATAAAATACACATACGACAATAATAAAACCTACTTACTTTGTGATTGTTTCCATTTTTATTATGTTTAACTGAGCTGCGAAATAACCTCAAAACTTCGTAAACGTCAAAGATGCGTCAAAGACAATGATAAAGCGCGTTGAACTGCAGTGTTGACATGCGTAAAAATAATTATGTGTTTATTTTTATTAACATACATCAAATACAAGGAAAATTCGAAGCCATTTCGATGGCAACACTGGTAACTTTAAACTAACTATTTTAATGTTGGTGCAACTCAATTTTGTTGAATTTTAGCTTAACTTTAGTTAGGGCTTAAACTCAGTTTAAATATTTAACTTTAAACCTTACTTTAATTATTTTCGATGCAATTGGCCCTTAGTGACCAAAAAAGAGACATGGGTCAGATACAAGCTCAATGGAAGATGCTCAAATTGGCTTGTAAGAGCCAATTGAGCCGGTATAGGAGGGAAGTGATGGCAACAGGTCCCAACCACCAAGTCCTTCGCAGGATATTCTCTCGATGGTGGATTTGTTACCACATGAATTCGTAACGGACAAAAATGTTGACGATAGCGATTCAACATAGCAAAGGTAAATATCTTTTTATCGAAGGAAGCAAATACTTTGTGGTGTGACATTATATATTAAATGGAAAACACACACTTTGTAAAACACAACTTTTTATATGAATTAATATTTAACAGCCAACCAGCATTTTTTTTTCAAAAGATAAGTTGATAGTAATATTATTGAAATATTGATGGTTCTGTCTATATTTAAACTCATGTAAATCTTGCTTTAATTGTGGGAGTTATATTGGTAATTGTGTTTTATTATTACAGATGAATTTTCCTACATCAACCCCTCACTCCACACTGCCACACTCTGTTCCCAATAGGAAGTTGTCTTTTGAGGTAATATACCTAAACCTACTTAAATGATCAGCGCAACAATGAGTGCTAACTATTTGCAATATTTAAAGCAGTAACTTTTCAGTTGGACATAATCTTTTGTTTATATCAACAGGAAACAAGTGAAGCTGATTCACCACCACCGCCACTATCACCACAAGCATACACCGTCCAGCATGTCCCGCTGCACGCTTGCCCTCCACCTCTACCTCGGAGGCGACCACGCCATAAAGTAAGTATTTCTTCACACCACATTTTTGTTTGCTCAACTGACTTTATTGTCGTACCAAAACTGAAAGTTTACTAAGAAAAACAATAACTCATATATGAATATTATTTTTTTATGTATAAAATGCACGATAATTAAGAGATTTGCAGAGAATAGATTAAAACACCGTACTAGGTGACTGCCTGTTTCATGGTGACTAAAGTTGAATATAGTTATTTTGTATGTAGTGTTGACATATGGATTAATAAAAATAATAATTGTAAAGCGCCGTTTTTGTGAGAAATCACCTCTGCTGTACACTTTGTTATATATAGGCACTATCTAAGTTTATTATTTACAAAGATACATAAACATACTTACCTGGATTGGAAATTGGAAAAATTATAATAGAAAGTTGGAATTTTTTTATTATGTAATAATTACAGTTTACAATGTATAATAATATTTGCTAACAATAATGATATATAAAAATTAGTTTTCACAATTTTTTTTTTTGAATTTTTTTGATGTTTCTCCTTTATGGAAGCAGACGCTTGTGTTTAAAAGAGATGCTGAATATCGAGATGAACATTATTTATATAAGTATCCTTATTAATAATTTAAGGAGTTAAGAATATTAAAAATATAAGTGTATATCAACAATGTACAATTTAACGATTTATGACGTTACATTATTTAATTGACGAATTTCGTTATTTTGATTTTTTACATTGAAATGATCTCTGATAGAATAATTAATAATTAATAATAATTATTTTAAACCAGTTATGAAAACTTTGTCATTTAATGTTTTTTATTTTCAGGAAGACGACTTAGCCCAAATGAAGGCGAACGTCTTTGAAGAAACAAAAAAAATAATGCACCTTGAGCACCAAAAAAAAATGGAGTACTTGTTCAGGCTCATGAAAGACGAATCCAGGGCTAAAATTCGTCTACAGGAAGTAGAGTCACAGACCAGGGTTAGCTTGATGAAGAAGGAAAGTGACCTTAAAAATTGTCTACAGGATGAAGAGTCGCAGACCAGGATTAGGTTCATGGAGGAGGAACACAAAATTAAAATGTCGATGCTGAAAGATGGATGGATAGCCAAATAATTATTTTATTTTAAGAGTGTGTATGATATATGGTGTGATTGTGGGCGAGGCAAGTGGTTTGACAGACTGTCCTCTCTGCGTAACCTTTCTAGGAAGGGTGCAATGTTTGGTTAATTAGAATTTGTATACATCCCAATTGATTTCTCGTAACCCTCACTTTTAGTACTACCATTACGTAGTGGAATCCAAAAGCTTGTCAATGCATTGTCATTGTAGTTCAACAATAGCTGGAAAGCGCACATTACTTATGACTTGTTCATGTTTTCAGTTGGTTGTTGGTCATTCACTGACCCATAAGGGTTGGGAAATGGAAGGTTAGGTACATTTATAAATTAAACAATCTCTTCTTGCTATACAAATGTCTCATATATTGCAATAAATGAATCCACGCTACTAGAAAAAGCTTTATTCTCTTTGTGGATGGATTTGGCAGTTAATTTACTGATTTTAAATCTATTTTTGCTGTCATGTCTCTCTAAACTGTCGGCCAATGAAAATACATGCAGTTTTGTTAGGTTTTGATGAGAAAATATTAAATATTCAGTACTCGACGTAAAATGTGTTACGAGGTTGAATTTTCAGGAAATTAAAAAAAAAAAAAAACAAAGAAAAAACTGTTTTGTTAATGAAGGTTTTTTGAATCTAAACTCTTAACTGTAACCTTTGATAAAACTACAGAAAAAACATCATCCACATAAAGATTCAGCATTAAAAAACTAGGCAGAAAGTTACAAGTTTTACATAAATAATAGAATAGTTTACAGTTTATAGGAACATAGTATGGAATGTGTTAGTATGGAATGTTATAGGAACATAGTATGGAAGCAACACCAATAAACCAGAGTGACCAATCACAGGCATCCGGAACGTTGGTGTTGGCAGCTCTCTATGCCGTGAAGGAGCGCATCTAGTGGAGTATCCTTGTTCATCAGAGCGTTTGGAGTGGGAGTCGTAACCCTCGGCAACAGAGACTCGAAGATGTGGGCAACATGAAAGCAAACCAAAGAAAGATTAAAAAGTACACATATTTGTATTACTTTGTGTTATTCCACAAACTGTTCATTAAATATACTATGGTTTTAGCCATGCTTGACATTTGTATAGCAAGAAGAGATTGTTTAATTTATAAATGTACCTAACCTTCCATTTCCCAACCCTTATGGGTCAGTGAATGACCAACAACCAACTGAAAACATGACAAATGACTCTCCGAATAAGCTAATGGGAGAAGAGTTTGGAACGTTAAGAGAGTTAGAGCGAAGCATGTCAGTCCACCATTAATCGAGTTATCTGCATTTATCCCTTCTTTCAATATCTCTACAACCTTGTCAATTCTCATAAACATGCTTCCCAAATACACTCTCATTTACCTATTAAATATAAAGTACCCATTAATCATACACATTCATTTTAAAGTTAAGTTGAATTGAATTCCTTGTAATATAAATAGACCAGCTCAACGCCCATGTAAACATAATGAGGAAATCTATAAATGGTTTCTCAGTTAGGTGAATTACACATGACTATAAATTAAGCACGTTGTAAACTGATTTCCCTAAAATAAAAATAAATAAACAATATTGATCATACCTTAGTCTTATTATTATATCTTCATTATTGTGTAATATGCATTTGTGTCGCAGGTACATTATACTACTGAGTATGTACATTTTTTCAGTGTAATATAATTATATATGTAGATACAATCATATCGAGTACATACTAATACATTTAAAAATGTTGATCAATGAACACCTGTCTAGTGGCATTTCCAATATGATTGATTGGGGCTACTTGTTCATTTGGGGCTACTTCCATGAAACCACCACCACCTGCTTCTGCTCCTGCACCCTCATCATGTTCTTCATCATCATCTATTCCAAATTACAAATCATAGAATTAGTACATACAAAACTCTAATGTAAGGAATATATAAAAACTGACATATTATATTATGTTTCATTTTAACACATCTTTTATTTTGAGTTGTTTTCTTACCTAACTGAGGATCATTCATATCGATGGCAAGACAATGGAGAACAGCAAGAGCTACGATAGTTGTCTTGATGGTATCGAGAGATCCTGACATACCCCGCAGCAGGAAACGAAATCTCTGTTTCCATACCCCAAAACATCTCTCCACCGTGTTGCGAGTAGATATTTGAGCCCTGTTATACGCCACTTCTCTGGGGTTTCTTGGGTTCCTAACTGGGGTGAACAGATATGGTGTACAGGCATAACCTCCGTCTCCCAACAGTCGTCCGTTGAAGTGACCTTCTTCAAACCTCTGCTTGATGGAACTTTCCCGGAAAATACGAGCATCGTGAGTACTGCCTCTCCAATGAGCAACAATATCCATAATTTTTAGTTCTGCATTGCACACCACCTGGAATGAATTTATTCATGCAATCAATGTTGGTTAATGTTTATATTTCAGACACGTATTGAGGTTTATCACTTTACAAACCTGGACATTTAAGGAATATATCCCCTTCCTATTGATGTAATATTGGCCGGCATCACCCCCAACTTTCCTTATTTTAATGTGCGTGCAGTCAATGGCACCCATTACTCCAGGAAAACGTTTTATTCCTTGGAACTTTGCAACTGTTGATTGTTGCTCTTCAATAGATTGTGGCATTTTAATGTACTGTGGAGCAAGGCGGGCAAATGCAGTTGCGACCCTTTTGGCAATACGGGACATTGTCTGTTGACTAAATCCATGTAAATCTGCACAATCATCTTGTATCTGCGAAAAAAATGTTATAATAATTTTAAAACTGTTTAGTTATCGATTTTGCTGATTTGTTTCACAGGAATGCAATTATAGACACTATCCTTGCCTCGTTTCTGCCCCAGTATCGTATGGCACAAAGAACTTGGAGATCGGTAGATATTTTTCCACCCCGTTTGTTATTGACATGCAAATATGGCCGTACCAAATCGATCAAACGTCTCATATTTGCTTTGGTGAATCTATATTTGGACCTAAAATCTCCTTCCGTTAGCGCCGTAAATGGGTCATACCGCTTTTTGTATGTTTTCCGTGCCCGCGGTGGATGAATACGGTCAAGATTTGCCAAAGCTCCAGTCAAAACGTCAAAATTGTCAAAGTCAGCCATTTCCGAATTTATAATACGGCCGTATACTGCCTAATCCTGCTCTTCGGGTGGGTTAAATTCTGACGTCTGCTAATACGGTCAGATTAGGCAATGCGCATGCGCGCGAGTTGGCGCTATTATGAGTAAAAATTTCACTTAACCTGTCCGTATTATCGTAGTGTTGCGATTATGAGTAAGGCTATAAGAATTCAGCGGAATTCGACTAGTTTATAATTAAAATTATCTTTGGGAATGTATTCACCTAATAAAAAATTGTTCCAAATAATTGTTTTAGAGAGTTTTCTATTATTTTTAGTCATGTTCATTATACTTTTGAAGCCGAAAACAACTATCGATTTAAAATGAAAGTCCTATTCCATAGATATCGCATTTTTTGACAGGTTTACCGCCTGATAATGGCCCTTTGTTATAAATTTCATTAATGATTGTCAGTGTTCTGTGGATATGTCCTGTAATTTGCTTCCTAAAACCTTACAACGCAATTGATTGTGTTAAATTTATACAACTTGAGACTATTTCAATAACCATTTTATACATATTCATTTTTATAGCAAAGTTTCGTTTATTTAGTTAAGCATTTCTACTATTCTAGTGACGTTTCTTCAACACTTCGGAATTGTCCGCCCTATACGTTGGTGGGTTCTCGCCATGTTGTCTAAGTAACACCTAACCTCTTTAATTGGCGATTGTTTAATGTACGTATATATCGCTAAGCACTTGATTTATTAGTTTTTATAGCTAGACGAGTTCGTTCATTATTTATTGACGGCCGCTGTCACAAATTTAATCAAAGCGTTTAGTCAGTTGATTTAAAATTGACGAAAAGAATTTAACCGATTCTATTGGTAAATTTTATCTATTTTGTCTTTCATTCACTCAGTATATTTACGGGTGGGATAAGACCGAGTTAGTGTAAAACGTTCTGAGTGGTCAATCTTCTGTCGTTTCATTGGTAAAAGCGGCCGTTAACAATATATTGAAAATTTATAAATTGCGTTTCACCACAGCGATTTTTAACCGCCAGGGATGTGGGTTTTTTCCTGCTGCAATTTATTTGTAGCTACTTTAAAACCAATCAATTCAAACGTTTTTTTATAGGAAATCTACATTTCCAGTTAATAAAACTAATTATCAATATATGTGTTAGGGGACAAGTTATTTAAAAGCAGAATCATTATTCCGACCGGCACAGTGTCAATGATAGGTTAGGTTAGGATAGGTTCGGTTAGGTTAGTAGGTAGGTTAGGTTAGGTTAGTTCTGCATCTCAGAATAACAAAAGTCGTGTGCCTGCGGGCTAGCGTGGAGTTGTCGGTAACATTTTGTTTGTGTAATATCAGAAATACAGACATGGCCATTCATAAGATTATGTTCTGTCATCAGAATAGCAGTTTTCCTTCTATCGTCGAGGCTATTTATACCCAGCATACCGGACAGAAAGAATGATGGATGTAACCAGGGAATTATTAATCTAAAGTCTATTAAGATAAAAATCTCTCAGAAAATTGTTTTGCTTTGTTACAGTTGTACTTTACTGTAAGCAGAGACCAATTACGATGATCGGATTTCAACTCCTAATTAAATAATGTTTATTTTTTCAGTTTAACGTTATTTTCAGCTGAGAACAATTACCGCCACATGGCAGGACGGTATAACAGCAGTGACATGGATCGTCCCAACCTAGAGAGTGTTTTCATCAAGATGGAACCAGGGTCTCAGGAAGAGGATGGAGGTTTTTTTTACTTATTAGTATTATTCTTAGCTCTTGCGAGTTCAGTGAAGAAAATATGCGTATACCATATACAGTACAAAACATTTATTCAAAATTGAGAAGAAATCAAATTTTCTAAGAAACCAATCCCGGTTCCGAAGGCAATTATGAATTATCTGTATGTTCACATTCTTGCGTACTCTCAAAACAAACCATTCCTTGGAGTGCAATTCATAATGTTCTAAAGTATCTTTAAAGGATCACATTCTTAATAATTGTTGTGCGAAGAAACCATTTCCATGTTCTGAGTGCAAAGCATATTTTCTCTTTAGTTAATAACAGTCAGTGACAACAATATTACTAGCAAGCAAGCTAATAAATACTTCAACATTGACGGGATGGAGCGAATATTTTACAATTGTTTTCGTATGCTTAGTTGGGATTTTTGAGTGCTGATTTTTTTTAGTTTTTCCACTATATTTTTTCTTCCGGCTTTATGTCCGGGTTAAATCTTCCACACAGGAAAAACTAAACCTTCCACACACTTTCCACAAATGAACATCTAGTCAATCCACATAATGCAAGTGCATTATATAAGCATAATAAATACTAAACAATACAAGATCAACAACACGTCAACTCACCAGAGATCAAATGGGAAAATAATTTACCGACTCCAGGTATTTTCATATCAGAGGGTTCGGCTCGGTAGAACTCCGAAACTGGACCTATAAATCCTTCTGATCCCTCAATATAAATATTTTAAAAATCTTTCGTAATCCTACATGTATTTAATATAACGGATTTTTGCATTTTTATATATATATATAAATTCTTTTATTTTTTATTTATTTGATAGATTTTTGATAGATCTAATAGCCTAAATTTTGAATAAGAGAGCTAGGTATAATGCCAGTAACCGAAATAACAAATGGTAATATTTTTATCGTCTGAGAATGCAAATTTTTTTTTATCTCATTTCCTAAATCTGTGTATTTTCTTAATTTTTCACTAACAGATTTTTGAATAATAGTAATAATAATAATAATATATTTTAAATTTAATAATAACAAAAAACCGTCTATTATTAAAAAGTTCTGCTGCGACTATTATGTTCTTATTACTACGCGCGACAGTTGTTTCGTTTAATTAATCTGTACTTTAATTAGAAGTTTCTAATTAATCTCTTAATTGCTCAATATTTAGTAAGAAACAGAATCCTATACATGTACATCTCCACATATAGATGATCCAGAACTTTCAATTGTTATTATGTTATTATATTTTCTTTTTAATTAGTGTAACTCGCTCACCAAGTACAAGAACCAATTTCTTCTTTGGTAATATTGCGATTATAAATATGTTTTGTACCTATATGTAATTTATACAACACCACTGTACCCACTTATATTTATATTAAATATAAAACAAATTATTAACGTACTGTTGATGAACCCTTAACATATTCACTGTGTGTTCGTATATTTAAAGAGAAATTGATGTATTTATTATGTACCTATTGTTGTTTTGTTGTTTCAGGTAGCATTAATGTGAAGAATATTCCCATCAAGGTAGAATCAGAACCCCGAGAAGAAGATGCAAGAGGGATTCCTCATATGGAAATAGACATAGACCTGCAGGATGTTAAAAAGGAATGCTTAGAGCATTCTGAAAGTATTTCTCACACTGCAGGTAAAATTGATTTGTGTTTGTCTGAAATAATAATTCTGCTGTTGTTATTATAGATACCTACTTATTGAGCTTTATCCGCCATCTATTTCAGACTTAATATCGGAACCGAAAACGCATCCTGGAGGAAAACCTAATTCAAGTTCCCATTCTCACTTCTTCGGCCACCAATCGTCAGTGTTAGCGCGGCACTTGCTCACCCGTGCAGGAAAGAAACCATTCTCGTGTTCTGATTGCAATGCTTCATTTTCTAAGAAGGGGACATTAAAAGTTCACATGCTCATACATACTGGAAAAAAACCTTATGCGTGTTCCTTCTGCGACTATTCATCTTCTCAAAAAGGACATTTAAAACTTCACATGCATGCTCATACTGGAGAAAAACCTTTTTCGTGTTCCTTCTGCAGCTATTCATGTTCTCAAAGGGTATCTTTAAAACGTCACATGTTTACTCACAATGGAGAAAAACCTTTTACATGTTCCATCTGCAGCTATTCATTTTCTCAAAAAGGACATTTAAAACTTCACATGCTTTCTCATACTGGAGAAAAACCTTTTTCGTGTTCCATCTGCAGCTATTCGTGTTCAACAAACGGAAGTTTAAAAGTTCACGTGCAAATCCATACTAGGGAAAAACTTTTTTTATGTTCCTACTGCAGCTGTTCATTTTCTCATGAGGTATCTTTAAAGCGTCACATACTTACACATACCGGAGAAAAACCTTATTTATGTTCCGAACGTAACCATTCGTGTTCTCAAAAAGGAAATTTAAAACGTCACATGCTTACACATACAGGAGAAAAACCTTTTTCGTGTTCCTACTGCAGTTATTTATGTTCAGAAAAAGGACATCTAAAAAGTCACATGCTTACCCATACTGGAGAAAAATCTTTTTCTTGTTCCCTTTGCAGTTATTCATGTTCTCAAAAGCAATCTTTAGAATTTCACTTGCTTACCCATACTGGCGAAAAACCGTACTTATGTTCTGTCTGCAACAATTCATTTTCAATAAAAGGACGTTTGAAACGTCACATGCTTACGCATAGAGGTGAGACACCTTAATCGGGTTCCTACTGCAGTTATTCGTGTATTGCAAAGGGACGTTTTAAAAGTCACATGCTTGCTCATACCGAGAAAATCTCTTATGCATGTTCCAGTTGCAACTATTCAAGTACTTTCCATCTCAGTAGAGAAATCAATTCTCGAGTCGGGGAGTAGTGTCATTACATTTTTAATATAAATGTATAATATTATATTATAATTTCACAATATTTGGATTAAATAACCTGGCAATATTTGAAAATATCCTACTACCGCCACAGTAAGCTGAAAGTGATGCTTGTGTAGTGTTGGGGGACTAGTACGACGTTTGTGTGAGACCCAAACGCGATTCCAAATCAGTCACTGACCTGTCAATGGACAGTCACATAGTGGTATGAGACGTAAAATAAAATAAAACAAGGCGTTAAGATAACAACAATTTAAACATTTATGAATTTTTTGGAATATTTGAAACGAATATTTCAATAAATCATTTTTCCAAATCCAAAGACTATATCTGATTTTTAAACTGCTCGTATATTTAATTTGGCTTTTTAGTTTAAGCGCATTATTGCATAATGATAATTATCCCTAATAACTTTTATTTTGTTTTATGTTTTTAATTTGTTTTATATATTTCTTACGAAACTGAGTATTTTCTAGTTAAATTGTAAGAAACCTCTCATTGTAACATTTTTTTAATACATTAAATATTATCAGTAAGTTTTTTTTCTTATACTTATGTTAAAAGTTTTACTTGATACAATATGCTGCAGCGTGAATTAAAAGTAGGTCTATTTCTGGCCACTAATATTTTATGTGATGCGTATTGTATTATTTGTACTATTTTCTGCTGAATGTAGTTTTGCATAATTCATAATATGATTTATAGATAGAAAGGTATTTATTATTTTAATGTTCTATGGAGGTTGAAAACTGAAACTAAAACTGACTTCAAAAAGATGTCTCTTTTTTTAATGTAGTAATAACTTCATATAGTCCTTGTTGCCTTTGGAAGGCGTGTATGAATACCGCCGCACCATTTATTGGATAACTAACACCTCTGCCATGCTAAGATTGGCGATAAGTCACCTGCTAAGGCAGGTGTGCCCGGGTTAATCGGGTGAGGATAAGGGTAAGATCCTGCGGTGGATGTGTCTGATACCGGTTTGGGGAGACCCTTTAACCTCCAGCTCTCTCAACCCATCGTCACGGGAGGGATAGCTTCATACGTCCGTCATTCCAAGACACTTTATATCTTTATGATGTAACAACTATTTAACCTACGTACATACATTACTGGATAACCAACACCTCTGCCATGCTAAGATTGGCGATAAGTCACCTGCTAAGGCAGGTGTGCCCGGGTTAATCGGGTGAGGATAAGAGTAAGATCCTGCGGTGGATGTGTCTGATACCGGTTTGGGGAGACCCTTTAACCTCCAGCTCTCTCAACCCATCGTCACGGGAGGGATAGCTTCATACGTCCGTCATTCCAAGACACTTTATATCTTTATGATGTAACAACTATTTAACCTACATACATACATTACTTGATAACCAACACCTCTGCCATGCTAAGATTGGCGATAAGTCACCTGCTAAGGCAGGTGTGCCCGGGTTAATCGGGTGAGGATAAGGGTAAGATCCCTGCGGTGGATGTGTCTGATACCGGTTTGGGGAGACCCTTTAACCTCCAGCTCTCTCAACCCATCGTCACGGGAGGGATGGCTTCATACGTCCGTCATTCCAAGACACTTTATATCTTTATGATGTAACAACTATTTAACTTACATACATACATTACTGGATAACCAACACCTCTGCCATGCTAAGTTTGGCGATAAGTCACCTGCTAAGGCAGGTGTGCCCGGGTTAATCGGGTGAGGATAAGGGTAAGATTCCTGCGGTGGATGTGTCTGATACCGACTCGATTGCTGACAAAATTCCACCGGTATTCATAAAGGAATGCGCTCAGTTTATAGCAGCTCCACTTCAACACATATTCAATCTGTCACTTCAAACTGGAATATATCCTGATCCTTGGAAACTTAATCACTTGACACCTGTATTTAAATCAGGTGATAAAAATTGTGTTTTAAATTATAGACCAATTTGCATACTATCTACCACCCCGAAAATGTTTGAAAGTATTGTCTTAGATAAAATTGCTGTTAAGTTTAGGCATATTATTACTCCAGAACAGCATGGATTTGTGACCGGTCGGTCTACCACAACCAATCTTCTATTGTATGAACACTATATCTGTGAAGCTTTCACGTCTCGTGCACAAGTAGATTCAATATATACTGACTTTTCAAAAGCCTTTGATAAAGTAAATATTAATATCCTTCTCGCGAAACTGCAAGCCCTTGGTATACATGGATCATTCCTAAAATGGTTGAATAGTTACCTCTGTAACCGCGAACTGATGGTAAAATTAAATAATAAAGTCTCATATAAATTTAAAGTAACATCGGGAGTTCCTCAAGGCTCTCATCTGGGCCCACTTCTCTTCATATTGTTTATAAATGATTTATCTTTATGTTTCGAAAATGTCAAATTCATTCTATTTGCAGATGACCTAAAGCTTTTTAAGATTATAAAATGTTTAAATGATGCACTTATCCTTCAGCATAATATAGATAGACTTGCTAGCTGGTGTGAAATAAACAAATTATTCCTAAACGTAAAAAAGTGTTTCCACATGTGTTTTTACCGTTCACGGACTCCAATAACCATATCGTATTCAATTAACAATAATGAAATTGCATTAGTACCATTTATCAAAGACCTTGGTGTTATTTTTGACAGAAAACTTACCTTTGATCGTCACTGTGAAACAATTTCCAATAAGGCCATGCAAATTCTAGGTTTTGTAATGCGTAACACAAGGACTTTTCAAAACATTGAGTCAATTAAATTACTCTACTGCTCTCTTGTGAGATCGCACCTAGAATATGCATCTCCTGTATGGTCTCCGATTTATACCTGTAACTTACACCGCTTGGAGAAAGTACAAAGAAAATTTCTTCGATACGTTCAATTCAAATTGAGACAACCTGTAATTGATATCTGCTACAAAACATTAATGTCTGGTCTAAATCTACCACTTCTTTCTACCCGGCGAACTATTAATGACATTCTTATACTTTTTAAATTACTGAACAATCTCATAGACTGCCCTCAAATGTTAAGTGTTATAAATTTTCGTGTCCCTGTTCAATCAACTCGACTCCACCATCTTTTCCACAGTGACAATCATAGCACTAACTATTTGTATCATTCACCGTTGGCGCGTTTTCACCGCACTGCCAACACGTATACAGACCTTTTTGATATTTTCAAAACCTCACCGTCTTGCATCAAGGAAAAAATACTTGGTTGTGAATGTAACTGATATGTTTGTGAAATGTTAAATGTCTGTTTGTACTGCATCATACTGACTGTTGTGTTCTTCTTTATGTGGAACATATATATGGTGTTCTATACATATACATTCCACATATATACATATATGTGAAATGTATATGTATAGCATCAATAAAAACTGCTTGCGGATGTATTATTTTAATGAAAAATGCTATTTCTAATTGTCAAGTCTCTGACAGCCCTGAACTGTGTACTTATCCAATGTTTCACATTACTGTAAAAGCCTTTTATGGCGTTTAATAAATAAATAAATAAATAAATAAATACCGGTTTGGGGAGAGCCTTTAACCTCCAGCTCTCTCAACCCATCGTCACGGGAGGGATGGCTTCATACGTCCGTCATTCCAAGACACTTTATATCTTTATGATGTAACAACTATTTAACTTACATACATACATTACTGGATAACCAACACCTCTGCCATGCTAAGTTTGGCGATAAGTCACCTGCTAAGGCAGGTGTGCCCGGGTTAATCGGGTGAGGATAAGGGTAAGATTCCTGCGGTGGATGTGTCTGATACCGGTTTGGGGAGAGCCTTTAACCTCCAGCTCTCTCAACCCATCGTCACGGGAGGGATGGCTTCATACGTCCGTCATTCCAAGACACTTTATATCTTTATGATGTAACAACTATTTAACCTACATACATACATTACTGGATAACCAACACCTCTGCCATGCTAAGATTGGCGATAAGTCACCTGCTAAGGCAGGTGTGCCCGGTTTAATCGGGTGAGGATAAGGGTAAGATCCTGCGGTGGATGTGTCTGATACCGGTTTGGGGAGACCCTTTAACCTCCAGCTCTCTCAACCCATCGTCACGGGAGGGATGGCTTCATACGTCCGTCATTCCAAGACACTTTATATCTTTATGATGTAACAACTATTTAACTTACATACATACATTACTGGATAACCAACACCTCTGCCATGCTAAGTTTGGCGATAAGTCACCTGCTAAGGCAGGTGTGCCCGGGTTAATCGGGTGAGGATAAGGGTAAGATTCCTGCGGTGGATGTGTCTGATACCGGTTTGGGGAGACCCTTTAACCTCCAACTCTCTCAACCCATCGTCACGGGAGGGATAGCTTCATACGTCCGTCATTCCAAGACACTTTATATCTTTATGATGTAACAACTATTTAACCTACATACATACATTACTGGATAACCAACACCTCTGCCATGCTAAGATTGGCGATAAGTCACCTGCTAAGGCAGGTGTGCCCGGGTTAATCGGGTGAGGATAAGGGTAAGATCCCTGCGGTGGATGTGTCTGATACCGGTTTGGGGAGACCCTTTAACCTCCAGCTCTCTCAACCCATCGTCACGGGAGGGATGGCTTCATACGTCCGTCATTCCAAGACACTTTATATCTTTATGATGCAACAACTATTTAACTTACATACATACATTACTGGATAACCAACACCTCTGCCATGCTAAGTTTGGCGATAAGTCACCTGCTAAGGCAGGTGTGCCCGGGTTAATCGGGTGAGGATAAGGGTAAGATTCCTGCGGTGGATGTGTCTGATACCGGTTTGGGGAGAGCCTTTAACCTCCAGCTCTCTCAACCCATCGTCACGGGAGGGATGGCTTCATACGTCCGTCATTCCAAGACACTTTATATCTTTATGATGTAACAACTATTTAACCTACATACATACATTACTGGATAACCAACACCTCTGCCATGCTAAGATTGGCGATAAGTCACCTGCTAAGGCAGGTGTGCCCGGGTTAATCGGGTGAGGATAAGGGTAAGATCCCTGCGGTGGATGTGTCTGATACCGGTTTGGGGAGACCCTTTAACCTCCAGCTCTCTCAACCCATCGTCACGGGAGGGATGGCTTCATACGTCCGTCATTCCAAGACACTTTATATCTTTATGATGTTACAACTATTTAACCTACATACATACATAACTGGATAACCAACACCTCTGTCATGCTAAGATTGGCTAAGGCAGGTGTGCCCGGGTTAATCGGGTGAAGATAAGGGTAAGATCCTGCGGTGGATGTGTCTGATACCGGTTTGGGGAGACCCTATAACCTCCAGCTCTCTCAACCCATCGTCACGGGAGGGATGGCTTCATACGTCCGTCATTCCAAGACACTTTATATCTTTATGATGTAACAACTATTTAACCTACATACATACATTACTGGACAACCAACACCTCTGCCATGCTAAGATTGGCGATAAGTCACCTGCTAAGGCAGGTGTGCCCGGGTTAATTGGGTGAGGATAAGGGTAAGATCCCTGCGGTGGATGTGTCTGATACCGGTTTGGGGAGACCCTTTAACCTCCAGCTCTCTCAACCCATCGTCACGGGAGGGATGGCTTCATACGTCCGTCATTCCAAGACACTTTATATCTTTATGATGTTACAACTATTTAACCTACAAACATACATTACTGGATAACCAACACCTCTGCCATGCTAAGATTGGCGATAAGTCACCTGCTAAGGCAGGTGTGCCCGGGTTAATCGGGTGAGGATAAGGGTAAGATCCCTGCGGTGGATGTGTCTGAAACCGGTTTGGGGAGACCATTTAACCTCCAGCTCTCTCAACCCATCGTCACGAAAGGGATGGCTTCATACGTCCGTCATTCCAAGACACTTTATATCTTTATGATGTTACAACTATTTAACCTACATACATACATTACTGGATAACCAACACCTCTGCCATGCTAAGATTGGCTAAGGCAGGTGTGCCCGGGTTAATCGGGTGAGGATAAGGGTAAGATCCTGCGGTGGATGTTTCTGATACCGGTTTGGGGAGACCCTTTAACCTCCAGCTCTCTCAACCCATCGTCACGGGAGGGATGGCTTCATACGTCCGTCATTCCAAGACACTTTATATCTTTATGATGTTACAACTATTTAACCTACATACATACATTACTGGATAACCAACACCTCTGCCATGCTAAGATTGGCTAAGGCAGGTGTCCCCGGGTTAATCGGGTGAGGATAAGGGTAAGATCCCTGACGTGGATGTGTCTGAAACCGGTTTGGGGAGACCCTTTAACCTCCAGCTCTCTCAACCCATCGTCACGGGAGTGATGGCTTCATACGTCCGTCATTTCAAGACACTTTATATCTTTATGATGTAACAACTATTTAACCTACATACATCCATTACTGGATAACCAACACCTCTGCCATGCTAAGATTGGCGATAAGTCACCTGCTAAGGCAGGTGTGCCCGGGTTAATCGGGTGAGGATAAGGGTAAGATCCCTGCGGTGGATGTGTCTGATACCGGTTTGGGGAGACCCTTTAACCTCCAGCTCTCTTAACCCATCGTCACGGGAGGGATGGCTTCATACGTCCGTCATTCCAAGACACTTTATATCTTTATGATGTTACAACTATTTAACCTACATACATACATAACTGGATAACCAACACCTCTGCCATGCTAAGATTGGCTAAGGCAGGTGTGCCCGGGTTAATCGGGTGAGGATAAGGGTAAGATCCTGCGGTGGATGTGTCTGATACCGGTTTGGGGAGACCCTATAACCTCCAGCTCTCTCAACCCATCGTCACGGGAGGGATGGCTTCATACGTCCGTCATTCGAAGAGACTTTATATCTTTATGATGTAACAACTATTTAACCTACATACATACATTACTGGATAACCAACACCTCTGCCATGCTAAGATTGGCGATAAGTCACCTGCTAAGGCAGGTGTGCCCGGGTTAATCGGGTGAGGATAAGGGTAAGATCCCTGCGGTGGATGTGTCTGATACCGGTTTGGGGAGACCCTTTAACCTCCAGCTCTCTCAACCCATCGTCACGGGAGGGATGGCTTCATACGTCCGTCATTCCAAGACACTTTATATCTTTATGATGCAACAACTATTTAACTTACATACATACATTACTGGATAACCAACACCTCTGCCATGCTAAGTTTGGCGATAAGTCACCTGCTAAGGCAGGTGTGCCCGGGTTAATCGGGTGAGGATAAGGGTAAGATTCCTGCAGTGAATGTGTCTGATACCGGTTTGGGGAGAGCCTTTAACCTCCAGCTCTCTCAACCCATCGTCACGGGAGGGATGGCTTCATACGTCCGTCATTCCAAGACACTTTATATCTTTATGATGTAACAACTATTTAACCTACATACATACATTACTGGATAACCAACACCTCTGCCATGCTAAGATTGGCGATAAGTCACCTGCTAAGGCAGGTGTGCCCGGGTTAATCGGGTGAGGATAAGGGTAAGATCCCTGCGGTGGATGTGTCTGATACCGGTTTGGGGAGACCCTTTAACCTCCAGCTCTCTCAACCCATCGTCACGGGAGGGATGGCTTCATACGTCCGTCATTCCAAGACACTTTATATCTTTATGATGTTACAACTATTTAACCTACATACATACATAACTGGATAACCAACACCTCTGTCATGCTAAGATTGGCTAAGGCAGGTGTGCCCGGGTTAATCGGGTGAAGATAAGGGTAAGATCCTGCGGTGGATGTGTCTGATACCGGTTTGGGGAGACCCTATAACCTCCAGCTCTCTCAACCCATCGTCACGGGAGGGATGGCTTCATACGTCCGTCATTCCAAGATACTTTATATCTTTATGATGTAACAACTATTTAACCTACATACATACATTACTGGACAACCAACACCTCTGCCATGCTAAGATTGGCGATAAGTCACCTGCTAAGGCAGGTGTGCCCGGGTTAATTGGGTGAGGATAAGGGTAAGATCCCTGCGGTGGATGTGTCTGATACCGGTTTGGGGAGACCCTTTAACCTCCAGCTCTCTCAACCCATCGTCACGGGAGGGATGGCTTCATACGTCCGTCATTCCAAGACACTTTATATCTTTATGATGTTACAACTATTTAACCTACAAACATACATTACTGGATAACCAACACCTCTGCCATGCTAAGATTGGCGATAAGTCACCTGCTAAGGCAGGTGTGCCCGGGTTAATCGGGTGAGGATAAGGGTAAGATCCCTGCGGTGGATGTGTCTGAAACCGGTTTGGGGAGACCCTTTAACCTCCAGCTCTCTCAACCCATCGTCACGAAAGGGATGGCTTCATACGTCCGTCATTCCAAGACACTTTATATCTTTATGATGTTACAACTATTTAACCTACATACATACATTACTGGATAACCAACACCTCTGCCATGCTAAGATTGGCTAAGGCAGGTGTGCCCGGGTTAATCGGGTGAGGATAAGGGTAAGATCCTGCGGTGGATGTTTCTGATACCGGTTTGGGGAGACCCTTTAACCTCCAGCTCTCTCAACCCATCGTCACGGGAGGGATGGCTTCATACGTCCGTCATTCCAAGACACTTTATATCTTTATGATGTTACAACTATTTAACCTACATACATACATTACTGGATAACCAACACCTCTGCCATGCTAAGATTGGCTAAGGCAGGTGTGCCCGGGTTAATCGGGTGAGGATAAGGGTAAGATCCCTGCGGTGGATGTGTCTGAAACCGGTTTGGGGAGACCCTTTAACCTCCAGCTCTCTCAACCCATCGTCACGGGAGTGATGGTTTCATACGTCCGTCATTTCAAGACACTTTATATCTTTATGATGTAACAACTATTTAACCTACATACATCCATTACTGGATAACCAACACCTCTGCCATGCTAAGATTGGCGATAAGTCACCTGCTAAGGCAGGTGTGCCCGGGTTAATCGGGTGAGGATAAGGGTAAGATCCCTGCGGTGGATGTGTCTGATACCGGTTTGGGGAGACCCTTTAACCTCCAGCTCTCTTAACCCATCGTCACGGGAGGGATGGCTTCATACGTCCGTCATTCCAAGACACTTTATATCTTTATGATGTTACAACTATTTAACCTACATACATACATAACTGGATAACCAACACCTCTGCCATGCTAAGATTGGCTAAGGCAGGTGTGCCCGGGTTAATCGGGTGAGGATAAGGGTAAGATCCTGCGGTGGATGTGTCTGATACCGGTTTGGGGAGACCCTATAACCTCCAGCTCTCTCAACCCATCGTCACGGGAGGGATGGCTTCATACGTCCGTCATTCCAAGACACTTTATATCTTTATGATGTAACAACTATTTAACCTACATACATACATTACTGGACAACCAACACCTCTGCCATGCTAAGATTGGCGATAAGTCACCTGCTAAGGCAGGTGTGCCCGGGTTAATCGGGTGAGGATAAGGGTATGATCCCTGCGGTGGATGTGTCTGATACCGGTTTGGGGAGACCATTTAACCTCCAGCTCTCTCAACCCATCGTCACGGGAGGGATGGCTTCATACGTCCGTCATTCCAAGACACTTTATATCTTTATGATGTAACAACTATTTAACCTACATACATACATTACTGGATAACCAACACCTCTGCCATGCTAAGATTGGCGATAAGTCACCTGCTAAGGCAGGTGTGCCCGGGTTAATCGGGTGAGGATAAGGGTAAGATCCCTGCGGTGGATGTGTCTGAAACCGGTTTGGGGAGACCCTTTAACCTCCAGCTCTCTCAACCCATCGTCACGAAAGGGATGGCTTCATACGTCCGTCATTCCAAGACACTTTATATCTTTATGATGTTACAACTATTTAACCTACATACATACATTACTGGATAACCAACACCTCTGCCATGCTAAGATTGGCTAAGGCAGGTGTGATCGGGTTAATCGGGTGAGGATAAGGGTAAGATCCTGCGGTGGATGTTTCTGATACCGGTTTGGGGAGACCCTTTAACCTCCAGCTCTCTCAACCCATCGTCACGGGAGGGATGGCTTCATACGTCCGTCATTCCAAGACACTTTATATCTTTATGATGTAACAACATGATGAAAAAATAAATATGGCCAATCTACACAAATTCATGGAAGAAGCAAAGGAGGTAGTTTGTGAACTACTTCTCGCAGTGCAAGATTCCAGTAAAAAGTTCAGTAAAGACCAACAAATTATTGTGACAAATAAAGCCACAAACATTTTATCATTATTAGGGCACCTGGCAATTGAAATGTCGGAAGATAAAAATAAAACAGAAATCGCGAACAGAGAAAAAACATATGATTACCCTCAAAATAAACAAAAAAATACAAAAAATAAATATTGTCTAATGATTAGTCCTAAAACAAACAGTGACTCTTCTGACTCGATTCTAAAAAAAATACAAAAACATATTAAAACTAGTAAACTGGGAATATGTATTGAAGGCATCAAAAAAATATCCCGAAACAGAATCATCATCGAGTGTTTAAAAAAAGAAGTTGCGAAGAAATTACAAATGGAGATCTCAAAAGTAATAAATGATGTCGATACTAAGGAATTAACAAAAAAAAACCTACTTTAATTTTCAAAGGAATATTTAATGATTATGATAAAGAAGATTTCACTTGTGACATCATCGAACAAAATGAAGAAATTAAAATTATGTCGGAAAATAAGGAACATAAACCTGTGTTCAACGTCAAGAAAATAATTAAAAATAAATTTAATGATACATCTAACTATGTGGTTGAAGTAGAGAGTGAAACCCGGAAAATACTCTTAAACAAAGATAAAATTAAAATCGGATACCAAAGAATCTTTGTTGAAGACGCAAATCCAGTTATGCAATGTTACCACTGTTTACGCTTCGGACACGGTGCTGCAAGATGTCTGCAGAGAGAGAAGGACGAAAAGCCTGTTTGCAGTTACTGCGGTCTCGATCACACATACAGCGAATGCGGGAACAAGGACAAACAACCAAACTGCAGAAACTGTTGCACTCAAAATGAAAAATATAAAATGACATTTCCAGTTAATCATAGGGCAAATGACAAAAACAACTGTAAGGTATATAAAAAAATGCTCGCAATTGCTGAACAAAATATTGAATATTAATTTTTACTTATCAAAAAAAAATGCAACAATATATTTTAAATAAGAATCTTTTGTTATATTGTAGTATTTTGATAATTAATGAAGATAATCAATTTTATTTACATGCGTATGTGATGTGTAAGTTTTCTTTTTTTAAGATGCTTGTTAATATTAAATTAACACATCAAAAGTTACACACTTTTCTTTACCAGATCCAGAATATTAAAATACATTTTATAATCATTGTTTATAGGCCTACACTATTTAAATACGTTCTATACACCTACTCTACATATACTATTATGTCCATTGCCTTGCATCTAAATTATCTATTAATAAATACTGTATTTCAACTTTTTACTTTTATACGGAATGTTATAAGTGTAATATTTTATTATATTTTATATAAAGAGTATAATAGTTTATATACACCGCAATACCAATATTCCCATTTAAATCTGCACTACTGTTTCAATACTTGTTTTAGCGGCGTAAACTCACGCACACTATCTTACTTACAAATCGTTACCAAATGGAGAATGAAACAAATAAATTATTGTTATCCATTAATTATCATGTTATCAATTAATTATCAATTATCAATTAGTTATCAATTAAAATTCAATGAACGAAACAAATATATTTCATGTAGAAAATGTACAGTATATATTTACTGGTGCAAATTATTAAACCTACCTTATACTGAACAATACTATAATCTAACCATGAATGTTTTGGAAATATTTTATTTAAATCATTATGTCTTTTAGTTTCATAGATGATGACAATGATATTATTTTTTGTAAAGTAAATAACCTGCGTGAATGGTTTCAAAAGCAAGATTCAAGGAAATGTGATACAAGTAAACTTAATTTTGTTCAACTAAACATTAGGTCAATATGTAAATATTTCGACCTATTTCATGTTTATTTTAAAGACTGTTTAAATCACGTTGACGTACTCATGCTTTGCGAAACGGCAATTCGTTCGGAACTTGTTAATCTTTATGATATTCCCGGATACAATTCGTATCACTATTGTAGAAAACAAAAATCCGGTGGAGGCATCTTGTTATATATAAAGAATAACCTTTCCTTTTCGCAAATATTTCTGGACACCAAATTTTTTGAGAACGTTTTTGGAATATTGACACTTCCAAATAAGAGCACTTTAAATGTCTTAGCAATATACCGACCTCCGAATCTAAATAAGCTATCATTTTTGTCAGAAATATCCTCTGTGTTTGAAAACAATATTAAATCAAATGAAAGTGTAATATTTTTCGGCGACATTAATTTAAATTTATTAAACAAAAATGATCCTATCATAATAAATTATGAAAATATTCTTACAAATAACTATTTGAAAAAATGTATAGATGGCGTCACTAGGGAAGTAATTGTTAAACAGAAAATAAATAGTTCATGTATCGATCATTTCTACGTGCGAATAAGCGGTAAACTGCCCGCTGGATTAACCAGTACAATCTTCGCATGTGTATGTGACTATAACATTGCCGATCACAACACAACAGCTATAAGTATACGCTATAACTCGGTAGATAATTTAAACTCAAATGATTATAATAAAGTTAAAATTCTTTCGCAAAAACTGGTTGATAAACATATTTGTAATTATGATTGGAAATCGCTTCTAAAGGAAACCGAATGTTCTGTTATTTATTTGAAAATTAAAAATTATTTTGATGACTTGTATAAAAAAAGCACAATTGAAATAAGCAAAAAATCAAAAAACCGACCGCATGCCATAAATGAATGGATATCTACTGATGCACTTTATAAAATTAAAAAAAGAGATTTTTTATACAAACGTTGGAGAAATGCTCCAACGAACAAATACTATGAAAAAGAATATAAGTTTTTTCGAAATATTTTAAATAAATTGTTAATAAAATTAAAAACCTCATACTATAATGATAAATTCAAAAATATATTTCAAGACTCAAAAAAAACATGGGACGAATGTAATCAAATTTTAGGAAAGAAATGTAAAAATGATTGTGACCAAGTTGCATCCAAATATTTGATGAAAGATCGGACCGAAGAAAGCGTAACAAATGACTTTGTTGATTATTTCTCTGACAATGTTTGCAATATGTTACATAAATGTAATCACAGGACAACTGGGTTTGAACCAGAGGAGATGCCTCAAAGCATGTACCTACCTAGGGCTAAAATTGCTGATATAGAAAACATTGTGAAGCAACTTAAAAGCTCTTCTCCTGGAATCGATAATATCAGAATGAGCGATATTAAAAAACATATATTAACATTAGGTCCAATTATAACCCATTTTATAAACAGAATCTTATTTGAAGCAAAAATTCCAGATGATTTAAAATGTAGTATTATCAGACCCATTTATAAAGGAGGTGATCACACCGTTTTGGGTAATTATAGACCAATCAGTATTTTGCCATCACTCGAAAAAATTCTTGAAAAATACATTCAAATTAAATTAATAAAATATTTGGAAGATTTTTCTATTATTGATACTAACCAATATGGATTCCAAAAAAAAAAGGGCACTGAAGTGCTACTTCAAAAGTTTGCCAGCTTGATAAATAATAATTTAAATAATAAACATCATGTATTAGTCCTATTTATAGATTATTCCAAGGCATTTGACACTATTAACCATAAAAAATTGTTAAAAATACTAGAAATCATAGGAATAAGAGGGAAACTTCTAAAACTATTTGAAAATTATTTGAACAACAGGTGCATGCAAATAAAGCTTTTGAACACATTAAGTAAAAAAAGAAAAATCTTAGCAGGTGTTCCTCAAGGTTCCATATTAGGTCCTATTTTATATATAATTTATGTATCTTTTATTAAATTTATTTTTAAACATGTAAAACACTTTGTGTACGCGGATGATACTGCATTGGTGTTTTCTTGCAGTGATTTGCAATTATGTATTGAACTTTTACAAAAAGATTACATTGAACTTTTAAAATGGTCTCACGACTCTGGCCTAATCATAAATGCAAAAAAACTAAATTGATACACATAAGATCACCCAATGCCAAGGTAAATACTATTATACCCGAAATTAAAACACACAATTCAGATTGCCTACATGTTGGTATCCCTGCGTTGTGTACATGTCAAAATATTGAACTGGTTAAAAAATATGTTTATTTAGGTGTTATTATTGATTGTTTTTTCAAATGGGATTTACAGATAAATAAAGTCTGTGAACGACTGAGATCTATTATTAGTAGATTATATAAATTAAAATTTTATGTTCCAATATGCACACTTCGAATAATTTATTTATCACTAGCTGAATCTATCATAAGGTATGGAATTACAGCTTGGGGATTCTCCTCTAAAACAAATATAAATCATGTTCAATCAGTTCAAAATTCTCTTGTTAAATTATTAGCTCATAAAAGTTTATATGAACAAAGGCATAATATTCCATACCTTTATCAAAATCTGAAAATCCTCTCGGTAAGAGCAATTATGTGGTATAAAATAATTTTTCAGCACATAAATAGCCCTATGTACATAAATAGACTGGAACACACTTACAATACTCGTTTTACATTAAATGAAGGACTAATCGTACCAAAGCATGTAAACAAATATGGACAAAGAACGCTAGACTACATGATACCAAATTGTTTAAATATGTTACCTGCAGAAATCAAAAAATGTACAAATATAAAAAGAAAATTTTTGTTGAAAAATTGGCTAGCTGAAAGAAATAGTTTGTACTAGACTCTAATACAAACTATTTCTAACTGAATACGCTTTAATTGTTTTTTGTTTTTATTTTTATTGTATTACACCTCTCATGATATGAATGTATACATTTGATATAATCTGTTTAAGTTAAAAGCACCCAATGAAAAACTACTTTAAAGAAGTTTATTGGGACTTTTTGATTTTTTTGTATATTATTTTGATATTTAATAAAAAATAAAAAAAAATAAAAACTATTTAACCTACATACATACATTACTGGATAACCAACACCTCTGCCATGCTAAGATTGGCGATAAGTCACCTGCTAAGGCAGGTGTGCCCGGGTTAATCGGGTGAGGATAAGGGTAAGATCCTGCGGTGGATGTGTCTGATACCGGTTTGGGGAGACCCTTTAACCTCCAGCTCTCTCAACCCATCGTCACGGGAGGGATGGCTTCATACGTCCGTCATTCCAAGACACTTTATATCTTTATGATGTAACAACTATTTAACCTACATACATACATTACTGGATAACCAACACCTCTGCCATGCTAAGATTGGCGATAAGTCACCTGCTAAGGCAGGTGTGCCCGGGTTAATCGGGTGAGGATAAGGGTAAGATCCCTGCGGTGGATGTGTCTGATACCGGTTTGGGGAGACCCTTTAACCTCCAGCTCTCTCAACCCATCTTTACGGGAGGGATGGCTTCATACGTCCGTCATTCCAAGACACTATATATCTTTATGATGTAACAACTATTTAACCTACATACATACATAACTGGATAACCAACACCTCTGCCATGCTAAGATTGGCTAAGGCAGGTGTGCTCGGGTTAATCGGGTGAGACCCTTTAACCTCCAGCTCTCTCAACCCATCGTCACGGGAGGGATGGCTTCATACGTCCGTCATTCCAAGACACTTTATATCTTTATGATGTAACAACTATTTAACATACATACATACATAACTGGATAACCAACACCTCTGCCAAGCTAAGATTGGCGATAAGTCACCTGCTAAGGCAGGTGTGCCCGGGTTAATCGGGTGAGGATAAGGGTAAGATCCTGCGGTGGATGTGTCAGAAACCGGATTGGGGAGACCCTTTAACCTCCAGCTCTCTCAACCCATCGTCACGGGAGGGATGGCTTCATACGTCCGTCATTCCAAGACACTTTATATCTTTATGATGTAACAACTATTTTACCTACATACATACATTACTGGATAACCAACACCTCTGCCATGCTAAGATTTGCGATAAGTCACATGCTAAGGCAGGTGTGCCCGGTTTAATCGGGTGAGGATAAGGGTAAGATCCTGCGGTGGATGTGTCTGATACTGGTTTGGGGAGACCATTTAACCTCCAGCTCTCTCAACCCATCGTCACGGGAGGGATGGCTTCATACGTCCGTCATTCCAAGACACTTTATATCTTTATGATGTAACAACTATTTAACCTACATACATACATTACTGGATAACCAACACCTCTGCCATGCTAAGATTGGCGATAAGTCACCTGCTAAGGCAGGTGTGCCCGGGTTAATCGGGTGAGGATAAGGGTAAGATCCTGCGATGGATGTGTCTGATACCGGTTTGGGGAGACCCTTTAACCTCCAGCTCTCTCAACCCATCGTCACGGGAGGGATGGCTTCATACGTCCGTCATTCCAAGACACTTTATATCTTTATGATGTCACAACTATTTTACCTACATACATACATTACTGGATAACCAACACCTCTGCCATGCTAAGATTTGCGATAAGTCACCTGCTAAGACAGGTGTGCCCGGTTTAATCGGGTGAGGATAAGGGTAAGATCCTGCGGTGGATGTGTCTGATACCGGTTTGGGGAGACCCTTTAACCTCCAGCTCTCTCAACCCATCGTCACGGGAGGGATGGCTTCATACGTCCGTCATTCCAAGACACTTTATATCTTTATGATGTAACAACTATTTAACCTACATACATAGATTACTGGATAACCAACACCTCTGCCATGCTAAGATTTGCGATAAGTCACCTGCTAAGACAGGTGTGCCCGGTTTAATCGGGTGAGGATAAGGGTAAGATCCTGCGGTGGATGTGTCTGATACCGGTTTGGGGAGACCCTTTAACCTCCAGCTCTCTCAACCCATCGTCACGGGAGGGATGGCTTCATACGTCCGTCATTCCAAGACACTTTATATCTTTATGATGTAACAACTATTTAACCTACATACATACATTTCTGGATAACCAACACCTCTGCCATGCTAAGATTTGCGATAAGTCTTCTGCTAAGGCAGGTGTGCCCGGGTTAATCGGGTGAGGATAAGGGTAAGATCCTGCGGTGGATGTGTCTGATACCGGTTTGGGGAGACCCTTTAACCTCCAGCTCTCTCAACCCATCGTCACGGGAGGGATGGCTTCATACGTCTGTCATTCCAAGACACTTTATATCTTTATGATGTAACAACTATTTAACCTACATACGTACATTACTGGATAACCAACACCTCTGCCATGCTAAGATTGGCGATAAGTCACCTGCTAAGGCAGGTGTGCCCGGGTTAATCGGGTGAGGATAAGGGTAAGATCCTGCGGTGGATGTGTCTGATACCGGTTTGGGGAGACCCTTTAACCTCCAGCTCTCTCAACCCATCGTCACGGGAGGGATGGCTTCATACGTCCGTCATTCCAAGACACTTTATATCTTTATGATGTAACAACTATTTAACCTACATACGTACATTACTGGATAACCAACACCTCTGCCATGCTAAGATTGGCGATAAGTCACCTGCTAAGGCAGGTGTGTCCGAGTTAATCGGGTGAGGATAAGGGTAAGATCCTGCGGTGGATGTGTCTGATACCGGTTTGGGGAGACCCTTTCACCTCCAGCTGTCTCAACCCATCGTCACGGGAGGGATGGCTTCATACGTCCGTCATTCCAAGACACTTTATATCTTTATGATGTAACAACTATTTCACCTACATACATACATTACTGGATAACCAACACCTCTGCCATGCTAAGATTGGCGATAAGTCACCTGCTAAGGCAGGTGTGCCCGGGTTAATCGGGTGAGTATAAGGGCAAGATCCCTGCGGTGGATGTGTCTGATACCGGTTTGGGGAGACCCTTTAACCTCCAGCTCTCTCAACCCATCGTCACGGGAGGGATGGCTTCATACGTCCGTCATTCCAAGACACTTTATATCTTTATGATGTAACAACTATTTAACCTACATACATACATTACTGGATAACCAACACCTCTGCCATGCTAAGATTGGCGATAAGTCACCTGCTAAGGCAGGTGTGCCCGGGTTAATCGGGTGAGGATAAGGGTAAGATCCTGCGGTGGATGTGTCTGATACCGGTTTGGGGAGACCCTTTAACCTCCAGCTCTCTCAACCCATCGTCACGGGAGGGATGGCTTCATACGTCCGTCATTCCAAGACACTTTATATCTTTATGATGTAACAACTATTTAACCTACATACGTACATTACTGGATAACCAACACCTCGATTAACTCGGACACACCTGCTAAGGCAGGTGTGTCCGAGTTAATCGGGTGAGGATAAGGGTAAGATCCTGCGGTGGATGTGTCTGATACCGGTTTGGGGAGACCCTTTCACCTCCAGCTGTCTCAACCCATCGTCACGGGAGGGATGGCTTCATACGTCCGTCATTCCAAGACACTTTATATCTTTATGATGTTACAACTATTTAACCTACATACATACATTACTGGATAACCAACACCTCTGCCATGCTTAGATTGGCGATAAGTCACCTGCTAAGGCAGGTGTGCCCGGGTTAATCGGGTGAGGATAAGGGTAAGATCCCTGCGGTGGATGTGTCTGATACCGGTTTGGGGATACCCTTTAACCTCCAGCTCTCTCAACCCATCGTCACGGGAGGGATGGCTTCATACGTCCGTCATTCCAAGACACTTTATATCTTTACGATGTAACAACTATTTAACCTACATACATACATTACTGGATAACCAACACCTCTGCCATGCTAAGATTGGCGATAAGTCACCTGCTAAGGCAGGTGTGCCCGGGTTAATCGGGTGAGGATAAGGGTAAGATCCCTGCGGTGGATGTGTCTGATACCGGTTTGGGGAGACCCTTTAACCTCCAGCTCTCTCAACCCATCGTCACGGGAGGGATGGCTTCATACGTCCGTCATTCCAAGAGACTTTATATCTTTATGATGTAACAACTATTTAACCTACATACATACATTACTGGATAACCAACACCTCTGCCATGCTAAGATTGGCGATAAGTCACCTGCTTAGGCAGGTGTGCCCGGGTTAATCGGGTGAGGGTAAGGGTAAGATCCCTGCGGTGGATGTGTCTGATACCGGTTTGGGGAGACCCTTTAACCTCCAGCTCTCTCAACCCATCGTCACGGGAGGGATGGCTTCATACGTCCGTCATTCGAAGAGACTTTATATCTTTATGATGTTACAACTATTTAACCTACATACATACATTACTGGATAACCAACACCTCTGCCATGCTAAGATTGGCGATAAGTCACCTGCTAAGGCAGGTGTGCCCGGGTTAATCGGGTGAGGATAAGGGTAAGATCCCTGCGGTGGATGTGTCTGATACCGGTTTGGGGAGACCCTTTAACCTCCAGCTCTCTCAACCCATCGTCACGGGAGAGATGGCTTCATACTTCCGTCATTCCAAGACACTTTATATCTTTATGATGTAACAACTATTTAACCTACATAGATACATTACTGGATAACCAACACCTCTTCCATGCTATGATTGGCTAAAGCAGGTGTGCCCGGGTTAATCGGGTGAGGATAAGGGTAAGATCCTGCGGCGGATGTGTCTGATACCGGTTTGGGGAGACCCTTTAACCTCCAGCTCTCTCAACCCATCGTCACGGGAGGGATGGCTTCATTCGTCCGTCATTCCAAGACACTTTATATCTTTATGATGTAACAACTATTTAACCTACATACATACATTACTGGATAACCAACACCTCTGCCATGCTAAGATTGGCGATAAGTCACCTGCTAAGGCAGGTGTCCCCGGGTTAATCGGGTGAGGATAAGGGTAAGATCCTGCGGTGGATGTTTCAGATACTGGTTTGGGGAGACCTTTTAACCTCCAGCTCTCTCAACCCATCGTCACGGGAGGGATGGCTTCATACGTCCGTCATTCCAAGACACTTTATATCTTTATGATGTCACAACTATTTAACCTACATACATACATTCTTGGATAACCAACACCTTTGCCATGCTAAGATTGGCGATAAGTCACCTGCTAAGGCAGGTGTGCCCGGGTTAATCGGGTGAGGATAAGGGTAAGATCCCTGCGGTGGATGTGTCTGATATCGGTTTGGGGAGACCCTTTAACCTCCAGCTCTCTCAACCCATCGTCACGGGAGGGATGGCTTCATACGTCCGTCATTCCAAGACACTTTATATCTTTATGATGTAACAACTATTTAACCTACATACGTACATTTCTGGATAACCAACACCTCTGCCATGCTAAGATTGGCGATAAGTCACCTGCTAAGGCAGGTGTGCCCGGGTTAATCGGGTGAGGATAAGGGTAAGATCCTGCTGTAGATGTGTCAGATACCGGTTTGGGGAGACCCTTTCACCTCCAGCTCTCTCAACCCATCGTCACGGGAGGGATGGCTTCATTCGTCCGTCATTCCAAGACACTTTATATCTTTATGATGTAACAACTATTTAACCTACATACATACATTACTGGATAACCAACACCTCTACCATGCTAAGATTGGCGATAAGTCACCTGCTAAGGCAGGTGTGCCCGGGTTAATCGGGTGAGGATAAGGGTAAGATCCTGCGGTGGATGTGTCTGATACCGGTTTGGGGAGACCCTTTAACCTCCAGCTCTCTCAACCCATCGTCACGGGAGGGATGGCTTCATACGTCCGTCATTCCAAGACACTTTATATCTTTATGATGTAACAACTATTTAACCTTCATACGTACATTACTGGATAACCAACACCTCTGCCATGCTAAGATTGGCGATAAGTCACCTGCTAAGGCAGGTGTGCCCGGGTTAATCGGGTGAGGATAAGGGTAAGATCCTGCGGTGGATGTGTCTGATACCGATTTGGGGAGACCCTTTAACCTCCAGCTCTCTCAACCCATCGTCACGGGAGGGATGGCTTCATACGTCCGTCATTCCAAGACACTTTATATCTTTATGATGTAACAACTATTTAACCTACATACATACATTACTGGATAACCAACACCTCTGCCATGCTAAGATTGGCGATAAGTCACCTGCTAAGGCAGGTGTGCCCGGGTTAATCGGGTGAGGATAAGGGTAAGATCCCTGCGGTGGATGTGTCTGATACCGGTTTGGGGAGACCATTTAACCTCCAGCTCTCTCAACCCATCGTCACGGGAGGGATGGCTTCATACGTCCGTCATTACAAGACACTTTATATTTTTATGATGTAACAACTATTTAACCTACATACATACATTACTGGATAACCAACACCTCTGCCATGCTAAGATTGGCGATAAGTCACCTGCTTAGGCAGGTGTGCCCGGGTTAATCGGGTGAGGATAAGGGTAAGATCCCTGCGGTGGATGTGTCTGATACCGGTTTGGGGAGACCCTTTAACCTCCAGCTCTCTCAACCCATCGTCACGGGAGTGATGGCTTCATACGTCCGTCATTCCAAGACACTTTATATCTTTATGATGTAACAACTATTTAACCTACATACATACATTACTGGATAACCAACACCTCTGCCATGCTAAGATTGGCGATAAGTCACCTGCTAAGGCAGGTGTGCCCGGGTTAATCGGGTGAGGATAAGGGTAAGATCCCTGCGGTGGATGTGTCTGATACCGGTTTGGGGAGACCCTTTAACCTCCAGCTCTCTCAACCCATCGTCACGGGAGAGATGGCTTCATACGTCCGTCATTCCAAGACCTTTTATATCTTTATGATGTTACAACTATTTAACCTACATAGATACATTACTGGATAACCAACACCTCTTCCATGCTATGATTGGCTAAAGCAGGTGTGCCCGGGTTAATCGGGTGAGGATAAGGGTAAGATCCTGCGGCGGATGTGTCTGATACCGGTTTGGGGAGACCCTTTAACCTCCAGCTCTCTCAACCCATCGTCACGGGAGGGATGGCTTCATTCTTCCGTCATTCCAAGACACTTTATATCTTTATGGTGTAACAACTATTTAACCTTCATACATACATTACTGGATAACCAACACCTCTGCCATGCTAAGATTGGCGATAAGTCACCTGCTAAGGCAGGTGTCCCCGGGTTAATCGGGTGAGGATAAGGGTAAGATCCTGCGGTGGATGTTTCAGATACTGGTTTGGGGAGACCTTTTAACCTCCAGCTCTCTCAACCCATCGTCACGGGAGGGATGGCTTCATACGTCCGTCATTCCAAGACACTTTATATCTTTATGATGTCACAACTATTTAACCTACATACATACATTCTTGGATAACCAACACCTTTGCCATGCTAAGATTGGCGATAAGTCACCTGTTAAGGCAGGTGTGCCCGGGTTAATCGGGTGAGGATAAGGGTAAGATCCCTGCGGTGGATGTGTCTGATATCGGTTTGGGGAGACCCTTTAACCTCCAGCTCTCTCAACCCATCGTCACGGGAGGGATGGCTTCATACGTCCGTCATTCCAAGACACTTTATATCTTTATGATGTAACAACTATTTAACCTACATACGTACATTTCTGGATAACCAACACCTCTGCCATGCTAAGATTGGCGATAAGTCACCTGCTAAGGCAGGTGTGCCCGGGTTAATCGGGTGAGGATAAGGGTAAGATCCTGCTGTAGATGTGTCTGATACCGGTTTGGGGAGACCCTTTCACCTCCAGCTCTCTCAACCCATCGTCACGGGAGGGATGGCTTAATTCGTCCGTCATTCCAAGACACTTTATATCTTTATGATGTAACAACTATTTAACCTACATACATACATTACTGGATAACCAACACCTCTGCCATGCTAAGATTGGCGATAAGTCACCTGCTTAGGCAGGTGTGCCCGGGTTAATCGGGTGAGGATAAGGGTAAGATCCCTGCGGTGGATGTGTCTGATACCGGTTTGGGGAGACCCTTTAACCTCCAGCTCTCTCAACCCATCGTCACGGGAGGGATGGCTTCATACGTCCGTCATTCGAAGAGACTTTATATCTTTATGATGTAACAACTATTTAACCTACATACATACATTACTGGATAACCAACACCTCTGCCATGCTAAGATTGGCGATAAGTCACCTGCTAAGGCAGGTGTGCCCGGGTTAATCGGGTGAGGATAAGGGTAAGATCCCTGCGGTGGATGTGTCTGATACCGGTTTGGGGAGACCCTTTAACCTCCAGCTCTCTCAACCCATCGTCACGGGAGAGATGGCTTCATACGTCCGTCATTCCAAGACCTTTTATATCTTTATGATGTTACAACTATTTAACCTACATAGATACATTACTGGATAACCAACACCTCTTCCATGCTATGATTGGCTAAAGCAGGTGTGCCCGGGTTAATCGGGTGAGGATAAGGGTAAGATCCTGCGGCGGATGTGTCTGATACCGGTTTGGGGAGACCCTTTAACCTCCAGCTCTCTCAACCCATCGTCACGGGAGGGATGGCTTCATTCGTCCGTCATTCCAAGACACTTTATATCTTTATGGTGTAACAACTATTTAACCTTCATACATACATTACTGGATAACCAACACCTCTGCCATGCTAAGATTGGCGATAAGTCACCTGCTAAGGCAGGTGTCCCCGGGTTAATCGGGTGAGGATAAGGGTAAGATCCTGCGGTGGATGTTTCAGATACTGGTTTTGGGAGACCTTTTAACCTCCAGCTCTCTCAACCCATCGTCACGGGAGGGATGGCTTCATACGTCCGTCATTCCAAGACACTTTATATCTTTATGATGTCACAACTATTTAACCTACATACATACATTCTTGGATAACCAACACCTTTGCCATGCTAAGATTGGCGATAAGTCACCTGCTAAGGCAGGTGTGCCCGGGTTAATCGGGTGAGGATAAGGGTAAGATCCCTGCGGTGGATGTGTCTGATATCGGTTTGGGGAGACCCTTTAACCTCCAGCTCTCTCAACCCATCGTCACGGGAGGGATGGCTTCATACGTCCGTCATTCCAAGACACTTTATATCTTTATGATGTAACAACTATTTAACCTACATACGTACATTTCTGGATAACCAACACCTCTGCCATGCTAAGATTGGCGATAAGTCACCTGCTAAGGCAGGTGTGCCCGGGTTAATCGGGTGAGGATAAGGGTAAGATCCTGCTGTAGATGTGTCTGATACCGGTTTGGGGAGACCCTTTCACCTCCAGCTCTCTCAACCCATCGTCACGGGAGGGATGGCTTAATTCGTCCGTCATTCCAAGACACTTTATATCTTTATGATGTAACAACTATTTAACCTACATACATACATTACTGGATAACCAACACCTCTGCCATGCTAAGATTGGCGATAAGTCACCTGCTAAGGCAGGTGTGCCCGGGTTAATCGGGTGAGGATAAGGGTAAGATCCTGCGGTGGATGTGTCTGATACCGGTTTGGGGAGACCCTTTAACCTCCAGCTCTCTCAACCCATCGTCACGGGAGGGATGGCTTCATACGTCCGTCATTCCAAGACACTTTATATCTTTATGATGTAACAACTATTTAACCTTCATACGTACATTACTGGATAACCAACACCTCTGCCATGCTAAGATTGGCGATAAGTCACCTGCTAAGGCAGGTGTGCCCGGGTTAATCGGGTGAGGATAAGGGTAAGATCCTGCGGTGGATGTGTCTGATACCGATTTGGGGAGACCATTTAACCTCCAGCTCTCTCAACCCATCGTCACGGGAGGGATGGCTTCATACGTCCGTCATTCCAAGACACTTTATATCTTTTTATATACAACTCAATTTATAAAACTTATGTAAAACTTAATTTAACCTATGATTTATACATTACTGCTGCCATAGATGAAACCACAGTATCCTACTAGATTTCCTCAAAGACGATGATGTGTTCTTATTTATAACACTTTCCCAATACATGTGAACACAAGTTCTCTTATTGAAGTGTTAACAAAACTTACTTAAACTTTTCATTAAAACAGAATAGAAATAAAAATCTCTATATAGTATAAAATAATGTCTATCTGTTTGTGCGCTTAGTTCTTCCAAACTTCGCAACCAAATTTTTATATCGTTTTCACCGTCATTTAAAGAACTTCTTCTGGAAGGTTCATATATTTAAAACATGCATATTATATTTTAAGAAAGTAGAGATAAGTCGAAATTTTGTAATCGAGTGGTAAAAAAATATTTTCGGGCGCTTACATTACTAATGCTGGCTAAACCTTATGAGATACACAACATAATGTACTACGGAATTGTAGTAATTGTAATTGTATTGGACAGTAAAAACCCGAGTTCATGATCAAAAGTTTTTAAAAATACAAAAAGAAACTGACTCATTGCTTATCTCTTCGTTTCTGTATTCGATGGATAATAAATATTTATTTATAATTTAGATGTGTATCATACGTATCCAGACCTCCAGAATATTTCAAGAGAATTCATATTTACGCCAAAAAACACAAAAACACTTCAACCCCGAAACCGCTTGATACCGTGTCACCGACACATTTGGAAATCTTTACATCAAAATAACTCAATCAAATGATGTATTATATGTGATTAATCAAGATAATTACATAGCAATACAATAGCAGAACCTGAAACACATCTGAAAATAATCATCCACTACCTCCCTCGGACACACCAACCCACGAAGTGACCACGGCTAGGAAGGCTACGCAGTATTTACGTGGGACCCCCTCCACTACTCCCCGGATGGAATTCCATGATGGCCGCCGTCTCCAACCAATCACAGCCCGACATATCACCTGGAATTTCTTATCAAACACTGATAACAGATTCAAAGATGATTAATTGTGATATCATCAAACTGGATTTACGGGAAAATGATGCAAGATATAACTACGAAATAAATGTCAACATCAAGAAATGATTATATACTAATATAATAACATGAAAATTTATATCTAAATATATTTGTTACTCTTTGGGAAATGTTCAAACCAAAGATATTTAACTTCAAACCCAATATTAAAAATTATATATTATTTATAAAATAAATAAACGAGACTGGGGGAGATGGTTTTGGTAGACTGAACTGACTTGGTTAAAGGTATCATATTAATATATAACTTTCCTCTCAACAAGATAATTGCAGAGAGGAAAAATACCTAACCACTTTACTCCTCACGAAAGAGGATAGAACGCCTCCGAGAGGGCTCGATTTGAAAACGTTCTATAAATAGAGAATCAAATCCCATACAAAGTCAGTTCAACATCTACCTCTGAGAGGGAATCCTCTCTCCTGAAAAACCATCTCCAAGTCTCCAAAAGTCTCAAGAAATATTTTCAAGTGTTTTATTCAGTAGTAAATTCAGTTTTTGCCAGTATTAAATTCTTTTCGTCAGTTCGGATCTGGAAATAAATTTCTCTCTGATCGTGGCTTTAAACTCTACCACAAAACCTCTACAACATCTACCAAGACTGAAAACGCCAAAAGGTGTACCCAGCTTGTTAAGTGGGGTTTGACCCAGGGTACAAATAATAATAATTGAATATACTTTGTTCGGTAGAACGCGCCAATCTAGGTTAGAATTAATAATCTAGAATGTTTATACTCAATAATCTCAGGTGTGAAAGTTCGCAACCAAGGTCGCGTGTCAGCATCATGATAGTTTCTTTTGTTTTAGGATGGTATCTCAATGTACATAAATAAAAGGCGGTGCATGGATAGATATTACATGTATTAGAAACCTTTTGGACATTTTGCTGATGAGCCCTAGCTCAACAGATTAACATAATTATATAATTTTGACTTACCCCAAAGACCGACCAGTTTTTAGCTATCTGTATCTAAACTATGGGAGAAGCGACAGAACGTCCCGCACACCCATTCGGCGGCGGAAGTAACTCCGTAGAAGCGTGATCCGTCTTCTGGAAAGGTGGATATACTCCTCCTGGCCACATCCATGAACTCCAGCTATCTATAAGCGCGTAGCCGTTCCTGGGGATGCTGCAACCGATACATAGGGCTCTTTCTCGGCCCGTCGAACACGTGCGATGTCGGGATTCAAACTCCAGAAATCAAAAAGAACGAAGTTCCCGATTGACAGCCATGCATGGCACAAAATATAAATAGCGTATGATCCAATCCTACGCAGGATTGATCGTTACTTTACGGATTCCCGTTCAATTGTATAACGGCGGTCGCGTGGTCCGTCCGTACAACTTCCGTCCAGCGAGATCACTATTACCCACTTCGGGAATGGTTATTTTACGGTCACAAAAACGTTTACCGCCGTGCCCGTAAGCAAGATCGCACTCATCGGCGACAAAAAATAAGGAATTACATTCCGTACAATTAATTATTCAAAAACGAAAAGCACTGCGACCATCGACTGTACAGTCTACAAACCCACGCGTTCACTGTCTAGCCAAGAAGTGTTTTGTTTTTCTGTTTCCGCCCGGTACAGATTTTAAATTTTAAATTATGATTCGAAATTTTACCAAAACCAATACTAGCGACAATCGCCCAGTTCCTAACTAGGTTAGAGAATCGGCGAGGATAAATGTGATGATGCAGAATAAATTAATGAATAAAATATTAAAACAAAAGGAGTCTAGCCCTGCATCATAACAAGCTACCTTCGTATCTACAGTTATTGTACGGACGGTATATTGTTTCGTACAAGATGTATTTAATATTTTTTGTATGATATTTTGTCTTGATCCTTTTGCACATTTGGGTATTTAAGTTGGTTACGTTTATAGTTTTTCACAAGCAGAAATAACATATTGTGTCAGATATTAAGAAAAATCGATGTGGGCATTTTTTTAAAAAATTTATACATAAATATTACATTGTTTTGACACGAAATTTAAGTAAAATGTGCAGGGTAAATAAAAGTAAAGTGTTTCCTTTTTCTCAGTGACGCGTCGCCGCGAACTTGCTGAAAGACAAATCTGCTACAATAATGATAATTTCGTGATGCTTTATGAAGTGAATTGTAGAAAAAGTTAACGATGCCCGAGGAAGACTGATTATTTGTGGTAAAATTGGTAATGATCGAAGAAACAGGAGAATGTATGTCTATGAAGTTGACGGTTGAAGAGAACAAGGAAGACATCAAGTAACACAAATACTTATTACAATACAATATTATTAATTTTTCAAAAGAAGCAAACACATGACATGTTCAGTGTTTCATTTATTTACAATATTATTATTTCCACCTTAAAAATGAACCCAGTTGTCTCTATTCACATTTATTGTATAACCCACACGTCTGCCATGGGTCACCTCAAGTGGATTGCTTGGTTTGGCGACTTAGCGGGGTGTGTTCATATCTTGACGGCGGATGCGCCTGCAGGCCAGATGCGTGGTGGCCTATCCAGCTGATCTCTCGAGACCTTCGTCTTGCACCGTCACTCCTAGATTCCTACCCACCCCACATACATACCCATTTCTTTCCCAGAACGTTCTCTCCTCCCTTTCTTCAAAAAGACCCACCTCAGGAATATTATTTTCCTCAGGGCGTGGGGTCAATTTAAATGATTCCAATAAAGTGTGTGCGATGACAACTGATTTGACAAACTGTTAAATGAATCAAACAAGTAAATGAATGACTGTGGTCAGAACACAAAAATGGATTACATGCGTGTGCGACATTGCAAGCAAAAATATTTATTTATATTATACGTCCATCCGGGCGTTTACAAACATGTGATATACGTAATAATTTAGTGGAATAGCCATCGTCAATTAAAATATGCCTTTGAAATTATATAGAACCCATGCGGAAGAATGGTATTATGCTAAATGTATTTTTTATTGGCTGCTATCTTTATGTAATGTATATAGCAGGGCGAAGTCATAGATCCTAGATGCGACCGTATTGTTTTCTGATTTTTTTGTTTAACAATCGCTAATATTGGCTTTGAAAAGTAAATATTACAATTTAAGAATTTACTCTTTAAATTATTCAAAAAATAAATGTTATTTAGCTTTGTCGTAACTATATTCCATGCAGTTGATTATATCCATTATTCCTGAGATTATTGCGAGTTGCATGAAATCTGTGTCTCGATATTGTTCTTAAAGAAAGTCAACTTGCACTACCAGCGTGCGTAAGGACGTGAATTTCTAAAAGACTTTCCAGAGAAAACGAGGCACAACAATGTGTGCACGAAAGAGGTTTTCCTGCAGTGTGCGTGTAAATATGCGTTTTTAAACTACTTTTTTGAGTATAAGAAGAATGGCAGTGAGTGCAGAAAAGGGTTTATCTCCAGTGTGTGTGTTGAGTTTTGAAGGGAAGGAACTTGAATTGATAACGCAGAAGAAACTTTAAAGGACTCTTGGTGTTTTATTGCTCTATCCCCAATTACATTGTGAATATTCCGGAGACCCAAACTACCCAAGACAGACCAAGGAGGCTTGTATTTACTATTTAAGAGTTAGCGAAGAAAGAAGAAGTACAATGAAATTCAAGCCTTTTTATAATCTGTTTGGGAGCTTGGATCTACAGACATCTATGAATGATTTCTATTACTAATTATCTTGTCTGCATTTTTAATGCAATTTTACCTACTTAAGAGGTGTGAGTCCTAGATAACAAATTGTATTATTCAATTTTAAACATATTATATCCCGCCAAAAAAACGATTAGCAATAGAGTTTTTTTACACAAATAAAATTACTAAGAAAAAATAATACTAATAAAATTACTTATAGTACTAAGGATAACTGACAATATTTATAACTTTAAATACTTCGCACCATATTAAATTAACTAATAATTCATATTTACTAGCTCTAACTGAAGTTAAGATAAAGAATCAAATCGATAATTTATATAATAATAAAACATTTAATTTCAGGACAAACACAATACAATAATGGTTGGGCCAGGTCGGACGGCTAATTTTGTATAATATTTTGAACGGGCACTTACAGTGTTCTTCACCTTTCCTTTGATTAAATTGTCATCTTGACCTTTCACTTAGACCAATGTCTCACTAAAGTTTCACAAGAGGTCACGACCTCCACCACCTTTATTCATTTTGCATTTTATTTTTTATTTTTGATTGTTTATGACATAAAGTCTGATTTTAAATTTCCCAGCTTCTCTGATATTTCTTCTGTTCGTTAGCGCCACACTGTGTATTGGTGCTGCCGGGTCGCTTCTTATTCTCCCTGGTCCGTCCTAGGTAGGTGGTCTCCGCATTTGTTGTCCTCAATTGGCAGTAGGCATAATTTTGATATTGCCCTCTGGACTGTTCCCTGTGCTGTGTTGATGGTAGCTACCCGTACTCTTCCATCAGGTCCTGGGTGTACAGCGTGCACTCGTCCTAGCCTCCAAAAGCAAGGAGGCTCGTTATCTTCCTTCAGAATGACTATCTGGCCTGGTTGCAGCTGCCTTTGGTGGTTGCCAGTCCATTTCGTCCGGGTCTGCAGCTCAGCCAAGTATTCTTTGCGCCACCTCGACCAAAAGGATTGTATTAGTTGATTTAATTTTTGGTAATGATTCAGTCTATTGACTGCTACATTCTGCAAGTTCTGCTCCGGGATTGCTGCTAAACTCGTTCCAATGAGAAAGTGACCAGGTTTCAGGGGATTTAGGTCTTTGGGGTCATTGGACAGCGGAGAGAGGGGACGGGAATTCAAGCATGATTCAATTTGACATAATACTGTGCTAAATTCCTCATATGTTAATAGTGAAGTATTTGCAACCCTTTTCAAATGATATTTTACTGATTTGACCCCTGTCTCCCAAAGTCCACCAAAGTGCGGAGCCCTTGCTGGTATGAACTTCCACTGAATAGATAAATTGGCTAAGTATTTATCGATTTTTTCATTTGAATTTTTGATTTGTTTAAACGCATTTAGGAAGCTATCAGTGCTCAAAGACATTACTACTTCTAAATGTATCGCCTTGGAAACCATACATATAAATAGACATATATAAGATTTTACGCTGTGAGTCTTACGGCTAACACCTGATTTAATCATAATGGGGCCGCAGTAATCCACTCCGGACAATTGAAATGGACGACATTCCGTTATTCGTTCGGCCAGTAGGTCTGCCATCAGTTGTTGTTCTGTTTTCGGGTTACATCTAAAACATATAACACAGTATTTCAGAAACTTTTTAATTAAATTTTTACCCATAATTGGCCAGTATTTCATTCTTATTAACGCTAACAATGCCTGCGTCCCTGCATGTAATATAAATAATGGTAGTGCTTGACAATAAGCTCACTTAGTTTATGATGTGAAGGTAAGACTTTCCGATATCATTTTTCCGTTGGATAACCTACCCCCCACCCGGATTAAATCCTTAAACAAATAAGGATTTAATGACTTCAACTTACTACTATTCTTTACACTACCCTTGGCCTGTAAAGCCCTCATTTCTTCCGGGAATGCAAAACATTGTGCGCGAGATATTAAAATGTGAAGCGAATTTTCCAATCCGTAAACAGTTAGCGCTCCGTCACGCCTTGACAAAGAATTTCTGCAATTAAAAATAAATCGTAACATATAGGCTGCCACCCTTTGCAATTTGGTTAAGCAAGAGTATCTGGAAAATATTTCCCAATCCTGTTTTACTGCTGAAATTAAAGTTATTTTTAATTTTTCTTCTGGCAGATCCAACGGCGTAACTTCACTGCTGGTATTCGGGTAATCGCCTGACGTCAACCAGGTGGGCCCATGCCACCAAATGTCAGACTTTAGTAGTTGCGACACCTTAGCGCCTCTGGATAAAACGTCCGCCGCGTTATCCTCCGATCTTACGTGTTTCCATTGTGCGGGTTGACTGGACTCCTGGATTTCAGATACCCGATTCACCACAAATGTGTTCCACCTTGCTGGCTGTCCACGAATCCAGAATAGTGCTATCATGGAATCGCACCAGTAGGTTGTATCTATTTCATTTAAGTTCATAGCTATTTTGACATAATTTACTAATTTTGTAAGTAACACAGCACCACAAAGCTCCAATTTTGGTAGTGATATGTTCTTCAACGGTGACACCCTTGATTTTGATGTGACTAAATTAGAAGTTGTGTTTCCCGATTCATTAGTAGACACTATATATATACAAGCTGCATAGGCTTTTTCTGACGAATCACAAAATCCATGCAGATGCAGTTTAACATGATGTTTGCAAATTACTTTTCTCGGTATTTTTAAATTATTCAAAAGAGATAATTCATTTATATATGAATTCCATGCATTCATCTGGTCAGATGGAACATCTTTGTCCCACTGAATCTTAGTTTGCCACAAACCTTGCATTATCAATTTTGCGATTAAAGTTACAGGTGCTATCAGCCCCAGGGGTCGAAAGTAGAAGCGATACATGATAACATTTGTCGTTTGCTTTTAACGCACGTTTCTAAGGGCTCTACAATGTACTGAAAATGGTCTTGCTGGTTATTCCATGACAACCCTAAAATTTTCTTTTCCTTGGGGTTATCAGTAATAATCATATCTGTATCACTCTCTGGTTTCGAACTTATAGAGGGTAAATTTGATCTCCATTTTCGTAAATTCATGCCAGCAGATGCCAAAATGCTGCTTAACTGATGTTTAATAGTGAGACAGTCTGCCTCATTTTCGTCGCCAGTTATTAGATCATCCATATAAAAGTTGTATTTTAGGATTCGACTGACCTTTTTGTATGCTTCCTGATTTTCTGTTCCTAACTGCTCCAAGCATCTGGTAGCCAGAAAGGATGATGGTCCCAAACCGTAGGTGACAGTATTGAGTTGATAGTGCCTGATTTCCTTTTCCGGAGAGTCCCTCCAGACTATGCGCTGGTAATCTCTATCCTCCGGCTGCACCAATATTTGACGATACATCTTCTCGATGTCGGCAGTTAATGCATACTGGTGCTTTCTGAAAAACAATAGTTGTGCACATAACTCCTTTTGCAAAACTGGTCCTACCATGAGGGCGTCGTTTAATGAAATACCGGTTGAAGACTTGGCTGATCCGTCAAACACGACCCTGGTTTTGGTTGTCGTGCTAGACTCCTTTATCACTGCATGGTGTGGCAAATAATAACAAATTTTATCTTTTGGCCGTGCTTCGCACAGCGTCATATGCCCATATTCCTGATACTCTTTCATGAAATTTGTATAATCTAGCATCAGGTCTTTATTGGCAAGGAATTTCTTCTCCATATTATAGAATCTTTTTTCAGCCACCTTTAGGGTTTCACCCATTTGATTAATATTAGGTCGCAGCGGTAATCTTACCGCAAAACGTCCTTTCTCATCTCTTTGATGCGTGTGTAAGAAGCTCTCCTCACATGCTCTTTCTTCATGGCTTCTATGTTTTACAGGAGCTAGTTCCTCTATTTTCCAAAAGCTTTCTAATTGCTTATGTAATAAATTTAAAGATAAATGACAGTAATTTACTGGCCTTTTTGGTTTCGGAGTGGCGATAGGTCCGGATACGAGCCACCCTAATTCGGTCCTTTGTAGTGTGAGTCCTGCTTCTCCAATTCTCATTCGATCGGCATGCAAGACTTCCCAAAATACCTCCGCTCCCAACAGCATATCTATCGGGCTGGTAATGTTGAAGTTTGGATCAGCTAATTTGAGACCGCTGGGGATCCCAGTGTCTTTTTTCTGAAAGGAAATTTGCGGCAGATTACTGGTCACTTCAGATATTATCAGGCATTCTATCTTCTTTTCGTATTCGGAATAGTTTGAAGTTATATTTAATTCAACTTTAGATCTTATATTTTAAACTTTATTGTGAATTCCCGTGACTGGAATATTGGCCGTTTTCGCTTTCAATTTTAATTTATTTGCAAATTTCTCACTTATAAAGTTCGATTGCGCCCCAGAATCTAGTAAAACTCTGGCTTGAATTGACTTTCCGGCATTGTTTTTTATGTTGATGATGGCAGTGGACAATAACACGAAATTTGGTTCTACCTTCGCGGCATGATTTGATACTAAAGACGATTCCGTAGTGGAAGATGTTGATGCCCTTTCGTGTTTTGAATCTTCTTCCTTCTTAAAATGAAGTAGTGTATTGTGATTTTCACCATCGCATTTACAGCAATTGAATTTAGATTTGCAATCCTTTGATTTATGACCGAGGTTTAAACATTTTAAACAAGCGCCTAATTTATGTATTTTATCAATTCGTTCTTTCGGTTTTAATTCCAAAAATTTGCGGCAATAATAAATCTTATGATTATCGTTGCAATTTAAACATTTTAATTTTTGTGCGGATAGTGACACCATAGTTTCTTTTTTATAATTATGTGGATTCGCTTTTCCCGGATTAAATTTTTTATCATTATTCGCCGATGCTTCTAGTACCTGGGCCCTTGCATACAAACATTTAATAAATTCTTCGTAGGTAGGCAGATTATTTTTTGTTTGGTATTGTTCCCAGTGAGCTCTTGTGTTTGAGTCTAGTTTATTTGATAATAAATAAATTAAAATTACATCCCAATTTTTAGTAGCTATATTTAACTATTTAGCGATTTTAAATGCAATTGCGCCTCGTTCAATAAGCTTCTTATTGCGACGTGATTTTCTGTCTTTACGTCCGGTAATTTAAACAACGCGTTTATATGATTATTTATAATTATTTTTGAGTTTTCGTATCTGTCTGTGAGCATCTCCCAAGCTGTAACATAATTGTCCATATGCATAGGTAATGCAGTGATTAGCTTAAATGGTTCTCCTCTGAGACAACTCTTCAAGCAATAAAATTTCTGGATGGCATCTAAGTTAGGATTGCTGTCCACTAAAGATATAAACGCGTCTCGAAACTCCATCCACTCACAATAATCCCCTTCAAATTTCGGCAATTCGATTATCGGTAATTTAATATTATTATTTGTCTTGACTGATGACTCTTTTTTACATAATCTGTCTTTTGCGTTGGCCAATGTATTAAAATAATCGTTTTCAAAGCTCGCCCGGTCATTTTGGTTATCTTCGGGAGATAGTGCTTCTCTTCAGAGGTCATAGACAATATCCGTGTGACTAGTTCATATTAATTTTACTCCGTTTAAAAATTTATTTTTTGAAGGTTAAATCGCAAAATTCAGTAAGAAACTATATTGCTTCCTGTCGTGGCATCAAAGCTTAACATATTCAAATAATATCAAGGTGTTTTACTGTCGCACTTAGTTTAACTCAGAAAATATACTAAATTTATCAAAACATCATCGTGTCGGTAGTTATTAAAAATCAATCACAATGCACTGCCGCGTATGCCCTGAAGTTATTCCATCAGACGAGTCGATATTTGTGTGTTCGGTGTGTAAAGGCACATACCATCTAGCCTGCGGAGGAATAACGGAAAGCACCTACCGTCGACTCACTCAAGAACGTCGAGAGCAACAGAAATGTAAGCAATGTAAGAAAGACACACGAACGGCCGCCGCCAGCGATAACGCACCTTTGGATCCGCCCAAAAAATTAACGGCCACTAAGGATCAAGGAGTTCCATCATCATCATCATCCCCTGCTAATCTCGAAGATATTCAGGTCTTAGTCATGACCAAAACAAACAACCTGGAAAAAAAAACAGAACGACATCATGGACCAAAACAACAAGATACTGGAAAGCATTCAATTTATGAACGCGCAATATGAAGAATTTATGGCCAGAATCCGTGACGTCGAACACCGTAATGATGAGCTTACTGCGAAGAATTCTGCACTGGAAGCCAGAATCGTCCTACTGGAGAATAGTATCGAGTTCCAAGAACGGGCCTTAAAGTCAAGTAATGTAGAAATAAGAGGCATCCCTGACATTAAGGACGAATCACTAAAATACGTGGTATTCAACATCTTCAAAATAACAGGATCTCCCATTGAAACTAAGGACATCGATGCTGTATATCGTCTACAAAAAAAAACAACCAGAAGCAGCCAAGGACAATTGTTCTTAAATTAAAATCAAACCTGGCTAGGAACCAACTGCTAGCTGATGTTAAATCATTCAACAAGAACAAACACAATACCGAAGAAAAACTCAACACGTTAAACATCGGTCTCGCCGGCCCCCGGTTGCCAATCTATATTTCTGAGCAACTAACTTTTTGGGCGAAGCAGATTTGGTATAAAACTCGTCAAGTTGCAAGAGAGAAACGATATCAATTTGCATGGATCAAAGAAGGACAGATATATTTGCGGAAAGATAGTGGTGCAGGTGCAATTCTTATATCAGATGAAAACAAGCTCTCTTCCCTATGACTATCTCAAACACAATACACATAATACCGACAACAAATATAAGATGAAGGTTTTATTATTATTATTGCCATATTTATATCCAGTGATTATCCTCACCCAGTCATTAGAACCAAATATACTCACGAGGTATGCTACTTTCCGCTATTCATTATATTACTATTCATTATATTATTATTATGTTTCCGATTCTACTATGTACTTATTCACTAATACTTCTATGTTCACTTACCTGGGAATACTTCGATTATTATCACATGCTTGTTTTCATAAATACTATTATATTATGTTTGTTATACTGTTTCTAGAAATGTATCAAAATCGTATAGTAGTGAAATATTCTGTGCTAAGCATTTCACCTGAATAATTATGATTCAATTACCTCCTGATATCTACAATGACACAGATATAACTTCCAACTCTAATTTGATTGTCGATCTCAGCAAATTAAATAATTACAGTTGGAAGTCTTATAGTTTAAAGATTATTCACCAGAATTTCAGAAGTATGTCAAACGTTGATGATTTTCTGTTATTTCTAGATCAATTCAATCATACTTTTGATGTTTTAATTTTATCAGAGTGTTGGATCAACAAAAATTACACATCTAAAATAATACAAACTTACACGGAATATCACTCAATTAATAATATAAATAAATCTAGTGGGGTCGCTGTTTACATCAAAGATGGTATTCAAGCGCAAGTCGAAGAAATCTTAGTATCCCAAGGTAACTGCCTTAGAATTGTTCTTAATAATAACTTATGTATTTTTGCTATATATAGATCACCTTCTTTCCTGAACATAGATTCTTTTTTGAATTCACTCCAAACTGTTATCAGTAGTTCCGATAAATTTGAACGTCAAATCATTATAGGCGACCTTAATATTAACACTTTATCTCCATTTCACCCACAATTCGATGACTACCTATGCATGCTCATAGAAAACGGATTCATAGCAACAATCAATACACCTACTCGTGAACAGGGCACGAACAAATCCTGTTTGGATCACATCAACGTAAAAAATATTAACTTTACTGACTCTTTTGTTATCCACACTTCAATTTCCGACCACTACACAACAGCCCTCTGCTTTAAAGATAAACCGCCCACAACTGCAAAAATTAAGTACGTCCCTCGAACAAACTACAAGAATTTAATTGAGGACTTGCAATTAGAATACTGGCAAAAAGTATTTGATCAAACTGATACTGACATTGCGATGAACGAATTCATCTCCATCCTTCATACATATATATCTAAACATACAAGTAACAAACTCATACAGAACAGTCAGTTAAAACTTACGCCCTGGATATCTCCCGGCCTTGTCAAATCGATACACAAAAGAAACAAACTACACAAAAGGGCGCAAAAGTTTCCAGATAATATTTTAGTTCAAACTCACTATAAGAAATACAGGAACTTATGCAAAACGATTATTAAAAATACTAAAGAAAATTATTATAAAACGTTCGTTTACGAAAATTCTTATTCTCCAAAACGTATGTGGGAAGCATTTCGTAATATTAGTAAAACAAAAATCTACAGGTCTTCCGAAATTAAATCATTAGATATCGGTAACACAAACTCCTCTAATCCAAAAAATATGGCGAATTTTGCTAATAACTACTTCACGTCGGTGGGAACCACACTTGCCAAGAATATCCTCGATAAATGCAATAAAACTGAAACCGATCTTGCAAAGTTGGTCACCTCTAACCTCAACCATAAAATAGACAATATACAAACATCGACGAACGAAGTCTTGGAAATAATTGACGACCTAAAGCCATCCAACGCTTGTGGACCCGACAAAGTTTCGACAAATCTTCTAAAAGTAATTAAGTCATTCATAGCAACTCCAATAGCTTTTATCTCAAATCTAAGTCTCAAATCAGGAATATTCCCTAACCATCTAAAACATTCAATTGTTGTATTGCTACATAAAAATGGAGATAAATCTACGATTCAAAATTACCGGCCGATATCTCTGGTCAATTCGGTCTCAAAAATTATCGAGAAAATTGTCAAAAACCGTCTTAGCTTTTACCTTGAAAATAATAACATTCTTTCTGAAAGACAATTTGGCTTCCGACCGGGTTTAGGTACCGAAAATGCCATTGGCAATCTTACTAAAGTAATTTCTAATAACATCGATCGAGGAATTAAAAGCATCGCGCTCTTTCTGGATCTGGCTAAAGCTTTCGATACCATCTCGCACAAAATCCTTTTGAAAAAACTTCAACGAATCGGTATTCAGGGGCAGTTACTTAAATGGTTAGGAAGCTATCTAGAAAATCGAAGCCAAAGAGTTAATATTAGTGGCACTCTAAGCGATCCAGCCAATATCGAATTTGGTGTTCCACAGGGAAGTACTTTAGGACCGATATTGTTTAATATTTATATCAATGATCTTTGTAACAGTAACCTTGCCGATCATATCATCACTTTTGCTGACGATACGGTCTTAATATTTGAGGCGAAAAACTGGTTCGAAACGCACAGAAAAGCCGAAATTGGGATAAACAATGTTAAACACTGGCTAGACAATAATCTCCTTACTCTCAACACGGAAAAGACAAAATTTATACGTTTTAGTGCAACTCAAGCGGGACAACCCAAGGAAATACTGAATATTACTATTCACATTTGTAATGAACCGAATACTTGTACTTGCAAAAACCTAGAATCCGTAGATAGTTTAAAATATTTAGGAATCACCATTGACAAATATCTGAGATGGGAAGAACACATTAACTCAACTGCCTTAAAAGTCAGAAAACTTACCCACCTCTTTATGACCATCAGAAATATTTTCTCTGTAAAAGATATGAAATCAATATACTATGCCATGTGTAATTTTTTACTCGAATATGCATCCCTAGGTTGGGGTGGCTGTGCCAAAACAATATTAGACTCCCTGGTTAAAGCACAGAAATCACTACTAAGAGTCATCCTCAAGAAACCATTCAGGTACCCCAGTGATGCATTATTCACGGAAATAAAAGTTCTCGATGTTAGACAACTGTATATTAGAAAGATTATATTACTTGCACAAAAACAACGTCAGCACTTCCCTTCCATCGACCACCTTCACGACACCCGACTTTCAAGGAATAATCCAATAGTCCCAATAAAAACCACGACGTCCCTTGGGCAACGGCAATTCTCGTACTTAGGACCTAAATTATTTAATATCATTCCTAATGCTTGGAAAACGAAAAGTACAAATGTTTTGCGCAAATTGGTCAACGCTGGCTCCTTGATTTAGGGAGGGTAAAAAGTTGACTGGCCTAAAACAGGATCCATTCCTAGTTGGCTAGTCAAAGTTTCCGCATGTTTTATTGTATGATTTTTATGTGAAATAAATTTATTATTATTATTATTATTATTTTATCCTGAATTCCTTCAAAGTCATCTAGCAAAGGTTCGAAACGCTTTATACGCAATTCTAGTTCGCTTTGCGTCGAAGAATCTTTGACTTAAAAATCATTGAATCTAATTATTTTCCCTTTACAAATTCACCGTTGAGCGATCAGCGATTTTAAATCCATTTTGATTCAATCAGGCGTTTACTTACAGTTCACTGAGTTATCCAATTATCACATTCACTATAAATACACTTAAAAAACACTGATAACCTCCCAAAAAACGATCGTTATTGACTTTCAAACCCGTTACAATTTGACAGTTATGCACAGTGACAATGACTAAGCGGTTTGATTAGTTCGCCCAAAGGGTATTTCTTTAAAAAAACTGCCTTACCGGCTTCGCGGGTAATTCAAATAAACATTATTTTAATCTCGGAACCAATAATATTAATGTTGTTTTTTCGCAATAATCTTATTACCTACATAACTGCAATGTCGAATTATTTTTTGTTAGACTTGATCATACCGGCTTGCAACAATTTTTTATGAGTAAGCACAATATTGATGTCATTAATTTTGCTTCTTTTTTTAAGGATTTTAATCGTAAGGTAGGTAAGGTATATGGAATGGTCACTCGCCCATTTTTATTGCTGATGTCTTCTGCTGCTTGCTGGATGCTGGAAGCTGCATGTTGGCTGGATGTTCCTTCTTCAGTGCTGGTTCTTTTTTATTAATTTAATCACTCGCGTTAAATCTTCAGACTCGTAGGACCATATGTTGAGTTTTGAAGGGAAGGAACTTGAATTGATAACGCAGAAGAAACTTTAAAGGACTCTTGGTGTTTTATTGCTCAGTCCCCAATTACATTGTGAATATTCCGGAGACCCAAACTACCCAAGACGACTAAGGAGTCTTGTATTTACTTTTTAAGAGTTAGCGAAGAAAGAGGAAGTACAATGAGATTCAAGCCTTTTTATAATCTGTTTGAGAGCTTGGATCTACCGACATCTATGAATGATTTCTATAACTAATTATCTTGTCTAAATTTATAATGCAATTTTTACCTACTTAAGAGGTGTGAGTCCTAGATAACAAATTATATTATTCAATTTTAAACACTCTCCATAAAGCTGTTATTTAAGAAAAAATCATGATTTCCATGTACGCTAATTTCAGACTTGGGTTCGACATTTGGAAGCAGTTATTTCAGGCTCTATGTGACCAAACGCGATGAAATTTCGGAATAGTGAATAGAGTCGTTGTCCAAATCGAATTCTGTCAAAAAAGCTCAATAAAGTTGAATTCTTAGAAAAATCATAATTTTAATGGACCTTAATTTCAGACTTGGGTTCGAACTTTGGAAACAGTTTTGTCAGGCTCTATGGGACCAAACGGGCTGAAATTATAGAATAGTGATAAGAGTCGTTGTCCAAATTGATTTCAGTCAAAAAATCTCCATAAAGATGTATTTTTATAAAAATCTTTTTTTTTATGGACGCTAATTTCAGACTTGCGTTCGAACTTTGGAAGGAGTTTTTCCAGGCTTTATGGGACCAAACGGACTGATATTTCGGAATAGTGATAGAAGTCGTTGTCCCTATCGAATTCAGTTGAATAATTTCCATAAAATTGCATTTTTAGAAAAATAATTATTTTTTAGACCCTAATTTTAGACTTGGGTTCGACATTTGGAAGCAGTTTTTTCAGGCTCTATGTGACCAAACGGGATGAAATTTTGGAATTGTGAAAAGAGTCGTTGTCCAAATCGAATTCATTCAAAAAACCTCCATAAAGTTGTAGTTTTAGAAAAATCATGATTTTTTAGACGCTAATTTCAGACTTGGGTTCGAACTTTGGAAGCAGATTTGTCAGGCTCTATTAAACCAAAGCTCTATTGAAATAGTGATAAGAGTCGTTGTCCAAATCGAATTCAGTCAAAAAAGCTCCATAAAGTTGAATTTTTAGGAAAATTATAATTTTTATTCACCTTAATTTCAGACTTGGGTTCGAACTTTGTAAGCAGTTTTTTCAGGCTCTATAAGACCAAATGGGCTGGAATTGTGGAATAGTGATGAGAGTCGTTGTCCATATCGAATACAGTCACAAAATCTCCATAAAATTGTATTTTTCGAAAAATCATAATTTTTATAGACGCTAATTTCAGACTTGGGTTCGAACTTTGGAAGCAGATTTTTCAGGCTTTATGGGACCAAACGGGCTGATATTTCGGAATTGTGATACAAGTCGTTATCCCTATCGAATTCAGTAAAATAATCTCCATAAAATTGCATTTTTAGAAAAATAATGATATTTAGACGCTTTTTTTAGAATAGGGTTCGACTTTTGGAAGCAGTTTTGTTAGGCTCTATGGGACCAATCTCTATGGGTTCGAACTTTGGAAGCAGTTTTGTCAGGCTCTATGGGACCAAACGGGCTGAAATTATAGAATAGTGATAAGAGTCGTTGTCCAAATTGATTTCAGTCAAAAAATCTCCATAAAGTTGTATTTTTATTAAAATCATTTTTTTTATGGACGCTAATTTCAGACTTGGGTTCGAACTTTGGAAGCAGTTTTTTCAGGCTTTATGCAACCAAATGGGCTGAAATTGTGGAATAGTGATGAGAGTCGTTGTCCATATCGAATTCAGTCACAAAATCTCCATAAAATTGTATTTTTCGAAAAATCATAATTTTTATAGACGCTAATTTCATACTTGGGTTCGAACTTTGGAAGCAGATTTTTCAGGCTTTATGGGACCAAACGTCTGATATTTCGGAATACTGATAAAAGTCGTTGGCCCTATCGAATTCGGTAAAATAATCTCCATTAAATTGCATTTTAGAAAAATAATGATTTTATTAGACGCTAATTTCAGACTTGGGTTCGAACTTTGGAAGCAGTTTTGTCTGGCTCTATGGGACCAAACGGGCTGAAATTATAGAATAGTGATAAGAGTCGTTGTCCAAATTGATTTCATTCAAAAAATATCCATAAAGTTGTATTTTTATTAAAATCATTTTTTTTATGGACGCTAATTTCAGACTTGGGTTCGAACTTTGGAAGCAGTTTTTTCAGGCTTTATGCAACCAAATGGGCTGAAATTGTGGAATAGTGATGAGAGTCGTTGTCCATATCGAATTCAGTCACAAAATCTCCATAAAATTGTATTTTTCGAAAAATCATAATTTTTATAGACGCTAATTTCATACTTCGGTTCGAACTTTGGAAACAGATTTTTCAGGCTTTATGGGACCAAACGGGCTGATATTTCGGAATAGTGATAAAAGTCGTTATCCCTATCGAATTCAGTTAAATAATCTCCTTAAAATTGCATTTTTAGAAAAATAATGATTTTTTAGACGCTAATTTTAGACTTGGGTTCGACATTTGGAAGCAGTTTTTTCAGGCTCTATGTGACCAAACGGGATGAAATTTCGAAAATGTGAAAAGAGTCGTTGTCCAAATCGAATTCATTCAAAAAAGCTCCATAAAGTTGTAGTTTTAGAAAAATCATGATTTTTTAGACGCTAATTTCAGACTCGGGCTGAAATTATGGAATAGTGATAAGAGTCGTTGTCCAAATCGAATTCAGTCAAAAAAGCTCCATAAAGTTGAATTTTAAGAAAAATTATAATTTTTATGGACCTTAATTTCAGACTTGGGTTCGAACTTTGGAAGCAGTTTTTTCAGACTCTATGGGACAAAACAGGCTGAAATTATGGAATAGTGATGAGAGTCGTTGCCCAAATCGAATTCAGTCACAAATTCTCCATAAAATTGTATTTAAAAAAAAAATAATGATATTTTTGGACGCTAATTTCAGACTTGGGTCAGGAATTATGAAGCAGTGTTTTCAGGCTCTATGGGACAAAACAGGCTGAAATTATGGAATAGTGATGAGAGTCGTTGACCCTATCGAATTCAGTTTAATAATCTCCATAAAATTGCATTTTCTAGAAAAATTATGATTTTATCGGACGCTTATTTCAGACTTGGGTTCGAACTTTGGAAACAGTTTTGTCAGGCTCTATGGGACCAAACGGGCTGAAATTATAGAATAGTCATGAGAGTCGTTGTCCAAATTGATTTCAGTCAAAAAATCTCCATAAAATTGTATTTTTATAAAAATCATGATTTCTATGTACGCTAATTTCAGACTTGGGTTCGACATTTTGAAGCAGTTTTTTCAGGCTCTATGTGACCAAACGGGCTGAAATTTCTGGATCGTGATGAAAGTGTTGTCAAAATCGAATTCAGTCAAAAAAGCTCCATAAAGTTGTATTTTAAGAAAAATCATGATTTTTACGGACGCTTATTTTAGATTTGGGTTTGAACTTTGGAAGCAGATTTGTCAGGCTCTATGGGACCAAACAGGCTGAAATTATGGAATAGTTTTAAGAGTCGTTGTCCAAATTGATTACAGTCAAAAAATCTCCACAAAGTTGTATTTTTATAAAAATCATGATTTTTATGGGCGCTAATTTCAGACTTGGGTTCGAACTTTGGAAGCAGTTTTGTCTGGCTCTATGGGACCAAACGGGCTGAAATTATGGAATAGTTTTAAGCCTCAGCATACGCTGTTTGGAATTGCGATTTGGGAAACACCCTCCTTTTTTAGTTTTCACAACTGTGCATAGGGTTTTGATTGTCGCTAAGATAGCAATTTTATATATTTCACTTCTTGCGTTTGCTACATCTGTTGATATTATTGAGAACTAAAATTAATTTTAACAAAAGTTGGACAAACTCTCCAAATTCGCCGTGCATTTAACGGCAACACGTAGTAAGGGTCGACAGGAGTCCGCCGGTCGTTAGGTATTTGGTACTTGATAAATAAACTTTTGATTTCGGTGGACAAATACTAGCGAAGTTACTTGAACTGGACGCGCGCGGGACTTAAAACGTCTACAATTCTCAAACTAAGGATATTACAGATTTAATTAATTAAATCTTTTTTATATTAAATCAAAATGTAACTTATGTATGTACTTTTATAAAATTATATACATAAGTAAATAATTACATATTTATATACTTTTATAAAAGTATATACACAAGTAAATAATTACATATTTTAAAAATACTTTTAATTGTTTTAAGCTTTTTTATATCAACAGGGTTTGAACTCTAGGTTCCTCCTAAGGACTTGTAAAACAGAAGACTTTTTGTAATTATATATTTATTCATTTAAACAGTACAATAATTTTAAATAGTTAATTAATAGGTTTGCATTATAACATTATGAACTACAATCTACCATATTTTACCCCATTACGACGTATATGTGCTGACGGAAAATCCGCTCTACACGGAAATAAAATCAACAGAACTCAGACTTAAGGCGAAGCTCAATTAGTGCTAAATAGTGATTTTCCATTAATCTTTATAACGAATTTGTTTACAGTATGAGTACCAAATAAAATGCTTTATATAAATTGATGCTATTCTTATATTTTCTCTTGAGGAGAATTCAAATGAAAAGATTATTTACTTCATATAAAATATAAATGTAACCTACTAATAAATGTATTTATTCAATAAAAATGTATGAATGCACAAATGAATCAACTTTTAAAAAATAACATATTATGGGTAAGATTATTTGTGACAGTTTCCTTTGATTAATTTTTTGCGTACTTATAAATTTTTATACAAAATAAATAACACTTTTGCGCATGAAATCCAGTGTTTCTTGAATCCATTTTCCAAGCGATTTTAATGCCTATTACCTGTGTATTCGTCACGAAATAAGGCAAACAAAGAATATACATATTTTTGGCTTGTAGCTTCCTCTTAAGACGCAGCATTCTGCATTTCGAATTGTAGATGGGCGACGCCCACCACTTTTACTTGTCATAGAGTTCGTATAGGGTTAACAATCCATTGTGTTTTTTCCTATAGAACAATATTTTTCCATAGAAAAATATTTATTTATCCTTTAGTTTATTAACTTACTTACCTGAAATCGACCTTAAAGCGTTGGAATTTCGAAAAATTAACATTTTATTTTTTACTTGTATAATCACGCAGAATTACCTGCATCCTGTGTGGAGTTACGTAACAAAAACATCATCATCATTTAATGGCCAATACAAAACAAACTTACTCGGTTTTTACAGTTATCAATGCATTAAATATGTCTAAATGGACGCAATCTAAAAAATAATATAAAGTATAAAATTATAAAAACAACTTGAAATAGTTGAATATGTTTTGTAATACAGAGTTGTCCCTTGAGGATAATTTCTAATACTCTATTTTTTGCTTTACTTCACTTTTTTCTTTTTTAAATAAAAATTGAATTTCATAAAGATATTTGTAAATTTTATAAAAGTATACTTGATAGATACATTTTAATTAAATATGTTATTCAAAATATTTTTTGTTGTTGTTTTAAACCACTTTATTTTGCTATACACGTCGACCAGTTTCGTTTGATCTCAATCTACAACTATTTCTAATGCTTCTATATTATTAAGGCGTATTCCTATTTTATTTTTATGTACAATTTTGACTCCTGTATTTTTATCAAAAGTATGGTTAGTATTAATTAAATGATCGGCAAAGTCTGAATAACCATTATTTGTTAAACACCTGACGTGTTTTACTCTAATATTTCCAGAGTGGCAAAAAACGACTGCGGAATTCATTCAAGAAATAATCTCACAGTTTTAGAACAATCAGCTTACATCGCCTTGTGGCAAACGAATTTTTGGCGAATAGTACTTTTGTACACAAGCCGCGGCCTTGGGACATTTCATTTATGTTTGTTAATTATTTTTCAATTTTGAAAAACAATATTATTTAACCGATAAATGCAATATTTACGTTAAATAAGCTATTCAAATATTTTAAATTAAATATTATTTACAGTAAATCACGTAATTTTAGATGCCAAAAATTCTGACACACGTCCACTATGCCTGCCGACTGCGCGGGACTGATGAATGTTTGAAATGGTTTATGTAAATCAGAATGTTAGAGAGAGCGCGCTAATATTTAAAAGGATTGGAACGAACAGACGTAAGCGACTGCTGTGAAAATATTTTATGAAAAACGACTCATTTGAAATAATGTAAAAATCTCTCTCCAATGTCTTTAGTTGCATTTAAACATACACTCTGAATTTTTTCGTGCTTATAACATATTAAATAACAGAACAAAACATATTTTTAATAATTTTCGGAGATTACATTGCGATTTTTTTCTATCGAGGGAATTTCAAATAATTAACGTTTCGGCAAAACAAATGTATGGATATTATCTTCAAAAACAACATTTTTTTTTTTGGAACTCCAAGACTTAAGGAGTTAGCGAGAAACTTGATATAAAATCGGTAGAAATTGAAAATGCCGGGTCTTAAGAGTCGTTGTCCAAATTGATTACAGTCAAAAAATCTCCCTAAAGTTGTATTTTTATAAAAATCATGATTTTTATGGGCGCTAATTTCAGACTTGGGTTCGAACTTTAGAAGCAGTTGTGTCAGGCTCTATGGTACCAAATGGGCTGAAATTGTGGAATATTGATGAGAGTCGCTGTCCATATCGAATTCAGTCACAAAATCTCCATAAAATTGTATTTTTCGAAAAATCATAATTTTTATAGACGCTAATTTCAGAATTGGGTTTGAACTTTGGAAGCAGATTTGTCAGGCTCTATGGGACCAAACGGGCTGAAATTATGGAATAGTTTTAAGAGTCGTTGTCCAAATTGATAACAGTCAAAAAATCTCCATAAAGTTGTATTTTTATAAAATTCATGATTTTTATGGACGCTAATTTCAGACTTGGGTTCGAACTTTGGCAGCAGTTTTTTCAGACACAGGAATAGTGAAAAAAGAGTCGTTGTCCAAATCGAATTCAGTCAAAAAAGCTCCATAAAGTTGTATTTTTATGAAAATCATGATTTTTATGTACCTTAATTTAATACTTGGGTTCGAACTTTGGAAGCAGTTTTTCAGACACTATGGGACAAAAAGGGCTGAAATTTTGGAATTCTGATGTAATTTGTAGTCCATATTGCATTCAGTCACGAAATCTCCATAAATTTGTATTTTTGTAAAATCATGATTTTTATAGACGCTAATTTCAGACTTGGGTTCGAACTTTGGTAGCAGTTTTTTCAGGCTTTATGGAACCAAAAAGGCTGAAATTTGGGAATTGTGATGAAATTTGTAGTCCATAACGAATTCAGTCACAAAATCTCCATAAAGTTGTATTTTTAGAAAAATCGTGACATTTTTGGACGCTAATTTTAGACTTGGGTCAGGAATTATGAAGAAGATTTTTCAGGCTCTATGGGACAAAACCGGCTGTTATTATGGAATAGTGATGAGAGTCGTTGTCCAAATCGAATTAAGTCACAAACTCTCCATAGAGCTGTATTTTTTGAAAAATCATGATTTCTATGTACGCTAATTTCAGACTTGTGTTCGAACTTTGGAAGCAGTTTTTTCAGACTCTATGGGACCAAAAGGGCTGAAATTTTGGAAATCTGATGTAATTTGTAGTCCATATCGAATTCAGTCACAAAATCTCCATTAAATTGTATTTTTCGAAAAATCATAATTTTTATAGACGCTAATTTCAGAATTGGGTTTGAACTTTGGAAGCAGATTTGTCAGGCTCTATGGGACCAAACGGGCTGAAATTATGGAATAGTTTTAAGAGTCGTTGTCCAAATTGATTACAGTCAAAAAATCTCCATAAAATTGTATTTTTATAAAAATCATGATTTTTATGGACGCTAATTTCAGACTTGGGTTCGAACTTTGGCAGCAGTTTTTTCAGACACTATGGGACAAAAAAAAGGGCTGAAATTTTGGAATTCTGATGTAATTTGTAGTCCATATCGAATTCAGTCACAAAATCTCTATAAAGTTGTATTTTAAGAAAAATCATGATTTTTATGGACGCTAATTTCAGATTTGGGTTTGAACTTTGGAAGCAGATTTGTCAGGCTCTATGGGACCAAACAGGCTGAAATTATGGAATAGTTTTAAGAGTCGTTGTCCAAATTGATTACAGTCAAAAAATCTCCATAAAGTTGTATTTTTATAAAAATCATGATTTTTATGGGCGCTAATTTCAGACTTGGGTTCGAACTTTGGAAGCAGTTTTGTCAGGCTCTATAAGACCAAATGGGCTGAAATTGTGGAATAGTGATGAGAGTCGTTGTCCATATCGAATTCAGTCACAAAATCTCCATAAAATTGTATTTTTCGAAAAATCATAATTTTTATAGACGCTTATTTCAGATTCGGGTTTGAACTTTGGAAGCAGATTTGTCAGGCTCTATGGGACCAAACAGGCTGAAATTATGGAATAGTTTTAAGAGTCGTTGTCCAAATTGATTACAGTCAAAAAATCTCTATAAAGTTGTATTTTTATAAAAATCATGATTTTTATGGGCGCTAATTTAAGACTTGGGTTCGAACTTTGGAAGCAGTTTTGTCAGGCTCTATGGGACCAAACGAGCTGAAATTATAGAATAGTGATAAGAGTCGTTGTCCAAATTGATTTCAGTCAAAAAATCTCCATAAAATTGTATTTTTATAAAAATCATGATTTTTATGGACGCTAATTTCAGACTTGGGTTCGAACTTTGGCAGCAGTTTTTTCAGACACTATGGGACAAAAAAAAGGGCTGAAATTTTGGAATTCTGATGTAATTTGTAGTCCATATCGAATTCAGTCACAAAATCTCCATAAAGTTGTATTTTTAGTAAAATCATGATTTCTATGTACGCTAATTTCAGACTTGGGTTCGACATTTGGAAGCAGTTTTTTCAGGCTCTATGTGACCAAACGGGCTGAAATTTCGGGATCGTGATGAAAGTGTTGTCAAAATCGAATTCAGTCAAAAAAGCTCCATAAAGTTGTATTTTAAGAAAAATCATGATTTTTATGGACGCTAATTTCAGATTTGGGTTTGAACTTTGGAAGCAGATTTGTCAGGCTCTATGGGACCAAACAGGCTGAAATTATGGAATAGTTTTAAGAGTCGTTGTCCAAATTGATTACAGTCAAAAAATCTCCATAAAGTTGTATTTTTACAAAAATCATGATTTTTATGGGCGCTAATTTCAGACTTGGGTTCGAACTTTGGAAGCAGTTTTGTCAGGCTCTATAAGACCAAATGGGCTGAAATTGTGGAATAGTGATGAGAGTCGTTGTCCATATCGAATTCAGTCACAAAATCTCCATAAAATTGTATTTTTCGAAAAATCATAATTTTTATAGACGCTAATTTCAGACTTGGGTTCGAACTTTGGTAGCAGTTTTTTCAGGCTTTATGGAACCAAAAAGGCTGAAATTTGGGAATTGTGATGAAATTTGTAGTCCATAACGAATTCAGTCACAAAATCTCCATAAAGTTGTATTTTTAGAAAAATCGTGACATTTTTGGACGCTAATTTTAGACTTGGGTCAGGAATTATGAAGCAGTTTTTTCAGGCAATATGGGACAAAACCGGCTGTTATTATGGAATAATGATGAGAGTCGTTGTCCAAATCGAATTAAGTCACAAACTCTCCATAGAGCTGTATTTTTAGAAAAATCATGATTTCTATGTACGCTAATTTCAGACTTGTGTTCGAACTTTGGAAGCAGTTTTTTCAGACTCTATGGGACCAAAAGGGCTGAAATTTTGGAAATCTGATGTAATTTGTAGTCCATATCGAATTCAGTCACAAAATCTCCATAAAATTGTATTTTTCGAAAAATCATAATTTTTATAGACGCTAATTTCAGAATTGGGTTTGAATTTTGGAAGCAGATTTGTCAGGCTCTATGGGACCAAACGGGCTGAAATTTCGGGATCGTGATGAAAGTGTTGTCAAAATCGAATTCAGTCAAAAAAGCTCCATAAAGTTGTATCTTAAGAAAAATCATGATTTTTATGGACGCTAATTTCAGATTTGGGTTTGAACTTTGGAAGCAGATTTGTCAGGCTCTATGGGACCAAACAGGCTGAAATTATGGAATAGTTTTAAGAGTCGTTGTCCAAATTGATTACAGTCAAAAAATCTCCATAAAGTTGTATTTTTATACAAATCATGATTTTTATGGGCGCTTATTTCAGACTTGGGTTCGAACTTTGGAAGCAGTTTTGTGAGGCTCTATAAGACCAAATGGGCTGAAATTGTGGAATAGTGATGAGAGTCGTTGTCCATATCGAATTCAGTCACAAAATCTCCATAAAATTGTATTTTTCGAAAAATCATAATTTTTATAGACGCTAATTTCAGATTTGGGTTTGAACTTTGGAAGCAGATTTGTCAGGCTCTATGGGACCAAACGGGCTGATATTATGGAATTGTTTTAAGAGCCGTTGTCCAAATTGATTACAGTCAAAAAATCTCCATCAAGTTGTATTTTTGTAAAAATCATGATTTTTATGGACGCTAATTTCAGACTTGGGTTCGAACTTTGGCAGCAGTTTTTTCAGACACTATGGGACAAAAAAAAGGGCTGAAATTTTGGAATTCTGATGTAATTTGTATTCTATATCGAACTCAGTAACAAAATCTCCATAAAGTTGTATTTTTAGTAAAATCATGATTTCTATGTACGTTAATTTCAGACTTGGGTTCGACATTTGGAAGCACATTTTTCAGGCTCTATGTGACCAAACGGGCTGAAATTTCGGGATCGTGATGAAAGTGTTGTCCAAATCGAATTCAGTCAAAAAAGCTCCATAAAGTTGTATTTTTATGAAAATCATGATTATTATGTACCTTAATTTCAGACTTGGGTTCGAACTTTGGAAGCAATTTTGTCAGGCTTTATGGAACCAAAAGGGCTGAAATTTGGGAATTGTGATGAAATTTGTAGTCCATATCGAATTCAGTCACAAAATCTCCATAAAGTTGTATTTTTAGTAAAATCATGATTTCTATGTACGCTAATTTCAGACTTGGGTTCGACATTTGGAAGCAGTTTTGTCAGGCTCTATAAGACCAAACGGGCTGAAATTGTGGAATAGTGATGAGAGTTGTTGTCCATATCGAATTCAGTCACAAAATCTCCATAAAATTGTATTTTTCGAAAAATCATAATTTTTATAGACGCTAATTTTAGACTTGGGTTCGAACTTTGGAAGCAGATTTTTCAGGCTTTATGGGACCAAACGGGCTGATATTTCGGAATAGTGATAAAAGTCGTTATCCCTATCGAATTTAGTTAAATAATCTCCATATAATTGCATTTTTAGAAAAATAATGATTTTTTAGACGCTAATTTTAGACTTGGGTTCGACTTTTGGAAGCAGTTTTGTCAGGCTCTATGTGACCAAACGGGCTGAAATTATGGAAAAGTGATAAGAGTCTTTTGTTCAAATTGATTTCAGTCAATAAATTTCAAAAAGTAGTATTTTTAGAAAATTCATGATATTTTTCAATCATGATTATGCTTAGGTTTCATTTAGATACCTTTTTACTATGTGAATTCTGCACAAGAGTCCCAACTGCTCCCTATTGTGTGAAGCCAGTGAGATTATGACAACTATAATTGAGGTATGATGTGAGAACGAAGGTAGTGGGGAGGGGGAGGAGATAGGGAAGAGAAAGGTGGGCAAGTACCTGGCTATTAAAATCTCGTCACCAAACATGGCTTAAGCCATTTCAAGCAATGTTTCAATTCTGATTTGTAGTCTTTAGGCGATACTTAGATTATCTTGGTCCTTATATAGAATGTGCCTGCATTATTTGGTCTCCATTCTATGATATTCTTGGAGGTTAGGGCTAGAAAGATGTGATTACAAATATGATAAACTTGAAGTATGACAAGTACTCGTATGATTGACTCGCTTACTATGTTGCAACTCATTCCTTTCAATATCTCTTCCCGTAGACTCAGAAATAGTTTAAATGCTTTTCCTCGATCAAAACAAATTACGGATCCTACTTAAGTCTGGAGCTTGATATTTTCGGTTTAAGTCTTAATGATTTTTGTTAATCATTTTACGTTTTAAGTAATATTTTGTATTGATATGGCTGAAGTCGTGAGCTCCATTAAAACCTTGTTATTGTTTGAATTAACATTATCTTTATTAATTATTATGTTTTTTTGATAAATTAATGTTTTTAAGACAAGATTTTATTTATGCATAGCACAAAGGATAACAATTATTTTTATAAGCAATAATTGTTCGCCTGAAACACTCATCCACATTGAAAAAATCTCCTGATAAAAAATACATGACGCCAACGGGACTCGAACCCGTGTCCATTCGATTTCTATAGCTCAGTGGTCAGAGCTTTCGACCGGAAATCGAATGGACACGGGTTCGAGTCCCGTTGGCGTCATGTATTTTTTATCAGGAGATTTTTTCAATGTGGATGAGTGTTTCAGGCGAACAATTATTGCTTATGGTATCTATTGTACATTGACGAGTTTCGGGGAAATATTTTCTCCATGTCTCGTGAACTGAGGGTGTAAAGTACCTGGGGGATGGTTTTTTTCTACCCGATGAGTGGGCTGCCTATAGCAACTTATAGGACTGAAATACTATATTTTTTTGTATTTTTTTATTTTTTTTTTGACTGCAGGTATTTTTATTTAAATTATATTTTTTTGTAAAAGATTTTTTTTATTGTGATTTTTATATATTATTTTAAATAAATGTGTTTGTAAAATTTATACTATATTTTTTTGTATATCTGGTTGCAATTTAATTTTTTATTTAAGTCCACTCATCAAGGGGGGAAGGTTATAGAGACTGGGAAAGGATAGGTGGGTTTGTCGTCGGGACTTGAGCGCCCGAGACATGCTATGCTTGGATTTGAGTGCATAGGAAGTTTCGCATAGAATTTTTTGGCTAATTCTACCACATGTGTTTTAAATGGGGGGATTTTCGTGCCTGAATTAATAATGCTATTTCGGACAAACCAAGGGCTTTTGGTATATCTTCTAAGTGTGGCATTCTGGAATGTGGCGAGACTTTTTGTGTTACCTGTGCCCCAAATGGGTGAGGCGTATGACATGATGGGGCGTATTTGTGTTTTGTAGATGAGTAGTTTGTTTTGTATGGAAGTTTTTGAGTTTGAGTGTAGCAACGGGTAAAGGGCGTTGGATGTGTTTTTAGCTTTTTGTAGAGTGTTATTTATGTGTTTTGTCCATGTGAGTCGTCTGTCAAGTGTAACTCCAAGATATTTGGCCGATTTTTGCCACGGTATAGATTGGCCGTACATCGTTATTTCCTCTCGCGGGGCGCGGCTGCCCTTTCTACGAGAGAAAAAGACGGCCACGCTCTTTGAGGGATTCACGTCTATACGCCATTTATCGTACCAATCTTGGAGTAAGTCAATGTTTTTTGTAGACGGTACGTAATCATCCTGGGTGAACAGTATCTAACCATAACTGTGGTGTCATCTGCGTACAGAGCTTTGTGAGAATTTGAGTTTTCAGAGAGGGGGATGTCGTGAGTGTAGACATTGAAGAGGATTGGAGAAAGCAGAGAGCCCTGCGGGACCCCTGCTGTCATGAAACGTTTTTTTGAAAGAGCGCCACCGTATTTTACTTGAAAAGTACGATGGCGTAGAAATGATTTGAAGGCACCGAGTAGTTGGGGATCGATGCCTGTTTCGTGGAGTTTGAGAAGCAGGCCGTTTATCCATACTTTATCGAAAGCTTTGGCTATGTCCAGGAAAATGGCGCCAGTTGATCGCTTGGTATTGAAGCCTCCGATAATGATTTCGGAGACTCTGAGGAGTTGATGGAGGGTGGAGTGATTTGATCTAAAGCCGTGTTGCTCTTCAGGTAATGTTGAAACCTCGTCAATGTGCTTGAGGAGCCGTGTCAAAAGAATCTGTTCGTATATTTTACCAATATTTGATAGAAGGCTGATTGGACGGTGATTTTCGCAGAAGAGGGGGTCTTTTCCCGGTTTTGAGATGAGAATGACGTGCGCGTGTTTCCAGTTTTTCGGGAAATAGCGCAGTCTGAGGGCTGTGTTGATGAGATTTACTATCGCTAGTATTCCTTTTTGGGGGAGAGCTTTAAGAGCGAAGTTTGTTACGCCGTCGGGGCCGGGGGCTTTTTTATTTTTCCGGCTTTTTATAGCGCGGATAACCTCGGCTGGGGTAGTAAAATGTATGTTTGTATTGGGGAGATTATTTAAAACATTATTGATTTTGCGATTGACATTTGCAATGTGATCTAGATCGGCGTGTTTGAAGCTGGGGCTGAATTGATTTTCAAGACTGTCAGCGAACGCCTCCGCTTTGTCTTGATCGTCGAAGACGAGACCGTTTTCGGCGTGAATGGGGTGGTTAGGGGTGGGGGTGGCTTTTAGAGTTTTGGATAATTTCCACAGAGAACCGTCCTGTGGATTTATCTCTTGAATTTTCAAATTCCAGGTGAAATTTACGTGCTCTTGAAGTTTTTTTCTGATGAGGGCTTGGATTCGGTTTATAGAAGTTTTCAAGGTGGGATTTTGATATTTTTGCCAGTGGCGGCGTAAGATATTTTTTGTTTTAATTAGGTCTTTTACTGAATTTGGGAGGTTTTCCTTGAAATTTATTGGGGGGGGGTGGGGGGAGAGGTTTTGAGGCCTCGTCAATTGCGGACATTATTGTCTTCGCGAATTCGTCAACCGCTGTATCTAAATCTGAGGGATTATTAATGTGGGGATTTATGGATATTTTTTCCCCGACTCTGTGCGAAAAATAGGTCCAATCAGTTTTTTTGTTAATTTTTGCGGGGGGGGGGTAAGAAAATTCGTTAAGAGTTAGCAACACGGGGTTATGGTCGGAGGAAAGGTCGCAGATGGTTTCGATACTGTATGCCCAGGACGATTTGTGAAAAAGTGCAATGTCGAGTACGTCAGGTCTGTGTCCGATGCTAGAGAAAAATGTTGGCTCTATGGGTCCTGCAATGTTTATGTCGGGGTGAGAGTTGGCAAAGTCATGTAGGATACGTCCAGTGGCGGATCCAGGGGGGGGGGGTCACGGTGGTCATGACCCCCCCCTGGGCCCCAGCCCAGGGGGGGTCATGACTACCTAGGTCCTGGGCCCATCCAGGACCTAGGTGGACCACTAATTAAAATTGTTAAACATAATGTTTTTATATATTTTTTGTCACAATATAAATTTTATTTAAGTACTTTCAATATTTAATTAATTTAATATAATACTTTGTTTGACGGCAAACGCATTATTCGGGAACGAACGCATCGAAAATTCGAATGTTACCGCGTCACCGCGCACCGCCACCGGCGCGCGCTTCGGCCGCCACCTTTCATATTATTATGACACATTTCGTGTAACCACGTGTGACGCTTGCGCGCGCTTTGTTTCGACTAACGTCTAGCGTCTAGCAAAACCTAACCTCAATCGGAACGACTAAACTTTATTAATAAAGTGTTTACTTTTATTTGTTTACTAAGTTAAAAAAAATAAGTTCCAATATAAGTAATAGTGTTCTTAAAAATTGTTGCTGCAAATTCAATTCATTACAAGAAATGGTAAGTAATCTAATCAGTTTCTTCATTATGCCAGTGTATGTGTGTTTAAACTCAAATGTTATTTGTTAATGTTCTAAGGCTGGGGTTAGACTCGTAAGTTTTTTTCCTGTAAATCGCTCTTGAAGGCGAGTTTGGCCAAATTCCCAATGTAAACGACACCAAAAGTCACTTAACGTAATTTTAGTAAGTTACAAAACTTATTCTTTCGGAAGTTTTTTGACAGGTCTGGACAGGTCTAACGCGCCCGCGCGAATTACCAGCCTTCCTATACTTCCTAAAGCAATTCTTACGGCGAGACACAACCTCGATCATCGAGGTTTTGCCCAAGGCTAACATTTTAATTTATTTCGGCGAAATTATAATTGAATTTAAAAAAAATAAAATTATGCCGCACGAGGGATGCAAGTTATTTATATTTCATATTAATGAAACAATACCTTACAATTAATATATTTTACGTTCAACGATTTTAAAACTTTATAACCCGTGTATAACTATAAAGTTAGCGGACTTAGCGGTAAGTACCAGATTTTATTTTTCTAGATGATGAATTAATAACTTCGGAAGTGGACACATTTTTAATATTTGTAACAAATTCTTCAGAATCAATTAAAATGAAGGCTAAAAGTGTGGATAGATTTTTTTACTAAGATTACGAAAATGTTAGTAATTTTTTTTAGAAATGCATAGTACTATTTTTAATGATGGATTTTGAATGATTTACATGAAAATGTTCCGTCTCCGATTATGTTCCCTTAATTTTGTAAAATTCCACACTGATTATTTTTTTATACGGCAACACTTTGAAATCCGGCGAATTTTTGAATTTGACGTTTAACGTTCACTAGATTTATTGTTTGTTCTCTGCGAACTTAACCACTTAACCTTTTTGACTTTTTGCATGAGTAGGTGGTTTGGTATATTTATGCTTTTTGCTAAAGATGGCGGTGTTTTGACAGATGTTATGAACAGAACTCCGTACAATTTCATGCCATTTTTGTGACATTCGTGTGGAAAACGTTCTTTTTTAAATGACTTTCGGCTAGTTAATTACCGTTTTTTTGCACATATAAAATTATGTCCCGTCTTTCCGGTTTATAAAAAATGGTCTGATTTTTCGAGTTGAAATTTTAAAAAAATCACCAGGGTTTCAAAAATATGAAACCCTGGTGATTTTGGAAAACCCAGGATTTTGTTATTTAAGATGAAGCTATACGTTTTTTTAATTTTATTTTTATTTTTTTATTTAGTAACTATATTACATTTTTTTAAACATTTTTATAAGAATTATATATATTTATATGATTAATTGATATAGATTTTTATAGTCCTCCTCACTAGGAGATCCTGTGCTGAGGGGGACTAGGTTTTGAATAATTTTTCAGCGACTTCTATGGTTCGACTTCATGTTTTGGGTAAGGTTTTCCAGAAACTTCTACGGCGATGTTTTTAATAGGCTAGTGAGTTCTTTTTCCGGTAGTTCCTTAAGCCAAGATTTAATGTCCTTAATGTAGTGATTTTTGGTTTTAATTTGTTTGATACTAAGTGGGAGTTTGTTATATACCTTTATTGCTAAAAAATTAGAACTTTTTTGTCCAAAGGTAGAGTTACACTTTGGTATATTTTGTATCTCTGTTTCTTTGGCTCTGGTTTTATAAGTATGTGAGGTGTTTACTTCTGAATTATTTTTGAGGTGGTGTACCTGAATGTTTTTGGCATAGATTTTCTGTATACTTGGAACGACAAAATGCTTAAAAATTTCTGTTGTTGACGTCCTTATGGGGACCTTTAGTATGGTGTATGTAAATTTGATAAAAATACATATACCTAGTTTTTTAAAAGTATGTATTAGTTACATAGTTAGATATTTCACTTAATCAAGTTTCTTTTTATTAATATATGTAGCTAGGAGCAGTTCCTTGATAATGTCTAATACTGATATTTGTTTGCCGGGTTTGAACCCGCGATCTCCGGATCGCTAGCTGGCAGCCTTTCCCCTCTACCATGGAGGCCGTCGAAATTTTACTTTTTGTTTTAAAATAATATATATTGTATTCGTTTTAATTATGCTCTTTTTGGAATAAATTCAGCATAGGTAGATGCAAGTTATTTATTTTCACCGTTTTTTTTAAGTCTATGTATCCATAAATTGATGTATCTAATGTAGAATATTTTCATTTGAGAAATTTTAGGTTGACGAATATAATGCTTAAATTCAGTATTGGTAGATCAGAGTTAATATTTTATAAGAATAATTTTTAAATATATGTAGCTGTGAGCTGTTCCTTGAAAATGTCTAATACTGAGATTTGTTTGCCGGGGTTCGAACCCGCGATATCTATTGTATTTGTTTTAATTATGCTCTTTTAGGATAAATTCAGAATAGCTAGATGCAAGTTATTTATTTTAACCTTTTTTTTAAGTGTATGTATCCATAAATTGATGCATCTATTGTAGAATATATTTAAACCTAGCTGTGAGTTGTTCCATCATCATTTCTAATATTGAGATTGGTTTGTTGATTTGTTTCCAAAAAATTTATTTGTAAATAAATTTTACAAAAATTTTAGATGTGGAAATTTGATAAAGTGTATGTAAATTTGATAAAAGTACATATACCTAGTTTTGTAAAAGAACGTATTAGTTACATTTTGTTAATATATATACATATTATATTTAACTTAATCAAGTTTCTTTTTATTAATATTTATATGTACCTATTAATAATTCACTTTCAGAATATTTTTGTTTGGATTGTAAATAAATAAAATCAATTCAAATTTTATAAATATTTACTTTTATTAGCGTTCCCCATAGTTTGAGGATTATCGATAATATTGACTACGCTGCCGGCTCGGCCGCTGCTGGCAAAATAGAATGGACGGTATTCATCCACCAGGTAACAAGGTATTAACAAGCGTATGGAAGCATCGGCGAACGGAGATCTCGCTGGGCGCTTCTTACGTATTGCAAGCACCGCGTCATGGCAACAATATTTATTTCAAATTACTTGCCTCGTGCAAATCAGGCCAAAATATGACGGTGCAAGGCGCTCAGTTTTAAAATTTATAAAGCACAAGAATCGAAATATTTCCAGCGTTTATATTCCTCTTAAATATGGAAGTACAGTACTTACATTTATTAATAACATTTGCTGCACACGATTGGTCCTAAAGGAGTTCAAATTTTTAATTCATTCGGCCTCACTATTGAGAAGAGCACGCTGGAAGGCATTATTCTACTCTTCGATAGACTGGATAGACACTTCATACCTACAGTGAATATTACAGTGGAACGATTCAAATTCTTTACCAGGAAGCAAAGAAATAACGGTCTACAAGCTGTTATTATTTGTCTATTTTGTCGTGACAAGCAAAGTGTTGCAATAATAATGTCGAGTCAAATTCTGCAAATGCAGAATGCTACGGATATGGTTGGCGAGTGGAAACGTTTTAAGCAATCATTTCTTTTATATATGATGGCGAATAACTACAACGAGGAAAAGGAAATTCAAAAAGTTGCAAGATTCCTACACACAATACTATGTTGAAGACACACCTGACACCATGTTATATTGTGGTGAAATAAGAACACGATTAATAATTGTAATCTGTACTGTATTGGTTGACAATTGACATTACACGAGCCTACGCCGCCCGGGCTTGCGGAGCAAAAGACAATCTTAATGATATACCTAGTGTTACCATATCCAACAATACCTACTTTTTACTTGTATATATTATTATCAAAATTAAATTATAACTTCTTGTAACTGTAACTGACCGGACCTAAGTCCTCCATCACAACACAAGCAAGCATTTTCGGCTTTCTGTGGTGGTGGTAGGAGTTATTGTTGGGTTATTCGTAACCCGGAAATGTTTGTCTTTCTTAAAAAAAAAAAAAAAACTTGACCACGACTACGTCACCCCCCCCTGGCGCCAAAGCTGGATCCGCCCTTGGATACGTCCGTTTTTGTTGGTGAGCCTACTATTCCAGTCAGGGTGTTTTGAGTTAAAATCCCCCGCTAGAATAGTAGGCGTTTGTCCATCGAGAAGTAATTCAAGATCCGACTTTTGTAAAGTCGGATGGGTGGAAACAGGTGGATTGTAAATTGAATTAATTCTCAATGGACCTGAATGTTTTGTGAATACAGTGATGGATGTACTTTCAATGGTAGTCAGGGGGGGGGGTGATGTTGTGTTTGTGGGCGATTTTAGTTTTCACGAAGACGGCTATGCCACCGCCTCACGAGTGTAATCGGTCGTTTCGGTACAGTGTGTAGTTAGCGATTTTTGGTGTATGTGAGGGATTTAGGTGTGTTTCATTTATGAGTATTATGTCTAAATTTTGTGTGTTGGTGAAAATTCGTAATTCGTGCATGTTTTTGTCAAGACCATTGGCATTCCAGAATGCCAAACGTAGCGCGGAGGGCTTGGTAGAATTAGCCATTTAATTAGTAAAGAGGGCAATGATTTGAGGGGCTGCTACAAAGAGAATCGAGAGGTAGTCTGCCGGTGAGGTGGCAGATTGAAATTTTGGGAGTAGATCAGCGATGAGTTCGCCGATCTTTGAAAAGAAGTTATTTTTAAATATGTCTGAGAAACTAAAGGGGGTAGCTGAGGGCTGGGGGGTGGGGGGGAGGTTGACGGAGAGGGGGGGAGGTTGGAGGGGGGAGGGGGAGAGGGGTGGGGGAAGGAGGGGGGATTTGGTGGGGGGGGTTTAATGCCTGAGCATAGGAGGTGGATGGTTGGACTGGGCGGGAGGTGAAAGTGATTTGGGGAGGTACCTCAGTTCGACGGGGCGTGGATGTGGAGGGTGCAGGGCGTTTCGGGCAGTCTTTGAAGTTGGCCGGGTGAGGGCCGGCGCAGTTGGCGCAGGTAGCCGGGCCGTCCTCTCTCTGCTTCAGACAGGTGGCGGTGAAATGGGGCCTCGCGCATTTGACGCAGCGGGGGGGGGAGATGGCAGCCTTTGGCGGAGTGGCCGAAGAGTTGGCATCGATGGCATTGTGTAGGGGCTGCTTTATGGTCGAGGAATTCGCATTTTATTCTTAGATGGAAGATGTGAGTGAGGTTAAATATGTTTTTGCCCTCTTCGCCGTGAGTCAGCTGCACGAGGACCATTGGGACGTTGGTGCGGTTGGGTCCCGACCTCATCCTGGAGACGGTGATGGCCGGGAGACCAAGGTCTTGGAGTTCGAGGAGAATCTCCTCTTCTGATATCTGGGTAGGGATTCCCCTCAGAACTGCCTTAGTAGTCTTGTCCTCGTGCAGCTCGAAGGTGTGGAAGTCGGTTTTTGATTCGTCAAGAATTTTTCTGGTTAATCTGAAGCTGGAGGAGTCGGCGGTGTGGACCACCACACCCGTCGGGATGGCTTTGGCGTGAGAGATGCGCACACCGGCGTTCTCCGGCTTCTTTCTGATGGTATTCCAGTTAGAGTCGGATTTAATGATGATGGGCGGGATTTTGATGGGACGTCGGGCGGGGGTCGGGGTGCTGGTGGTGTTTGTATGGTCTATGGTATCTGCTCCGTCGGTGGTGATTGTGTCCGAGTTTGTTTCATTAGAGGAGGGCGGGGCCAGGGTTTGGAAGCGGTTGGTGGTAGCGAGGGTCTGAGGAGGCGTGGGCGGTTTTTGCTTGATCGGGTTATTCGGGGTGGTCCAGAGAGGCGGGAAGTCCTTGGTTGGTGATGGTGGTAGTGCAGTGCAGCTTGCCAGGCTGTGGACGGCGGAGGTGGAGGCGGTGGAGGTGGAGGCGGAGGTAGTGGGCGGTTGGGTGGCGATGGGCGGGGTTTTACGTGCGGTGCCTGAGAGGTAGGTGGTGGCCGAGGGGTTTACCCCATCCGGGTAAAAGGTCACCTTTCGTTGGGGGGTTTTCGTGACCGTTCTTTTCATATTGTTGATAAATGTCTGGAGAGCCTTAATTGGAGGATCCAGCTTCTCCAGTTCAAGGAGGTATCTTTCCATGTCAGTGGGTGGAGATGGAGGTCAGTGGGTGGAGATGCAGGTCAGGAAGGTTTCGGCAGGTAATGGCGGGGCACGGGTAGGTCGTAGGGCAGAGTAGGATGGATAACGAGGTCAAGGAGCGCAGGTGGTCAGTGGTGAGTGATGCCAGGGTGGGTGGACTGTACAGTATATTTGGTGGACTGTAATTGGCTCGACAGAGCGAGTCGGTGGGCTCGGAGAGCGCAAGAGAGACAATTGCAGTGTTGAAATGGTATCTTTTTGAGTAGTTTACTTTACTTTCACGGTTGAAATGGTATCTTTTTGAGTAGTTTACTTTACTTTTGAATTATTGCTTATAAAAATAATTATTATCTTTATTGTTATTGTGGCTCGGTCTTTGTGGTTCCAGATGGTTGGGAGAAGTTTATTTATTTATTTAGAATTTACGGCACAAGTGCCATTTACATACAAAGTTTTTATTTTATTTTTTTACATATACATAGTGCAGTATTAAATTTTGATGAAAAAAAATTAAAGAAAAATTTAGTAAAAACATACCAAATAAAATAAAATAACAGCAAAGAAAGAAGCAATGACAATAGCCTGTTATGAAGTGACCTCATTAATATAAGTGGCGCTAAAATGTGATATTAGTGCAGCTTTATATTTTACAAGGGGAATATTAAAAGTATCTGCGATTTTAGCATAAAAGTTCCCAAGTGTGTGCAATCTGTTTATAACTGAGTTATATCCCGAGATTGTGGTATAATTGTCACAATAATACATACTAGAGGACCTTGATCTAATGGTAGGTACATGAAATTGAATCAACATTAATATTTCAGGGCTGTCCAACTGATAATTTATAATTTTGTATAAGAATATAAGATCAAAAATTTTTCTTCTATCACTTAACTTAAGCAATTTCAATGAATATAATAAGAAATCATAATCTATTGTTTCTAAAGGAATTCCAAGCCTAAAATTAATACATCTCAAAAATTTGCGTTGGACTCTTTCAATGGTATTAATGTGATTATTAAAGACAGGTGACCAAATTGTACAGTTGTATTCTAGAATACTTCTAACGAGAGATGTGAACAGAATTTTTAATGTGTTGATATTTTGAAAATCCTTGGAAATTCTTACTATAAAACCTAACATTTTCATAGCCCTGTTAGCGATAGAAGTTATGTGGGATACAAAGCAGAGTTTTTGATCAAACATTATGCCCAGGTCAAGTATTTCGATTACAGAGATTAAGTCAACATTACACAATGAATAATTATACATTATTGGGTGTTTGATTTAGTGGAACCTCATAACTTGGCATTTGTTAATATTTAGTTGCAGTTTATTACTAGAACACCATTAGAAAAAGTTGTTAAGGTTCTCTTGCAAGATTATGCAGTCGTACACTTCATTAATGACCCTAAACAACTTCATATCGTCAGCAAAAAGTAAAACTTCGACATTGTAGAAAATGCTGGTAACGTATCTGGTATCTGGTATAACGCTGGTATGGTAAGTTGGAAGTGATTATAAAAATTTCACACTCTGTAAGAGACCATAAGAAAACGGAATTAATAGATGTATTACGTAAGTGCTTAGTTAGTTGTACACAATATTAATTGCTAACCATTTTGAAACACAAATATAACACTTACTTAATATTATTTTAATGGAATGTTGTCATATGAATTAAAATTAGAAACTGGTAAATAACAGATTTATTCAGAATAGTAATATAGACATGTACCGATGTACTTTAAACTGATAATGTACCACTGAATTGTAAAACCATGCTACAGTTCAGCTAGTGGTAATATTAAATATTTATTTATTTATTTATTAAACGCCATAAAAGGCTTTTACAATAATGTGATACATGAGATTATAAATACACAGTGGTACATAGGCGAATATTAGTATTACATTTCCAGAGTGGAAGATACTACCAGTATCGCCCTGGTGTAAGACCACCATTCAGAATTAAAACGTTGCTCCAAATGGCTTTAGCAGTGTTTAGTGACTAGATCTGAATAGCCAGGTACTTCCCCACCTTCCTCTTTCCCTTCCCCAATTACCTTCAGCCTCACAACATCCCCCAATTGGGGATGCCATAGTCTCACTGGCTCCAGACGGGAGCAGTTGGGACTCTTGTGAGGTATTCACTATAAAAAAAATAAATAAAAAAAACATTTAAGAACACAACAATATGTATACAAAACGACATTGAATGTGATACAGCTGAAATTTTCTTAAGGCATAGAATGCTACAATAATAGAAAGCACTTCATTTAAACAGGATAAAATATACAGAAAAGGTGACTTGCCAACAGATATAATCTGGCAAAATATTATAATAGCGCAAATAGTAGTGAGTTTATTGTTACAATCAAATTTATCTCCACTTGGCCACTATGGCTGGCGGGTATGGCAAAGTAGCTTCAACAATTCAGGGCTGTCAGAGACTTGACAATTAAAAATTACATTTTTCATTAAAATAATACATCCGTTAGCCAACACTATAAGACATTTGAAGCAAGCAGTTTATATAGATAAAAATATTAATATTAATAAAAAAATAATTTATATCGTTGATGTCGCTATTCCGATTCCTGTAATATTCAAAAATCTTTTTCTGAAAAAAATAAGAAAATAAACAGATTTAGGAAATGAAATTAAGGGCGGCTGGTACCGTAAGTTAAATTTGGTTTAAATATCATTTTAAACACATTATTTGATTTAAGTCGACTTGGCGTCTTGCACCACAAAATTTAAGTCGTTAAATGCGTTTAACCCATTACCTCCATGATTTTATTTTTATTTTTAAAACTTGAATCATCATTATAACCCGATAGTATAGACTTAAAGGAGAGCCCAAAATCAGTTTTAGAATTTTCACCCCGCCCTCCCTCTCACCGGAGCGTCTAGAAAATTGATGCCTAAACGCAACGCTTGGAGGTAACCCCCCTAAGCAAAATTTACGTCAACTATGGGTAAAATGCAGTAAACTGTATGATTTATATTGATAATTTAAAATAAATAATTGCCATTGTTTATAATTCAATGAAAATACAATTTATTAATGGAAAATACGCAAAATAACAAAAAAATCAATATAAGAAAAAACCTTCTAGAATGAGGAAAACTAACCAAATCTAACCAAATTATTCTCTAAGTGATACCGTTCGAAGCAGTCAAAATGTAAGGCGCGGTTGCAGGCCCGGCACCGATAGACTGCTGGATTTTTTTTACATAGAGCACAACAAATTCGAGATTCGCCACGATATGTCAAATAAAATTCTTTCATTCGACGCACACGATTCCCATCTTCCTTCACACGAGAATCTCCGAATTCGGCATTGACCTGATTTGGAAAAGACAATAAAAGAGTACGGGTAACCTTCACACGGAATACCTTCTGGGAAGTTTTTCTCTGTCGCCTAGTCATCTGGTTTCTGATATCATGCTCGTACTTCCTAAAGAAGCATAGCAACTTCCATCCATTTAAAAGAGTGCTGCTCAGGCAAGATGCAAATAAAGGCCAGTACCACTTTTTTGACCGAATGTTGACCCGATAATTTTGTATACCATTATCATGGAGGTCTACCCCAACCATTCCCAAATTTTTTTTTTGTATGCTTCCTTCAAAGCTTTGCCTTTTTTGTCTTTCTTCAATTTCTGCCAACTCTGCACTTGACTTACTGGCTCCATTCGATCATAGTTCGTGGCCACTGTTACTTCACGGTTGTCCTAACCAACGGCATACGAGGATTTGGCTTTCTACGTCTACCACCGCATCAAATTCACCTGCTAGGTAAATGTTCGCTATGCGTAAGGGAGATAAAGAAGAAAATGTTACCTTTAGGCAATTACTTTCCTGTCTTCAACTTGCCTGAAGCTTCAAGGTTAGGAAAGCGAACTGGTTTACATATGCCAGTAGCGCACATTTTCTTATCCTTCAGGATACACATCAAATGGTGAGATGTGAAGAAATTGTCCATAAATAACCCATGGCGTGCGGGGAACTCTATATATTCCATCATAGACAGTACGAAGAATAATCTTTGACCTAATACGGGGTCATATGTATCAGATGCTCAGGAATATGGCATTGCTTGAAAACAGGTAGCCTTCGGAGGAAGCAAGACACCAAATCTCGTAGCCATCTTTGATTGGCTTATTCTTAATGTACATCTTGCAATAATGTCGACCGAAATATGGCACCATTTGCTCGTCGATGGAAAGTTTGTGTGCAAAAACATCAAATACAAATAAAGATGGAACGTTAGTCATTATCATACCTTAGCCATTCTGTCGGTTATATCTAGATTGTTGTTATCGCAAAAATGTATCTAGCGCTTTATAAGCTCGAAATGTGGACGTTGGTTCCTTTTTTGATGACGCTTACACACAAGGTCGGGTCAGACGAATAATAATCTGTGGTAGATGGAAATGTATTGTAGCCGGTCAACACAGAAACCAAGAAAACGCTTCAATTCGTATATATCTAATAAAATAAAATACTTTTTTGTTTTAAAACCACGATATTTATTAATTTAAGAACCGACCGGTTTCGCTTTACTTAAGCATCATCAGGGTACAAATTATTACTAAACAAGAAGTACATAATGTGTGCATATATATAACAAAATATAGAGGGAGACAACATGATACAAATATATTATAGAGACAACATGATACAAATATTAGCAAAACAAAGACGGTCATAAAATATATTAACATAAGTGCACAAGTAATGGAAAAAACCGCCAGATAATTATGTAGACTAATGGGTTATACCAATAAATTGGGAGAAACAAAGCATCAACTGGCATGGTGGTAAGGAGGTTAGGAGAACTGAGAATTTTTTTATGGGTTTATTGGAAACAGACCTAATATTGGACTATTTGATATTTCTAATTGATTATTAAGTATCTGACTTTTGGTTTTTACAGCTTTTTTAATTTCTAGTGCCTCTAGATTGTTAAGTCTGTTACCATGCCCGTTTTTATGTAAAATGTTAGCACCGGTGCTATGACAGAATGTATGATCTTTATCGATCAAATGATTTGCAAATTCAGAAAAACCGTTATTATTGAGGCAACGAAGATGTTCCTTTATCCTAATATTAACATTACGTGATGTCTTACCAATATAGAAAGCCGAACAATTGTTACAATTTAATTTATATATCCCCGAATGACTTAATTTATCGTCCTTATCTTTAGAATTAATTAGAAATTTACCTATATTGTTATTCGTATAAAAGGCTGGTTTGACTTCAGAAGGAAGGTTTTTTACACTTAAGGTAGAAAAGTGATTAATGAATAAAATTCGCCGCCATTGATAATTAATATTATTATCATTGATTTGAGGACAAGGACTAGCGAAGAGGAAGCGATTAATGGCTATTTGTTTTAGTTTTTTATTTAAGATTAAATCTATAAAATTTGATTCATAGCCATTATTTACTGCTATGTTTTTAATTAGTTTTAGTTCACTATCAAAATTACTATCGGACATTGGAATTGTGACTAAACGATGGACCATTGAATGGAATGCGGAGTGCTTATGTGAAATAGGATGATTGGAGGTGCTGTGTATGACAACGTCAGTATAGGAGGGTTTACGAAAAATGTTAAAATTAATTCTGTTATTAACGATCGATAAGGTAAGGTCTAAAAAATTTAAGGTTGAATTTATGCCTATTTCTAATGTGAATTTAATCTTATTATGAAAAGAGTTTATAAGATTGAGGAAGGAATTCAGTTGACGCTTAGTCCCTGTCCATATACACAAAACATCATCAACGTATCTTTTCCAGTACAAGACATTTTTAATAAGATGTGAGGTACTAGATAAAATTTTTTTCTCTAAGTTATCCATGAATATATCAGCAATCAGAGGACTGGTAGGGCTCCCCATAGCTAGGCCGTCACGTTGCTGATATATAACATTATTAAATTGAAAATAATTTTGATTCAGGCATATATTAAACAAGGAAGTTAAATCTTTTATAAAATCTATAGAGAGATTGGAACTATTTAATAAATCAGAAATTAAACATTTACTCTCCTCTATGGGAACATTGGGGAACAAATTTACAACGTCAAAAGAAATTAGTGTAGAATTACTAGGGAGAATCATATCTTTCAATTCTTCTACTAATGAAAAAGAGTTTTTAAGGGTATGTTTAGGTGAAAAAACATTGGTATTTTGAAACACATTAGTAATAACGGATGATATTTTAAAATTTGGGGCATTACAACATGAAACTACTGGCCTGACGGGGCAATTATTCTTGTGTATTTTCAGGAACCCATATAATTTAGGAGTTTTGGGATTTTTAGTTAAAAATTTAACTTTGTGATATGATTCGTCTTTGAATATTTTAGTTTTACATGCTTGAAGTGTTTGTTTCACATTTTCTTGGAACTTATTGGTTGGGTCTTTCGCAAGTATTGCGAAATTGTCACTGTCAATGAAGTCCGCCACTTTAGAATTATATTCATTTCGAGGGAGTATGATCACTGTATTCCCCTTGTCCGCTTTAGTGAGGATCAAATCTTCATCTGTTAGTTTGGCACGAATATTCTTCACTATAGTCAACTCGGGATTTGGGTTAGGTTTAAATTTAGGTATTATTTTTTGTAAAGTTTCAACACTTTTGTAACAGAATTTTTTCGGTTTACCACATAGAGCTGTGTCTATATCCACTGCTACCTCTTCTATGGCAGCATTAAAATTATTATTCGAGTATTTAAGGTTATATTTTAATCCCTTTGCCAATAGGGATATCTCCTCAGGAAGAAAATGTACAGAAGACAGGTTCTGTACACGGTCAAAAAATGTATGGACCGACTCCGGGTTACTAATATTAATATCTGGATTATTTAAACGGCACAAGTTTTTGAGTTTTTTATTTACTGTATTAAGTTTATTAAAAGATTTAACTGAAACTAGGTATCTCACTTTGTCGTCAAATAGGTCCCATTCTACTGGGTGCAACTCATACACTAGTTCAGTATGTAAAAGTTTTAAATTAAGTTTGATATTATTACGTCGTTTGTATTCACATTTTAAATCCTCTTTCAACCACGCCAATTTAGCTTTATACATGGAAGATTGAGGAATTAATGATTGATTTTTGGGGCTTTTGAACTGCGCATTTAAATAGTTAGGAAACACTTTCATTTTTATGCACTGTTTGAAAAAATATATATTAATACACATCACTTTATACTTAATTGAAAAGTTTTTATACATTTTTGCTTTTTTGGCCGTACTCGCCAATTTAATATTATTGTAGAAAGCAATCACTTTGTGGTTTGACATATTTAATAAAATAAAATACTTTTTTGTTTTAAAACCACGTATATATCTTACTAGAATTCGGTATTGGTTTTAAATCGAGCGTATTTGATCATCCTCTCAAGAATAAACTGAATCACTTCGTCATCAAAGAATAATGAAAACACTTGAAAAGCATTATAAGACTTCAACTTTTCGTACATATCTTTGTGCACCACATTCAGCGGTTCAGGAAAGCAACAGTTTACTGTAGTTTTAATTTTTTGGCTGGTGGTGCATTTGAAATAGATATTACGACTCGCACCAGAGGATGTCGAAGGCTGATTCCAGTCAAGTCGTGATATGCCATCAAATCATCGTCAATCAGCTCTTCGTCCGTCTGTTCATCAACATTCTCTGTTTAAAAATATCCGATACCTGCAGACTAACTATTATTTTTAATAAAAATCACCCATAAAAACACAACAAAACCGTATTATTTGAAGGCAAGCTAACCAAAAACATATGAAAACACTGTCACAGCTAACCTCCAAAAGTTGCGCGCAGGCATCACCTGATTTCAGTGACATCCAGCGGTCATCTTATGCATATAATACTATGTTGAAACAGTGTTGTCGACTATTTCATCTTTTGATAACAATATGTGATTCACACATGTTTTATTTTTTTCCGTTTTAAATTTTTTTTTTTCAAAATGGGTCTATTTTTAGGGCTTTAGTAAAAAAAATATTAAAAAAAGAATGATTAATAAAATTTATTAAATTATGTTAATTATTGAAAACTAACATACCAATCTGTAAATGCTACATAACAACTTGGTGGGATTTAGCTTTATTCACAGTGAAAAAAAATCATACTTTTCATCTATTTTTTTGATGCCTATAGACATCGTCATGGAGGTAATGCAAAGTTAAATACCCAAAAGGGGTTGTTTAACCGAGTTAAACGTGTTTAGCCCTACTCATAAAGCAGTAATGCCAATTTTTTTAGGTTATCCCTTCGATTTTTAATTGTAGTTAAAATCTACCTCATTTTAATTTGTATTCACAATGAACATTTGGGATTTGTATTCTCACGATGATGAAGAAATTATATCATAGAAATTATAAAATTATACAAATTATAGTCAGAGAAGTAAACACAAGAACAAATTTATTTGAAACACTCGGTGCCAAGAAGTTTCAAAGTAGATTTCGTCTCAAGAAATTCAACTTCAGTTAAAATTCAACACCAATAAAAACATCAGCGAGGTGCTCGTAACTTGAAGCTAACACTCCTTATCGAGGAGTAATTTGCAAGGTTGTACACTTCTAATCATTCCTACAGCATTCTTATAATACTTTAAAACAATATAATTTGTAAAAAAAATAAAAATTTACTAGGATAATTGTTTTATTTTTAATTTCAACAACAGAACCTCTTTTTGTCTTATTTCATCATTATGTTTGTCTGCTTTAACTTTTTCTTCATAAAATAAATGAACACACTATTAAACCACACACAATCACAAAATATGTTGACACTTCAAGTGAAATGAAACATCGTAGCTGTTTTATCGACTCGTTAATGGCGTTAACTGTTTTACCGACGCGTTAATGGCGGTAACTGTTTTACCGACGCGTTAATGGCGGTAACTGTTTTACCGACGCGTTAATGACGTTTAACTAAAATTGCCACCGAACTGCGTAGTGCAGGACGCAACTAAACGCATTTAAGTTAAATGTATTTAGGGTCTTAAATTCATTTAGTTAAATAACATTTAAGATAAAATTTGCGATAGTTGGTGCAAGCCGCCATAAAAGAATTTGGCTTTCGCAGACTATACAAATATTACCATTTGTTATTTCGGCTACTGGCATTATACCTAGCTCTCTCATTCAAACTTTAGACGTATTAGATCTGTCAAAGAATTTATGTATGAAAATACAAAAATCAGTCATTTAAATGCATGTAGGATTACGAAAGATTTTTAAAATATTTTTATTGAGGGATCAGTAGGATTTATAGGTCCAATTAGAAGTTCTACCGAGCCGATATGGTATGAAATGATACCCTCTAATATGAAATTATCTGGAGTCGGTGAATTATTTTCTGGTTATTTGACGTGTTGTTTTTATATTATTTTGTATTTATTATGCTTATGTAATTTACTTGCTAATGTGGATTGACTAGATGATCATTTGTGGAAAAGTATGTGGAAGGGTTTAGTTTTTCCTGTGGGGAAGATTTAACCCGGACAAAGTCGGAAAAAAATGTTTACCTTGAAACCACCAAGTTATATGAAATATTGATTTGCTTATCAAATGCAAGCTGCTACTCTGCTACTACTGCAACTAAGTGATGTGCATCAACCGATTGCGTGTTTATGTTGGAAAATAGTTCTCTCAAGGTCGTTATCACTGCTAGGACGGGATGAATTAATTATTTAATTAAAATGTTTCGTGACATTGTGCATATCTCGTATGCGTTCAAAATAGAATTGAACAAATTACCAGGAGCATATAAATGTCATCATCATAGACATATGAATATTAGTAGACCTGCCCTAAGTGATTAAAAGCGTATTATCCCCACTCCCCATACCGGTTCCATTGGAACCGGCTGGGCTGGCGTATGGCCTCAAGTGAAATTTGAAAACGTGACGTCATCATTCTTGTGCAAACTATGGTCGAGGCATCATCGGTTCATTTTACGAAATAACACGGCAAAATGTTGACTTGTACTATGAAAACTTGTAAAAATAGATGTGAAAAAGAGAATAAACCCAATTGTCGTATTACATTCCATATATAAGCATTATTTTACTTTATTTTAAGCATATTCACATCGTATAATATAGATCAGTTTTAGAAACATATACTATCAAATCGAGAAACGTCTGGACGCGAAACACAAAGCTGGTTGGTTGCTGGGAAGTAAATTATGAACATTTATAAAAGTGTCTTAACTAAATACTTAAACGAAATATTCGACTCTGAAAATACAACCGAATTTTTTTGCCGAATTCGGACTTCGCAAATTTGTTCATAACGTGGCGAGTAATTTGCGCTCCCATGTAAAAATGTCTATTCATTCCAAAGCAGATTTTACTTTTAAGAAGTAAATGGTGATATTATAATGCGAGATGCCTATTTACTGTCAGATTGATTTATTGACGAATCACACTCCGCCTTACCCCCTTCATTCTTCAACAGTTGATTTTACCCCTCGCCATTATCTTCTCGTCTATTAATTCCTATGTCTGTGGTCATTATGTATTTTGTGTTAACTTCCGCAGGGGTATTTCCTTTTGGTTTTAATATAAACATCTATTAGTAGATCACATTAGATTTGTATCAATCTGCTTTAGTATAATGTTAAATCAAACACCAATAATTATTACATTTCATTTCAAAAGTTTACAAATATATTTATCTACCCGAAAGATTTTTGGCAAATTATAGAACCTACTTAAACTGGATAAACTGCAAAATCTGGATGGATTCATTGGCTTTAAACCGAAGTTAGCAGGTTCATATATTCTGAATGATGTAATTTAAATTATATAATAATACAACCAATCGCTCGAGTGGGAAGAGTGTTTTTTAAAGATAATTTGAGATAGGTGTTGTTTTAAGTATTTGTATGGTTTTGCTAAATTACTCGTACGTATTAGTTATTTAGTGATTTATTTTTAGGGTAAAATACCGTGTTGCGCTATCTCCTTCTTTAGCCAACGTGTCACATATGATTTATCCCTGTTGATGGACACTGTATGCTGCCCCAAACGTTGGCTAAAAAAGGAAGGTAGCGCAGCACGGTAAAATAAAACTTTTGTGATTATTTCAACTACGATAACTACTGATAACTATGATAACTAGAGCAACTGTAGACCAACTTGACTCAAGTCACCTTATTATTGCAACATTACTGGAACTTACGCAGAACAAAATTTAATAATCCATCAGATTAGGCAATGAATATTCCAACATCGATCACGCTGATTGTCTATTATCATATAAAAGATGCATTAAACAAAAATTGTCGAGTAATACCATACCATCATAATGATTATGTACTTCAGATTAAAAACTACTAGTACTCGATAGGTAGAAGCTGATATCAGTGTATTATATATCATAGTCATCATAGGTACTATGTAAAACTTTATCGGACTGTCAAGCAGTGTCGCTCATTATTATTATACACGCGATTCTCCCATTTATTACTTTTGTTTCCTTTTCATATTATAATAGTATATATTTTATTCCTTTCATTTTCTAATAGCTTTTTCTATACCTTCGCTCCACAATTATAATTTCCACCAATTTAATTATAAGCGAGCAAACATAGAACTGTGCAATAATATTCTTTCGCATTTTGATTGGACATTTTTGTACACCATAAAATCTGTAGACGAAGCAGTGAAATATTTAAATAATGTACTGTTTAGTATTTTTGAATTATGTATACCAAATAACAAACCCAACATCACAAACGATGTATATCCGATATGGTTCAATAAGAGCATTATAGATAAACTAAAAAGAAAGGAATCGCTCAGAAAAAGATATCTATTGCACAAAAAGCAATCCGATTATCTGATATTTTCAGCGAGTAGATCCGAGCTAAAATCTGAAATAAAATTTGCTAAAAAACAATACATGAAAAATGTTCAGAATGGGATCAAAGACGACATAAAGTTTTTCTGGAACTATATTAGGTCACAAAAAGTTAACCCAACCTCACCAACATGCTTGATTGAGGAAGGCGTAACTTTTACTAACCCTAACACAATTGTAAATAAGTTTGCTGACTATTTTCATTCCGTCTATAGTCAAGTAACCCCTAAACTTGAAACCAATTTCCCAACAGCATCACCCTGGAACGTTGGAGATATCTCACTCGGATTGACCAACATCCAGGAAATAGAAACTTGTATCCGGAATCTCCGACCTGATAAGGCTACTGGTCCGGACGGTATTCCTCCTTCAATAATTATAAAAATCTCTCCAAATATCTGTGTTCCCCTTGCGTACATATTTAATCTCTGCATCATGTCTTCCACATTTCCACAGTGTTGGAAACTAACGAGGGTCAGCCCCATTCACAAAGCTGATGAAAAGACTGACGTCAGAAATTATAGACCAGTTGCAGTACTGTCAACAATTCCAAAAATTTTTGAAATGATTATCTGTGATAAAATCAGTCCACAAATCACGCCTTTCTTAAGAGGTAATCAACATGGCTTCTTACCGAAGAAATCAACGGTAACCAACTTACTCTCTTTCTCTCGACGGGTAGCACAAGGCCTAGACTGTAGGCATCAGACGGACGTAATTTACACGGACTTCGCAAAGGCATTTGACCGAGTAGATCACGATATTCTAATAAAAAAGATGCATAAAATAGGTTTTAATCAACCCTTACTGACATTTTTTGCGTCATATTTAAAAGATAGAAGTCAGTATGTAAATATAAATGGATACGACTCCCATAAGTTCGCAGCTCTGTCAGGAATTCCTCAAGGATCGAATCTCGGTCCCATGTTATTCCTCATTCTGATTGATGACATTCAGGATTGCATACGTCACAGCTCATGTCTACTATTCGCAGATGACATGAAACTGATGAAGGAAATCGAATCAGATTATGATTATTCGAAACTGCAGGCCGACCTCGATTCAATCATGATATGGTCGGTAGAAAATAAACTTAACTTCAATATTAAAAAATGCGTTGTTATGACTTATAGTCGTTCACAAAATCCGGTATTCTGCCAGTATAGAATGAATGGTGAAGTACTTACACGCGTAAACATCATCAAGGACCTTGGGGTGATCTTTGATCCCAAGCTGACATTTTCAAACCACATAGTCCAGCTTACCTCGGCTTGCTCCAAAACTCTTGGTTTTGTAATTAGAACTTGCAAACAATTCAATAACAAAGAAGCAATGACCTCCATGTTCAAAGGAGTGGTCAGAAGCAAGCTGGAGTACGCCAGTACTGTCTGGATACCTTATCAACTTAAATACATAAATATGATTGAACAAATTCAAAAAAAATTCCTAAGGTATGTTTACATGCGATCATACGGAATATATCCGAAATTCATGCATCACGTGGAACTGCTAAAGGAGACAAATTACCAAAGCCTGGAGACTAGGCGTAATGCCGGACTCGTGGTATTTGAATTAAAGTTACTAAAAAACCTTATCGATTGCCCATATCTCCTGTCATGCTGTGGATTATTCGTTCCTGATAAATACTGTCGAAATCGTAGCCACGACTTATTCTGTATACCGCAGGGTCGGACAGATGTCATTGCCCGACATAGCATGACAAGAGGTATGACCTTACTAAATGCCCTACCAGCGGATATAGATGTGTTTAATATCACTATACCATGTTTTAAAAAATATATATACATGTATTGTTAGTTTTAATAAAATTGTACCATAATTGGACTTACCTGTCTGTCGTACAATAAAAAAAAAATAAAAAAAATAGAATATAACTTTCCAATATCTTTTATATTATTTTTTACAAACTCTTAATGCCTTTTACACATTTTATAAGCACTTCATTCTTCCTTATACTACTTTATTGTATATTATTACATATAATTTCTTACTTTGACTTATTACTATACTACAGATTGCTACTTATATTATATTTATATATCTTGTTTTTCATACTTTTTACCTTACTTACTATTTACTGATTATACCATTATACTTACATTAATTTATATTGTTGCATTCCTTATGTTGCTGTACTATTCTCTGTTAAATTAGTATGTGAATGGCACATGTTGTGCCGTATATGTGAAATAAATAAATAACTACGAAGGCTGGTATTTGAATTAAAAGGTGAATATTCATACATGTTAAATCAATTATTATGATTAATTTTTTTATTGATCCCTTTGCACTAAAAGTGTTGACAACAATACCGGTTACCCCGTAACACCTTATCGCTTGTTCATGAACTTTGATCCCGATTGTGCAGCGTGTGCTATGCAGTTAGCAGTCAGGGGTCGAGCCATTTGCAATTCCTGTAATAAATTATTTTCAAATGATAATATGCTTCAGAAAAATTCATTTTCTAATGTGTTGCTCGTATACTTGTTCTTTTGTATAATAGCGTCGGAGCTCTGTAAGAAGCCCGAGTAAATCTGGAGGGCGGTTCGTCTGATTGATAATCCATTGTTAACAGGCCTAATGTGGACATGCTGAGTCTATTCTATATTATATATATATATAATATAATATATATCATATATTTTAATGGAGCCAGCTCCAACGAGCTAACAGCATTGATCGCCGGTGACTTGACACACACGAGCAGAATACCCGTTCACAGTTGTTGGTGGCTTTGCGTAAGGGCTCTCGTATATGGAACGAGCTACTGACATCTGTGTTTCGTCCTCCATATAATCTGCAAGCGGCGTTTCGCGCCATTTGCTGTTGCTTCGTTCCATTCCCATAAGTTGTGGTTCAGTTCTGCAGTTCGACTCGCGTATGTATACGTAGCATTAGGTTCTATAAATTTGGCACATTATGGCAAGCGATCGCTCCAAACGCTTTTGTAAACATGGCATAACAGGCCAAAAATCACTCGAGTGGTCATTTAAATATTTGTTTCCAAGAATGTGTAAACGTTGTAAATTGCTGAATAAAATTTATTATATTTATTTATTTTTTCATGTTCTCCATGAAACGGTTATACACCAATATATCATGGAGAAGATTACAAATTAAAAGGTTTACACAGGCAGTTTTACTATTTTGTCACATGCGTTATAAGATAGTTACTGAATTGTCTGTAGGTGACATTGAAAATGTCGATGGCTAATGCAGAATCGTTAAGCAGTTGAGTCGCTCTGTTTATTGGCGCGTTCTGACAGGCAGAAGTCCTCGCTTACGGAGCATATAAGAGTGCATGGGATCTCCCTCGAGTATAATTGTTAGTTAACCTCTTTCAACATAGGCGGATTATGTATTGTACCAGAGATTAACTTAAAAAAGTGTTTGCCTAAAACATTTCTGCGGGCTTCTAATGTATTGAAATCGAGCATTCCTGTTAAGAACAAGGATGGATACAGGAATGGATAGTATGTATATTCCCTCATATACAGGTAACGCATAAACCTTTTTTGTACTTTTTCTATTTCTAAGATATGGTTTTGTTCAGAAGGGGCCCAAATAATGGAGCTGTATTCCAGGATGCTGCGGACAAATGCTTCATATGTTCTCCGTATTGCAATTCCATTAGTAAATATATATCATGTAATGCGCTAATGTCTTTGGGTTGTTGTTGGGTTCGATACATGTAGGAATTCACAACCATTGAATTAAGAGCTTAACAATTTTAATGAAAGCTTAGCTAGTTCTTTTATTTTTCGTCTGTTTTCTAAACTTGGAATATTAAAAGGTTCACTGACAACAAGTTATTCGGCTAATTGTGTAGCTTTTGGGAACAGCTCATAAATTGTCTTATAGAAATCGTTATATATTATGATTTATTGTATGCCATAAAATCCTTATGGCAAGAAATATGATATAATGTAATCTGGACCTGCGCAGGTATGCCGGATTCACCTTTGAAATGGGCAGCTAATCTAAAGTTTCAAAAGAAAATCCAAATTTACCCTTAGCATAAGATAGAGTCAGTAAACTCATTGTTCAGGAACTCTGTCATTAAATAATATCCAAGTCCAAGTCCAATGGGCAGCTAAAAAAACAACCTAAAAAATATAGTAAATGATGTAAATAATGACTGCTAAAAAAACTTGTAAAGTGAATTGTTAATTAAACCAAACGATTGGCATAAATATTGGATAATTAATTTAAGACACTCCTTAGGGGGTATTTCACTATCTCTGATTATGTTCTGACCAAGCACTAATCCGCGGATTAGTCATTTTTTCGTTTTCACTATATCTGAATAACGCTAACGCTCGGGTTAAAGTTCGATTTGACTAATCAGTGCTCGAACTTCACGTTAGGTTTTATTCCTCGAATCAAAGATGGCGTCAAAACATTCCGAGTTTAACAGCTGAGAAGTGAGTCGAATTTTGTTGAATGAATTTGAATGCTTGTATGATCCATCCTGAATTATTTGATTGTGTTCAAAATAAGAAACAATGTATTAATTCGACACGAATCAATCTAAAATGACCTGATAATCAACATAACATAACCAAAAAAATGCACACTTCGCGGTGTGCGGACTGTGACGCATGACAGCCGTGGCAGTAGATGGAGTAACTGCGATGTTGCCAGACTATTTCGAGTGTTATCTATCCGGAAGCTCGAAACAATGGTGAAACGGTCGCCGTTGAATAACTAAGTTATTCTGATCTTTAAAGCCAGCCAACGGATAGCTAGTCAGATATTTAGCCCGACATAGTGAAATACCCCCTTAGAGTTACAACATTAGTAAATAAATAAAATAAACTGGAATCGCAAAGATTGTATGCGAATGTGTGTGGTTTTATTGTGAACTGTAATAATATTTTACACAACTATTGGTGTAGCTGTGGTTAACAGTTAGACATTCCCTTAATATCCCTAAACAAGCTTCCTTAATGAACACGATTGAATGCACAGAAGGAACATGTTCTCTGCACCGCTTGCCGATGTATAATCAATTGGTGCAATGTCTCTCAGGAAGATGCATATAGTTGCGTCAGCAGACAGTTTACAGTACAGTTTACAGAAATGCCATTTCACCACATGAAAGATTAACTGCAACTATAAGAGTGCTTGCGGATGGAAGGGGATGTGTTTCCTCTCTATCAGAACATGGGAATTTTTAAGGCTCAGATAAACTATTTCCTTTCCGCAAAGGCCCTCCACACAGCGTTCTCAAAGAAAGCAGAGCCTCCTGTATGGAGTGAAGTAGCTCTCAAACCATAGGTAGCGCATCCCTGCTTCGACCTTCCAGTATTTAAGTGCTGTTGGATCTACGCATTGATTATTCAGTGAAGTCAAGTTTCGGACGTGCATCAACATGTTTTGTAATCAACTATTACTTTTAGTGTTCGCAATATTGTGTTGTTCCGGGGAACAGTTTGAGGATGGTTTGTACATAGATTTATATATTATCAAATTCAAAATTCCAATATCGAAATCCGGAATTCGAGATTCAACAAACAAATGCATTAAAGCTGATAATATTAAGTAATATAATTTTTATAGAAAACTTCTGATTTCTCGATTATATTTCTAATTTTGAAACAGTTAACTGAATGTGGAATTCCACAGTAATTCTTTGTATGTTTTTGTCGTACTGTAGATTCTTTAATAGTTACAGTACACAACTGCTTATCCTGTTCAAATCGCAAGTGGGTAGCCACCTCTAGTCTGAAGCCCCAAAACACCTGAATAAACCCTTCACGTTTTGCCTTTTTATGTTTGAAGAGTATGTATGAGACGATGTATAAGACGATGTATGAATGTGGATGAGGAAAGTAGTGAGTACCATGACTGAGTTGTTCGGCGACTCTGCCAGGACTGTGAAGGGTAATTTTTATAATTTTCTTAGTACATAAGTTTCAATTTAGAAAATGTCTCTCTCGTAACCTCTGTTAACCTTCAAGCGGTCTCGCGGCGTTGAATCAACCGCGCACGTCGCTCACCCCGTCACGGGCAAGTCTTGCATCTTGCATCATATTTGTCTGTCCCGCTGACAACCAATTTGGAAGGCGGGCTTGAAACCCGGAAACGCTGATCCCTAAATTCCTACCCACTCCTTATATAATATTTCGTTCCCAGAAATTCTTCTCCTTCATATCCTTAAAAATATTCTCCACGCAGCATCCGCAAAGATTAAATGGGCGATAGGATCTGGTGGGTCAATGTGTCCAGGAGTGACGGGCGTATGAACCCATCCCTCCCACTGCGGTTTAAGGCATTGGGTCGAGAGAGTCTGGTTGGAGAGGTCAAAAGATCTCCCTTAACTAGTCATTCACACAAACGTCACGTCAAGTCACAAACGCATTCGTTGCCAAGATCTAGACAAACCTGACCCCATGAACCCGGGCACTTCTGGTAAGTCACCAAAGGTAGCAAACCTCTTGGGATGACCTATGGCAGGGTTGTTGTCTATCCAACAAATGTTTCCCGGGGCGGCGGTACCCATACCCGCCCCCAAACTGAATAGTATAATAATTATGAAACCGTTTTTTAAATTTTATTTCCTCTATACGCCCATGAAGCTTTTACATATTCGTACATTGAAATGTTTACAATTTTATGCATAACGCCTATAAACAATGGCTGCAAAAAATAATTTCTTAACTTGCAGTGGATAAAATTTTATTTAATATTTATATATTGAAATAATAAAATGCTTAAGTATGTTTTAAACATCGAATTGGTTACATTTAAAATGCCGATGTCATTGGCAAATCCATTCGCTAAATTATGTGGGCGAAGAAACAATTCTTTGAAAAAACACAAGCGAGTTAACAATATATATTTTTATGGTAAACTAATGTTTTAAGACAAGATTTTTTATGCATAGCATAAAGGGTAACAATTATTTTTATAAGCAATAATTATTAGCCTGAAACACTCATCCACATTGAAATCTCCTGATAAAAGATACATGACGCCAACGGGACATGAACCCGTGTCCTTTCGATTTCCGGTCGACAGCTCTGACCACTGAGCTATGGCGGCTTATCTCTTATCCGCGAAATAATTCAATATATACTAGTGTTTAATTCAACAATTACTGCTTGTTACAATTTTTCACCTGAAACAACCAACTTTATTTTATATGAGAAAGGCATTGTAAGTGCTAACTCTCTCACGAGTTGGTCCCGTTGGCGTCATGTATCTTTTATCAGGAGATTTGTCAATGTAGATGAGTGTTTCAGGCTAATAATTATTGCTTATAAAAATAATATATCTATATTTTTTGTGAACGGTGACATTGAATTGGATCCTTACGCCTAATATGTCAAGTACTCTTGAACTGACGAGTCTCAGAAGTTTGGAATGCTTAAAAAAGTATTAAAATTCACCATGAGTAAATGAATTTGCACAAATGTACTTGAAACAAATTTAGCTTTGGTTATCTGTTGGTCGATTAGGACGCGCAACCTCTTGTGCTGTAAAACTCCGCGGGCTCCCTTGAAGGTTACATTATATGCCTAGTAGACACTCTTAAACTGGCAAGACTCAGGAATTCGCAAAGGATAAAAAGTATTAAAATTCACCATGAGTAAATGAATTTGCACCAATGTACTTGAAACAAATTTAGCTTTGGTTATCTGTTGGTCGATTAGGACGCGCAACCTCTTGTGCTGTAAAACTCCGCGGGCTCCCTTGAAGGTTACATTATATGCCTAGTAGACACTCTTAAACTGGCAAGACTCAGGAATTCGCAAAGGATAAAAAGTATTAAAATTCACCATGAGTAAATGAATTTGCACCAATGTACTTGAAACAAATTTAGCTTTGGTTATCTGTTGGTCGATTAGGACGCGCAACCTCTTGTGCTGTAAAACTCCGCGGGCTCCCTTGAAGGTTACATTATATGCCTAGTAGACACTCTTAAACTGGCAAGACTCAGGAATTCGCAAAGGATAAAAAGTATTAAAATTCACCATGAGTAAATGAATTTGCACCAATGTACTTGAAACAAATTTAGCTTTGGTTATCTGTTGGTCGATTAGGACGCGCAACCTCTTGTGCTGTAAAACTCCGCGGGCTCCCTTGAAGGTTACATTATATGCCTAGTAGACACTCTTAAACTGGCAAGACTCAGGAATTCGCAAAGGATAAAAAGTATTAAAATTCACCATGAGTAAATGAATTTGCACCAATGTACTTGAAACAAATTTAGCTTTGGTTATCTGTTGGTCGATTAGGACGCGCAACCTCTTGTGCTGTAAAACTCCGCGGGCTCCCTTGAAGGTTACATTATATGCCTAGTAGACACTCTTAAACTGGCAAGACTCAGGAATTCGCAAAGGATAAAAAGTATTAAAATTCACCATGAGTAAATGAATTTGCACCAATGTACTTGAAACAAATTTAGCTTTGGTTATCTGTTGGTCGATTAGGACGCGCAACCTCTTGTGCTGTAAAACTCCGCGGGCTCCCTTGAAGGTTACATTATATGCCTAGTAGACACTCTTAAACTGGCAAGACTCAGGAATTCGCAAAGGATAAAAAGTATTAAAATTCACCATGAGTAAATGAATTTGCACCAATGTACTTGAAACAAATTTAGCTTTGGTTATCTGTTGGTCGATTAGGACGCGCAACCTCTTGTGCTGTAAAACTCCGCGGGCTCCCTTGAAGGTTACATTATATGCCTAGTAGACACTCTTAAACTGGCAAGACTCAGGAATTCGCAAAGGATAAAAAGTATTAAAATTCACCATGAGTAAATGAATTTGCACCAATGTACTTGAAACAAATTTAGCTTTGGTTATCTGTTGGTCGATTAGGACGCGCAACCTCTTGTGCTGTAAAACTCCGCGGGCTCCCTTGAAGGTTACATTATATGCCTAGTAGACACTCTTAAACTGGCAAGACTCAGGAATTCGCAAAGGATAAAAAGTATTAAAATTCACCATGAGTAAATGAATTTGCACCAATGTACTTGAAACAAATTTAGCTTTGGTTATCTGTTGGTCGATTAGGACGCGCAACCTCTTGTGCTGTAAAACTCCGCGGGCTCCCTTGAAGGTTACATTATATGCCTAGTAGACACTCTTAAACTGGCAAGACTCAGGAATTCGCAAAGGATAAAAAGTATTAAAATTCACCATGAGTAAATGAATTTGCACCAATGTACTTGAAACAAATTTAGCTTTGGTTATCTGTTGGTCGATTAGGACGCGCAACCTCTTGTGCTGTAAAACTCCGCGGGCTCCCTTGAAGGTTACATTATATGCCTAGTAGACACTCTTAAACTGGCAAGACTCAGGAATTCGCAAAGGATAAAAAGTATTAAAATTCACCATGAGTAAATGAATTTGCACCAATGTACTTGAAACAAATTTAGCTTTGGTTATCTGTTGGTCGATTAGGACGCGCAACCTCTTGTGCTGTAAAACTCCGCGGGCTCCCTTGAAGGTTACATTATATGCCTAGTAGACACTCTTAAACTGGCAAGACTCAGGAATTCGCAAAGGATAAAAAGTATTAAAATTCACCATGAGTAAATGAATTTGCACCAATGTACTTGAAACAAATTTAGCTTTGGTTATCTGTTGGTCGATTAGGACGCGCAACCTCTTGTGCTGTAAAACTCCGCGGGCTCCCTTGAAGGTTACATTATATGCCTAGTAGACACTCTTAAACTGGCAAGACTCAGGAATTCGCAAAGGATAAAAAGTATTAAAATTCACCATGAGTAAATGAATTTGCACCAATGTACTTGAAACAAATTTAGCTTTGGTTATCTGTTGGTCGATTAGGACGCGCAACCTCTTGTGCTGTAAAACTCCGCGGGCTCCCTTGAAGGTTACATTATATGCCTAGTAGACACTCTTAAACTGGCAAGACTCAGGAATTCGCAAAGGATAAAAAGTATTAAAATTCACCATGAGTAAATGAATTTGCACCAATGTACTTGAAACAAATTTAGCTTTGGTTATCTGTTGGTCGATTAGGACGCGCAACCTCTTGTGCTGTAAAACTCCGCGGGCTCCCTTGAAGGTTACATTATATGCCTAGTAGACACTCTTAAACTGGCAAGACTCAGGAATTCGCAAAGGATAAAAAGTATTAAAATTCACCATGAGTAAATGAATTTGCACCAATGTACTTGAAACAAATTTAGCTTTGGTTATCTGTTGGTCGATTAGGACGCGCAACCTCTTGTGCTGTAAAACTCCGCGGGCTCCCTTGAAGGTTACATTATATGCCTAGTAGACACTCTTAAACTGGCAAGACTCAGGAATTCGCAAAGGATAAAAAGTATTAAAATTCACCATGAGTAAATGAATTTGCACCAATGTACTTGAAACAAATTTAGCTTTGGTTATCTGTTGGTCGATTAGGACGCGCAACCTCTTGTGCTGTAAAACTCCGCGGGCTCCCTTGAAGGTTACATTATATGCCTAGTAGACACTCTTAAACTGGCAAGACTCAGGAATTCGCAAAGGATAAAAAGTATTAAAATTCACCATGAGTAAATGAATTTGCACCAATGTACTTGAAACAAATTTAGCTTTGGTTATCTGTTGGTCGATTAGGACGCGCAACCTCTTGTGCTGTAAAACTCCGCGGGCTCCCTTGAAGGTTACATTATATGCCTAGTAGACACTCTTAAACTGGCAAGACTCAGGAATTCGCAAAGGATAAAAAGTATTAAAATTCACCATGAGTAAATGAATTTGCACCAATGTACTTGAAACAAATTTAGCTTTGGTTATCTGTTGGTCGATTAGGACGCGCAACCTCTTGTGCTGTAAAACTCCGCGGGCTCCCTTGAAGGTTACATTATATGCCTAGTAGACACTCTTAAACTGGCAAGACTCAGGAATTCGCAAAGGATAAAAAGTATTAAAATTCACCATGAGTAAATGAATTTGCACCAATGTACTTGAAACAAATTTAGCTTTGGTTATCTGTTGGTCGATTAGGACGCGCAACCTCTTGTGCTGTAAAACTCCGCGGGCTCCCTTGAAGGTTACATTATATGCCTAGTAGACACTCTTAAACTGGCAAGACTCAGGAATTCGCAAAGGATAAAAAGTATTAAAATTCACCATGAGTAAATGAATTTGCACCAATGTACTTGAAACAAATTTAGCTTTGGTTATCTGTTGGTCGATTAGGACGCGCAACCTCTTGTGCTGTAAAACTCCGCGGGCTCCCTTGAAGGTTACATTATATGCCTAGTAGACACTCTTAAACTGGCAAGACTCAGGAATTCGCAAAGGATAAAAAGTATTAAAATTCACCATGAGTAAATGAATTTGCACCAATGTACTTGAAACAAATTTAGCTTTGGTTATCTGTTGGTCGATTAGGACGCGCAACCTCTTGTGCTGTAAAACTCCGCGGGCTCCCTTGAAGGTTACATTATATGCCTAGTAGACACTCTTAAACTGGCAAGACTCAGGAATTCGCAAAGGATAAAAAGTATTAAAATTCACCATGAGTAAATGAATTTGCACCAATGTACTTGAAACAAATTTAGCTTTGGTTATCTGTTGGTCGATTAGGACGCGCAACCTCTTGTGCTGTAAAACTCCGCGGGCTCCCTTGAAGGTTACATTATATGCCTAGTAGACACTCTTAAACTGGCAAGACTCAGGAATTCGCAAAGGATAAAAAGTATTAAAATTCACCATGAGTAAATGAATTTGCACCAATGTACTTGAAACAAATTTAGCTTTGGTTATCTGTTGGTCGATTAGGACGCGCAACCTCTTGTGCTGTAAAACTCCGCGGGCTCCCTTGAAGGTTACATTATATGCCTAGTAGACACTCTTAAACTGGCAAGACTCAGGAATTCGCAAAGGATAAAAAGTATTAAAATTCACCATGAGTAAATGAATTTGCACCAATGTACTTGAAACAAATTTAGCTTTGGTTATCTGTTGGTCGATTAGGACGCGCAACCTCTTGTGCTGTAAAACTCCGCGGGCTCCCTTGAAGGTTACATTATATGCCTAGTAGACACTCTTAAACTGGCAAGACTCAGGAATTCGCAAAGGATAAAAAGTATTAAAATTCACCATGAGTAAATGAATTTGCACCAATGTACTTGAAACAAATTTAGCTTTGGTTATCTGTTGGTCGATTAGGACGCGCAACCTCTTGTGCTGTAAAACTCCGCGGGCTCCCTTGAAGGTTACATTATATGCCTAGTAGACACTCTTAAACTGGCAAGACTCAGGAATTCGCAAAGGATAAAAAGTATTAAAATTCACCATGAGTAAATGAATTTGCACCAATGTACTTGAAACAAATTTAGCTTTGGTTATCTGTTGGTCGATTAGGACGCGCAACCTCTTGTGCTGTAAAACTCCGCGGGCTCCCTTGAAGGTTACATTATATGCCTAGTAGACACTCTTAAACTGGCAAGACTCAGGAATTCGCAAAGGATAAAAAGTATTAAAATTCACCATGAGTAAATGAATTTGCACCAATGTACTTGAAACAAATTTAGCTTTGGTTATCTGTTGGTCGATTAGGACGCGCAACCTCTTGTGCTGTAAAACTCCGCGGGCTCCCTTGAAGGTTACATTATATGCCTAGTAGACACTCTTAAACTGGCAAGACTCAGGAATTCGCAAAGGATAAAAAGTATTAAAATTCACCATGAGTAAATGAATTTGCACCAATGTACTTGAAACAAATTTAGCTTTGGTTATCTGTTGGTCGATTAGGACGCGCAACCTCTTGTGCTGTAAAACTCCGCGGGCTCCCTTGAAGGTTACATTATATGCCTAGTAGACACTCTTAAACTGGCAAGACTCAGGAATTCGCAAAGGATAAAAAGTATTAAAATTCACCATGAGTAAATGAATTTGCACCAATGTACTTGAAACAAATTTAGCTTTGGTTATCTGTTGGTCGATTAGGACGCGCAACCTCTTGTGCTGTAAAACTCCGCGGGCTCCCTTGAAGGTTACATTATATGCCTAGTAGACACTCTTAAACTGGCAAGACTCAGGAATTCGCAAAGGATAAAAAGTATTAAAATTCACCATGAGTAAATGAATTTGCACCAATGTACTTGAAACAAATTTAGCTTTGGTTATCTGTTGGTCGATTAGGACGCGCAACCTCTTGTGCTGTAAAACTCCGCGGGCTCCCTTGAAGGTTACATTATATGCCTAGTAGACACTCTTAAACTGGCAAGACTCAGGAATTCGCAAAGGATAAAAAGTATTAAAATTCACCATGAGTAAATGAATTTGCACCAATGTACTTGAAACAAATTTAGCTTTGGTTATCTGTTGGTCGATTAGGACGCGCAACCTCTTGTGCTGTAAAACTCCGCGGGCTCCCTTGAAGGTTACATTATATGCCTAGTAGACACTCTTAAACTGGCAAGACTCAGGAATTCGCAAAGGATAAAAAGTATTAAAATTCACCATGAGTAAATGAATTTGCACCAATGTACTTGAAACAAATTTAGCTTTGGTTATCTGTTGGTCGATTAGGACGCGCAACCTCTTGTGCTGTAAAACTCCGCGGGCTCCCTTGAAGGTTACATTATATGCCTAGTAGACACTCTTAAACTGGCAAGACTCAGGAATTCGCAAAGGATAAAAAGTATTAAAATTCACCATGAGTAAATGAATTTGCACCAATGTACTTGAAACAAATTTAGCTTTGGTTATCTGTTGGTCGATTAGGACGCGCAACCTCTTGTGCTGTAAAACTCCGCGGGCTCCCTTGAAGGTTACATTATATGCCTAGTAGACACTCTTAAACTGGCAAGACTCAGGAATTCGCAAAGGATAAAAAGTATTAAAATTCACCATGAGTAAATGAATTTGCACCAATGTACTTGAAACAAATTTAGCTTTGGTTATCTGTTGGTCGATTAGGACGCGCAACCTCTTGTGCTGTAAAACTCCGCGGGCTCCCTTGAAGGTTACATTATATGCCTAGTAGACACTCTTAAACTGGCAAGACTCAGGAATTCGCAAAGGATAAAAAGTATTAAAATTCACCATGAGTAAATGAATTTGCACCAATGTACTTGAAACAAATTTAGCTTTGGTTATCTGTTGGTCGATTAGGACGCGCAACCTCTTGTGCTGTAAAACTCCGCGGGCTCCCTTGAAGGTTACATTATATGCCTAGTAGACACTCTTAAACTGGCAAGACTCAGGAATTCGCAAAGGATAAAAAGTATTAAAATTCACCATGAGTAAATGAATTTGCACCAATGTACTTGAAACAAATTTAGCTTTGGTTATCTGTTGGTCGATTAGGACGCGCAACCTCTTGTGCTGTAAAACTCCGCGGGCTCCCTTGAAGGTTACATTATATGCCTAGTAGACACTCTTAAACTGGCAAGACTCAGGAATTCGCAAAGGATAAAAAGTATTAAAATTCACCATGAGTAAATGAATTTGCACCAATGTACTTGAAACAAATTTAGCTTTGGTTATCTGTTGGTCGATTAGGACGCGCAACCTCTTGTGCTGTAAAACTCCGCGGGCTCCCTTGAAGGTTACATTATATGCCTAGTAGACACTCTTAAACTGGCAAGACTCAGGAATTCGCAAAGGATAAAAAGTATTAAAATTCACCATGAGTAAATGAATTTGCACCAATGTACTTGAAACAAATTTAGCTTTGGTTATCTGTTGGTCGATTAGGACGCGCAACCTCTTGTGCTGTAAAACTCCGCGGGCTCCCTTGAAGGTTACATTATATGCCTAGTAGACACTCTTAAACTGGCAAGACTCAGGAATTCGCAAAGGATAAAAAGTATTAAAATTCACCATGAGTAAATGAATTTGCACCAATGTACTTGAAACAAATTTAGCTTTGGTTATCTGTTGGTCGATTAGGACGCGCAACCTCTTGTGCTGTAAAACTCCGCGGGCTCCCTTGAAGGTTACATTATATGCCTAGTAGACACTCTTAAACTGGCAAGACTCAGGAATTCGCAAAGGATAAAAAGTATTAAAATTCACCATGAGTAAATGAATTTGCACCAATGTACTTGAAACAAATTTAGCTTTGGTTATCTGTTGGTCGATTAGGACGCGCAACCTCTTGTGCTGTAAAACTCCGCGGGCTCCCTTGAAGGTTACATTATATGCCTAGTAGACACTCTTAAACTGGCAAGACTCAGGAATTCGCAAAGGATAAAAAGTATTAAAATTCACCATGAGTAAATGAATTTGCACCAATGTACTTGAAACAAATTTAGCTTTGGTTATCTGTTGGTCGATTAGGACGCGCAACCTCTTGTGCTGTAAAACTCCGCGGGCTCCCTTGAAGGTTACATTATATGCCTAGTAGACACTCTTAAACTGGCAAGACTCAGGAATTCGCAAAGGATAAAAAGTATTAAAATTCACCATGAGTAAATGAATTTGCACCAATGTACTTGAAACAAATTTAGCTTTGGTTATCTGTTGGTCGATTAGGACGCGCAACCTCTTGTGCTGTAAAACTCCGCGGGCTCCCTTGAAGGTTACATTATATGCCTAGTAGACACTCTTAAACTGGCAAGACTCAGGAATTCGCAAAGGATAAAAAGTATTAAAATTCACCATGAGTAAATGAATTTGCACCAATGTACTTGAAACAAATTTAGCTTTGGTTATCTGTTGGTCGATTAGGACGCGCAACCTCTTGTGCTGTAAAACTCCGCGGGCTCCCTTGAAGGTTACATTATATGCCTAGTAGACACTCTTAAACTGGCAAGACTCAGGAATTCGCAAAGGATAAAAAGTATTAAAATTCACCATGAGTAAATGAATTTGCACCAATGTACTTGAAACAAATTTAGCTTTGGTTATCTGTTGGTCGATTAGGACGCGCAACCTCTTGTGCTGTAAAACTCCGCGGGCTCCCTTGAAGGTTACATTATATGCCTAGTAGACACTCTTAAACTGGCAAGACTCAGGAATTCGCAAAGGATAAAAAGTATTAAAATTCACCATGAGTAAATGAATTTGCACCAATGTACTTGAAACAAATTTAGCTTTGGTTATCTGTTGGTCGATTAGGACGCGCAACCTCTTGTGCTGTAAAACTCCGCGGGCTCCCTTGAAGGTTACATTATATGCCTAGTAGACACTCTTAAACTGGCAAGACTCAGGAATTCGCAAAGGATAAAAAGTATTAAAATTCACCATGAGTAAATGAATTTGCACCAATGTACTTGAAACAAATTTAGCTTTGGTTATCTGTTGGTCGATTAGGACGCGCAACCTCTTGTGCTGTAAAACTCCGCGGGCTCCCTTGAAGGTTACATTATATGCCTAGTAGACACTCTTAAACTGGCAAGACTCAGGAATTCGCAAAGGATAAAAAGTATTAAAATTCACCATGAGTAAATGAATTTGCACCAATGTACTTGAAACAAATTTAGCTTTGGTTATCTGTTGGTCGATTAGGACGCGCAACCTCTTGTGCTGTAAAACTCCGCGGGCTCCCTTGAAGGTTACATTATATGCCTAGTAGACACTCTTAAACTGGCAAGACTCAGGAATTCGCAAAGGATAAAAAGTATTAAAATTCACCATGAGTAAATGAATTTGCACCAATGTACTTGAAACAAATTTAGCTTTGGTTATCTGTTGGTCGATTAGGACGCGCAACCTCTTGTGCTGTAAAACTCCGCGGGCTCCCTTGAAGGTTACATTATATGCCTAGTAGACACTCTTAAACTGGCAAGACTCAGGAATTCGCAAAGGATAAAAAGTATTAAAATTCACCATGAGTAAATGAATTTGCACCAATGTACTTGAAACAAATTTAGCTTTGGTTATCTGTTGGTCGATTAGGACGCGCAACCTCTTGTGCTGTAAAACTCCGCGGGCTCCCTTGAAGGTTACATTATATGCCTAGTAGACACTCTTAAACTGGCAAGACTCAGGAATTCGCAAAGGATAAAAAGTATTAAAATTCACCATGAGTAAATGAATTTGCACCAATGTACTTGAAACAAATTTAGCTTTGGTTATCTGTTGGTCGATTAGGACGCGCAACCTCTTGTGCTGTAAAACTCCGCGGGCTCCCTTGAAGGTTACATTATATGCCTAGTAGACACTCTTAAAACTGGCAAGACTCAGGAATTCGCAAAGGATAAAAAGTATTAAAATTCACCATGAGTAAATGAATTTGCACCAATGTACTTGAAACAAATTTAGCTTTGGTTATCTGTTGGTCGATTAGGACGCGCAACCTCTTGTGCTGTAAAACTCCGCGGGCTCCCTTGAAGGTTACATTATATGCCTAGTAGACACTCTTAAACTGGCAAGACTCAGGAATTCGCAAAGGATAAAAAGTATTAAATTCACCATGAGTAAATGAATTTGCACCAATGTACTTGAAACAAATTTAGCTTTGGTTATCTGTTGGTCGATTAGGACGCGCAACCTCTTGTGCTGTAAAACTCCGCGGGCTCCCTTGAAGGTTACATTATATGCCTAGTAGACACTCTTAAACTGGCAAGACTCAGGAATTCGCAAAGGATAAAAAGTATTAAAATTCACCATGAGTAAATGAATTTGCACCAATGTACTTGAAACAAAATTTAGCTTTGGTTATCTGTTGGTCGATTAGGACGCGCAACCTCTTGTGCTGTAAAACTCCGCGGGCTCCCTTGAAGGTTACATTATATGCCTAGTAGACACTCTTAAACTGGCAAGACTCAGGAATTCGCAAAGGATAAAAAGTATTAAAATTCACCATGAGTAAATGAATTTGCACCAATGTACTTGAAACAAATTAGCTTTGGTTATCTGTTGGTCGATTAGGACGCGCAACCTCTTGTGCTGTAAAACTCCGCGGGCTCCCTTGAAGGTTACATTATATGCCTAGTAGACACTCTTAAACTGGCAAGACTCAGGAATTCGCAAAGGATAAAAAGTATTAAAATTCACCATGAGTAAATGAATTTGCACCAATGTACTTGAAACAAATTTAGCTTTGGTTATCTGTTGGTCGATTAGGACGCGCAACCTCTTGTGCTGTAAAACTCCGCGGGCTCCCTTGAAGGTTACATTATATGCCTAGTAGACACTCTTAAACTGGCAAGACTCAGGAATTCGCAAAGGATAAAAAGTATTAAAATTCACCATGAGTAAATGAATTTGCACCAATGTACTTGAAACAAATTTAGCTTTGGTTATCTGTTGGTCGATTAGGACGCGCAACCTCTTGTGCTGTAAAACTCCGCGGGCTCCCTTGAAGGTTACATTATATGCCTAGTAGACACTCTTAAACTGGCAAGACTCAGGAATTCGCAAAGGATAAAAAGTATTAAAATTCACCATGAGTAAATGAATTTGCACCAATGTACTTGAAACAAATTTAGCTTTGGTTATCTGTTGGTCGATTAGGACGCGCAACCTCTTGTGCTGTAAAACTCCGCGGGCTCCCTTGAAGGTTACATTATATGCCTAGTAGACACTCTTAAACTGGCAAGACTCAGGAATTCGCAAAGGATAAAAAGTATTAAAAATTCACCATGAGTAAATGAATTTGCACCAATGTACTTGAAACAAATTTAGCTTTGGTTTATCTGTTGGTCGATTAGGACGCGCAACCTCTTGTGCTGTAAAACTCCGCGGGCTCCCTTGAAGGTTACATTATATGCCTAGTAGACACTCTTAAAC